>JALIGW010000050.1:519130-864130 GCA_023053685.1 Diadophis punctatus similis | reverse complement strand
TATCTATCTATCTATCTATCTATCTATCTATCTATCTATCTATCTATCTATCTATCTATCTATCTATATCTATATCTATATCTATCTATCTATCATCTATTTATCTATCTATCTATCTATCTATCTATCTATCTATCTATCTATCTATCTATATCTATCTATCTATCATTTATCTATCTATCTATCTATCTATCTATCTATCTATCTATCTATCTATCTATCTATCTATCTATCTATCTATCTATCTATATCTATCTATCTATCTATCTATCTATCTATCTATCTATCTATCTATCTATCTATCTATATCTATATCTATCTATCTATCATCTATCTATCTATCTATCTATCTATCTATCTATCTATCTATCTATCTATCTATCTATCTATCTATCTATCTATCTATCATCTATGTACAGTATCTATCTATCTATCTATCTATCTATCTATCTATCTATCTATCTATCTATCTATCTATCTATCTATCTATCTATCCATCTATCATCTATCATCTATCATCTATCATCTATCATTTATCATCTCCTCTATCTCTATCTCTATCTCTATCATCTATCTATCTATCTATCTATCTATCTATCTATCTATCTATCTATCTATCTATCTATCTATCTATCTATCTATCTATCTATCTATCTATCTAAGCCTTTAATTGGTTGTGCTTAGAAGTAAACAGAAATTGGACAAGGAGGTCTCTTTTGGGAGAACTAGATTCAAACCCTAATTATTCTAGGATATCAGACGCTCCAGTTAAATGGAAGAAGAGCTATGTTCTCTTAGGACAAACACTCCAGAAATGAAGAGGTTGGATTCTGACAGAGACCAAGCAGGCTTTTATTTGAAACAGGAACCAGATAATCTAGATTGTCCCAAAGGTGTTTTTTCAAGAACTGGATTTTCTTTTTCAACTGGATTTTCTGGTTTTTCTTCGAAGACGTTTCACTTCTTATCCAAGAAGCTTCTTCAGCTCTGACTGGATGGTGGGGAATGGAAGGACTGATACTCCTTGCAGACAGCTGGTCATTTGCATCCTTTTAGAGAGCCATTGAGGCCACTTGGAGGTTTATCTGTGTCCTCAGGGTCACCTGAGGGGTGCAAATGGGTGTGGAGCCTTCTTGGAACTGCTGAAAGGACTGCGTTGTAGACTGAAGATGGATGATGTCGCTTTTTTCACTGCTGTTGTAACTTTGAACAGTCACTAAACAGATGGTTGTAAGACAAGGACTCCCTGTTTGTCTGAAATGATATTTGAGCAAGGGTTGAACTAGAAGATCTCCAAAGTGCTTCCTAACTCTGTTATTCTGTTAATCTGTATGAGAAGAGGGAATGGGGTGGGATGGGATAGGATGGGATGGGATGGGATGGGATGGGATGGAATAGAATAGAAATAAATAAGAATAAGAATAGAATAAGAATAGAATAAGAATAAGAATAAGAATAAGAATAAGAATAAGGTAGAGTAGAGTAGAGTACAGTAGAGTAGAGTAGAGTAGAGTAGAGTAGAGCAGAGCAGAACAGAACAGAACAGAACAGAATAGAATAGAATAGAATAGAATAGAATAGAAATAAATAAGAATAAGAATAGAATAAGAATAAGAATTAGAGTAGAGTAGAGTAGAGCAGAGCAGAGCAGAATAGAACATAACAGAACATAACAGGACAGAACAGAACAGAACAGAACAGAACAGAACAGAACAGAACAGAACAGAACAGAACAGAACAGAATAGAATAGAATAGAATAGAATAGAATAACAGAATTGGAAGGGACCTTGGAAGTCTTCTAGTCCAACCCCCTGTTCAGGCAGGAAACCCTATACCATTTCAGACAAAGGTAGAATGTGGCAGAGACATCTTGTGGCATCTGCGATTAATGCGTAATTAAATCCCCATCCCAAGGATTTAATTTGCTTCAAGTTAGGAGAAGCTGAGTCGAAGAGACTGAAATTCTCCACGAATGTCCAGCAAACCCATAAAGCCGCCGATGGATAGCCAATGGAGGGCCACCAATCCACCCTAACCTGTAGGATTGCAAGGTTTGGAAAATGTAATCCATCATGTAAATGAAATGACAGGAGAGGCCAGTCATTAATTAACATCCGAATTAAAGCTTTCCAAGGTAGGGTCACAACTCTCTTTGTTTGGGTATTTAAATCACTGGCCACAGACTTCCTGCCTTGCTCTGCAGCATGTTCCATCCTCATGCTTTGCATTAATTGCCTTCATTTTTCATGTTTAGCATTTGAGTCAATGTCAGGTGGGTGCCTTTTTTTAAAAAAAAAAAACCAAATTACAAATTGAGCTGGCTAAAAATAAAACATGATTAATGCCACACAATCCTCCTTCCACAGAATAAGCCGCATGAACAAGGGTTCAACTGAAACGTATCAGTTGAAGAGTTGAGGAAGCTACCAAGTAGCATCCTCCAACTTCTACTGTAAGGTAGACACTTGGATGGATGGGTTGACATATTTTGCTATGGAGATTCTCAGTCATCCAGGTCATGGGAGCCGAGGTGGCGCAGTGGTTAGAGTGCAGCACTGCAGGCTACTTCAGCTGACTGCTAGATGCAGTTCGGCAGATCAAATCTCACCAGCTCAAGGTTGACTCAGCCTTCCATCCTTCCGAGGTCGGTAAAATGAGCACCCAGATTGTTGGGGGCAATAGGCTGACTCTGTAAACCGCTTAGAGAGGGCTGTAAAAGCACTATGAAGTGGTATATATGTCTAAGTGCTAAGTGCTATTGCTATGGTTGTCCCAAAGATGGTTATTCAAAAGGCAACTGGGCTTTGTTTCTCCAGCCCAGTTGCCTTTTGAACAAGCATTTTTGGGTGCTAAGCAATGGAATGGAATGGAATGGAATGAAATGAAAGAATAGAAGAGAATAGAAGAGAATAGAAGAGAAGAGAAGAGAAGAGTAGAGTAGAGTAGAGTAGAGTAGAGTAGAGTAGAGTAGCGTAGCGTAGCGTAGCGTAGCGTAGCGTAGCGTAGCGTAGCGTAGAATAGAATAGAATAGAATAGAATAGAATAGAATAGAATAGAATAGAATATAGAGTAGCGTAGCATAGCGTAGCAGAGAAGAGAAGAGTAGAATAGAAGAGTAGAGTAGAGTAGAGTAGCGTAGCGTAGCATAGAGTAGAGTATAGAGTAGAAGAGAAGAGAAGAGAAGAGAAGAGAAGAGAAGAGAAGAGAAGAGAAGAGAAGAGTAGAAGAGTAGAGTAGAGTAGAGTAGAGTAGAGTAGAGTAGAATATAGAGTAGAGTAGAGTAGAGTAGAGTAGAGTAGAGTAGAATAGAATAGAATAGAATAGAATAGAATAGAATAGAATAGAATAGAATAGAATAGAATAGAATAGAATAGAATAGAATAGAATAGAATAGATGGAAGGGACCTTGGAGGTCTTCTAGTCCAACCCCCTGCTGAGGCAGGAAACCCTACACCACTTCAGACAAATGGTTATCCAACATCTTCTTAAAAACTTCCAGTGTTGGAACATTCACAACTTCTGGAGGCAAGCTGTTCCACGGATTAATTGTTATAATTGTTTATTTAACTAAGGTCAGCCATGATGGACTGACTTTGCCGAACCCTAAGAAGGCAGCGATGGTGAGCTCTATGCAACATGTCAAGTCAAACCAAACCTATCACATAACACTTTCTTCTGGACAGAGGACATTGTGTGATGGTTATAGAGTTGAACTAAAACTACAGAGACCCAAAGTACTGCTTTTTGCAAGAGTCTATAGTATTTAAAACAAATTCCACTTCATGACACATTGCATGAGAGTTTTTAAAGAGGAAACAAACAGTAACATCTCAATTTCATTGTCATTATAATTTTTAGTGATATAATAATATGTGATGGTCCCTATCAGTTCATTGTGCAGGAGGAGTTTCACTTTTAAAGCACCCGAGGCATATTTAAAGAAAATCAATGGATAAACGTAACTCTTTTCTATGAGCAATTCAATTTTTGCAAACACAAAGTGCCTGGTATATATGCGACAAGTTTCCCATTCCTTACCAAATTAACACATTAAATAAAGATGTAAGCATTGCTTAAACATGTACTTCAAAAGTATGTTTTTTTAAAATCCAGTATTAGTCGAAATGAAATGTAAAAAGGGACGCAGATATGCAATCTAAATTTGCATCTCCCTGCACTAACAGGAATAAAGACCTGGAAAGCACATTATTCAAAACATTGGTCTCTTAAAAGAGAAGGCTGTGTACGAAGACATTGCTAGCTTGGTGATTTTATAAAAGCGGTAAAAAAAAGATATATATTTTTACCGCCAAAGATTTCAACTTAGGTCAAAAAAGTGAGAAATTGCCTGCAAGGGTTTTTTCCCTCTATATTTGACAAAGTCCTGCTGAACTGCCTAACAAAGAATGAAGGAGAAGAGAGCCAGCAACTACAGTAGCCTTTTGAGATATTGATCGGAAGATAAAGACATCATACACAAAAGAAGAAAGAAAACTGAGAAGGATAATCACAAGTGCAACTATGAACGACAACAATTCGGCTGTTCTTACACTGATTTGCCTGTTGTGCTCTATTTTTCCTTCCTGTGCGATATCTCTTTAAGACTGCAGGGTAATTTCATGGGGGGAGAGAGAAGAGAGTAAGGTATTCAAAACGTAAGTTACAGAAATGGGGTCTAGGACACCTCGTTGTGACCAACTCGCTGCGGGAAAATCCTCCGTAGGAAAATACAAAACTGTATTAATCTTTTCATTCAGTTACTTTTATTATGGGTCACCACATTTTCATTGAAATTATTGCAACGCTTGTATTTCTGGATTGACTTTCTTTATTATTTTATTATTAGTGGCCACGCTTCCATCGAAATTAATGTAACTTTTGTATTTGTGGAATTGTCCTACAGTGAGTTTGCTGTGGCGAGTTGGGTGAGGCAAGTTATCCCATTCTGGCCGAAATGGGTCACACCATCTTTACCCAGTTGTAAATGGTCTTTCCCTTGGCACCAGGGATTCCGTGTTGGTTGAGACTACTCAATGAGCATTCTGGCAAAAGATCTTTCACATTGCTCCCTTATCGTCAAATGCACTTTTTCTGGACTGATAATCAACAACTACTCTGTCCATGGCATGGTATGTGGAAATGACCTTGGGAGACAGGAGGAAAAGCCACAGATTGGACAATCGGCATGTAAAAAGGATCCTTGGGGCAGCAAAGGAGAGGGGAGAGCATGGGAAGTGTTTCAGAAGGGACCTTCCCTATTTTACTGGAGAGTAAAAGCAGAACAGGGGAGAAATATTTTCCAGTCTTGCAGGATTCTGTTCGTGTTGCCTTGCAATAATTCTAGCGTTAGTATTCATAGGGGTGCTTCTTCTCTAGACTACACTCCAAAAGAATATCAAGGGAGAGATGTTTAATCTAGCCATGAAGATTGCTTTTGACTAATTAATAACCAAAATATAATACTTAATACCTTTGGGGGGTGTTTGTATGCCTTCAAGTCTGTTTTGATGCCTGTCAACATGCAATTTTCTTGGCAGAGTTTTTGAAAGTGGTTTAGCCTTGCCTTCTTCTATCTGGGTCTGAGAGAAAGCTCATGGCTCCATGACATCCAGCTGGTTTCCATGCCTAAAGCAGGACTAGAACTCACCATCTCCTGGTTTCTAATCCCATGCCTTTAAGCCTTAGACCAAGTTGACTCTCCCTGCCTTTTTAGCAGATACAATTGTCCCAACATTTTATTGGGTGGTTATTATTTCATTCCCGGACTGATCTGGTTGTTAGAAAAATAAGCCAGAATTTTTTTTAACAGAGATACAAGTATTTCCTGAACCAGAGCCATGGTTTGGACAATGAAATAATAATAATTAGTATGCAAGTTAAATCTTCTCCACCACTAATGTAGACCAGAGGTAGTATTCAGCCGGTTCAGACCGGTTTGGGAGAACAGGTAGTGGCCATTTTGAGCAGTTCGGAGAACTGGCAAATACCACCTCTGGTTGGCCCCGCCCTCCTGCCCCGCCTATATTCCCTTTTTTAGCTCAGCTGATTCACGCAGCAGAGCAGATTGCTGTGCCTCAGCTGAGCTAAAAAACAGCTCAGCTCACCAGCGCTGACACCGAGGGCGGTCTTTGAGTGCTGCCACATTTTCAAGCTGCGCATGCGAGCCAAGTGCATGCGCGGAAGGTTGTGGCGCATGCGCGGATGAGGTGCAGCACATTTTTTGTTGCTGCTGGGCGAACTGGTAGGTAAACTATGTGAATCCCACCCCTGATGTAGACATAATCACATATATTCTCATTCTCATCCCCATTCTGATCCCCTCCTCATTCCCCTGTTGTTGTTGTTTTATTTCTCAGCAAGAATTACTTACATTTTGCTGACTGGATGGAATGACTATATTCCAGCCTGAATTGAGATAAAGGTTTCTTTTTCTTTCTTTCTTTTTTCCTTTTTTGTCTGCATTCTTCCCCTGGCAAGTTTCATGTACAATGAAGAGAACATTTACAGCTAACTGGTAAATAAGTAAGAAGAAGAAAAAACTCTCTACATTCTCTATATTTATTTGCTGGAGGCCGCAAACGAATATGCACCGTGGGCTTTCTTACATTTTTAAATAATCAAGGTGGGGAAAAGAGAGTCTCACTTTTGCTTAGGCAAAATATGATAATTTTGTTTCACTTTTCAGTCAGGGATTAGAAGTGCTTGGGTTACTGACGAACCCCAAAGGCAACCTCTGTTCAACTAGGTTTACATTTTTGTTCCATTGATTTACATAACCAGGGTGGGCTGTAGACAATTGCAACATTACATTGTTCTTGAGTAATAGCAATATTTTTTTAAAAAAGAAAATTCTATGGTCCAGTGGACAATACAAAAAATATTGATGAGACTGCTTAAAAGCCTTAATTTGCAGGCCTTTCAGCAACGAGCCATCCTTTATTTTTTATCAGACTGCTCACTCTACCCACCAGATTCAAATAATTATATAGAACACATTTAGTTAATCAATCGACAAACACAATTCTTATTCGCTGAAGAAATGCACCCTTTCTCCAAACACAAGGCCTTTGAGCAGACTTTAATGGTGGCACAGTGGTTAGAATGCAGTATTGCAGACTGACTCTGCCAAATGCTGGTAGTTCGATCCTGACTGGCTCAAGGTTGATTCAGCCTTCCATCCTTCCAAGATCGGTAAAATGAGGACCCAGATTATTGTGGGCAAGAGGCTGACTCTGTAAACTGCTTAGAGAGGGCTGCAAAGTACTGTGAAGTGGTATATAAGTCTAAGTGCTGTTACTATTAATTCTAAAATTGAATATTTCTGAAAAACTCACTGGAAGAGGAACAGGAGCTGGTTTACACCCAGGAGATTCTACTGAGGAAGAGAGAGAACCGAGAGGACTCCATCCCTTTAGTAGACACTCTGGGACAACCACAGCAAGCAATTGAGTGTACATCCTAACCAATCTGGAGAATTTGATTTATGGTCCACACTTCTGGGTAAACTGTACTACAGGACCTTCATAATTTTCTACTTGATACCAGAAACCAATAAAGCTAGAAAGAAGTAATCACCAGAGAGTTTGGGCTCTTGCGTGGTAGCACAAGCTTTCCATTTGATGAAACTTTTGCCCCCTGATGACAAGATTCTGACAACCATTTCAAGTGTTGACACTTCCAATGAAGAGAGGAGACAAAGAAAAGACTCAAATAGACAACTAACTATCTAGCTGCTAGTGTTGCAGAAGATCTGCTGTCCAGCTTCTATTTCTGCTTCTTAGCTAATGTATCCTTTTCTTTTGACAATGTCATCCTTCTAATAGTCTTCTCTCTAACCCCACTAGAACTTCTGTTGGCAAGAATGGGTCAGAAGCAATAGGTGTTTTTATCCAAGTTATCTACACATATCTAACCTCGGTTACTTTTCCATGGAGGAAAAAGTAGGGTTCGAGCTAATCTAGGATACCATCATGATGCTTGGTGCACGATGGTTGATGGTTATGATGCTACCTAGACACTTCTTGTGAGTTGTTCCTTGACGCTGGCCATATACAAGTTTAATTAAAGAAGAAATACAGGTATACTGGGTGTGACTGCTGCATTAAGAAGCAATGATTGTGTTCACTCTTATTTTTAGTGAATATAAACAGGACTATAGCTTGACCTGGAAAGTTATTGGTTCCCGTTGGTGTCTTCAGCTTATTCCCTTTTCTACTTCAGTCCCCCATTTGCAAAATGGCAATAAGTTGGCTAGCTTTATGAGTTGTTGTATGTATCAGTGCCTTCACCTTCTAAAAACCTACTGTACTCCTTACTTTCTGAGTGCAAGCTAGATAAATATTCATAAATACAGGAATGCAGATATAATTGTTTGCTGTTCTTAATATAGGGCAACAGTTATTTCAATCACAGAGGTGCATAAATGTACTAATAAGGGCTTGCTGGAGCCACAAATCACCATAGTCTTCAAAACCTCTTTGATGTTTTGACCCTTAATCAGATCAATAGTTTAGTATTCTGAGCCTGACAATAAATGGCATTCCATGTGTTCTCTCTAATGATGATTGTTCCCATCTCTTTTCATTTCTTAATCCCAGGCAGCGAACAGCCATTTGTCCTCCCTTCTCCCTCAAATTAATATCAATAACTGTGCTTCAATTATTGTTCCAGTTTCACTCCAGTGCAATCTGCTGGGTCATCACAAATGCCCTAATCAAATGTGGCTGAAACAGCATGTTCTTTCTCTGTGGGTAAAAACATCAGGAAAAGGAAGAAATCAGCAACCCAAGCTAGAGAAGATTCCGTTGCGGAGTCCTTTGATGTGACCACTGGCAAAAGACAAAGATTGGGAGTATTGATTTCCTAAGATATTGAGGAACACGGTGAAGGCCTGGCTTGGGTACACCTGTTTGGTAAACACCAGCTTAGCCCTGGAAGCACGGAGAGTGTGAGAAAGAAAGTCAAGTTTGTCCCACCTTGATTCTTTTCCATATAGGAGGGTGGGGAAGATAATTTCTTCCAAGATTCTGTCATTACAACCTACAACAATAGAAATTCTAGTAGTGCTTCTGGCTTTCCTAAAGCCAACATTTCTTATCTTTCAAACTGTCGGAAGGAAAATCCATCTGGTTCAGTTCCAAGCTGGGAGAAAGACGCTGGAAACAACATGGAGGCTGATTGGAAAGATGGTTTTAATGATGAACAGAACCCACAGCAGCCCTGGGTCAGCTGACCACTTATTTTGATGAGTAGATGGGTTTTCATAGGTTTCAGAGATGCTGCTGGGGGAGGGGTTGTGCACAATGTTCCCTCTAAGTTGTGCAGCTGGGCAGCTGCGCACATGATAAGAAAATGCCGCACAGCAGTTTCCAACTGCCGTGTGGCGTTTTCTTATGTCAGAGGGAACATTGATCACCAGCCGATGGGGGTGGGTAGGGGGTGGGGGAAAGGAGCCTTCAATGAAGAGAGGCGGAGGCTTTAACTCTTGCCTCCCCAGGCGGGCTCCGCTGCTAGGGAGAGGAGGAGAGCGAGATCAAAGGCTGCTGCCCACCAGCTTACTCTTCATCCAGGGAGGCCGGTTCGGTCCCTCCAGAAAAGAAAATGCCGCGCACTGCAGCGCAGTGATTTTCAATGTTAGAGGAAACATTGGTTGTGCAATGTCTGAAATGCCCTTAGGACATTGTGCAATGTAGTGAGCTCTGTGTCTTCTGCTAAATGGTAGTGTGGTAATCCTATTATGTCCTGAAGGATCATGTCCTGTTCTTAATCCCATCACCCTGCAGCTGAAGGCCTTTTGTTTTGTAGATAGGCTGGCCCAGTCTTTCTTAATGGGTACACAATATCTGCTGGGGAGGGAGCTATTAAGAAAGACTGAGTATGTTTCCCCATTTCTCCCTTTGGGGAAATATAATATTCTGCCTTTTTAATATTTCCCAAAATATTTCATTCTTTTAGGAGGGGGGCCTTACCACAAAACAATCCATGCCTATTTGAACCTCAACTACCGTATTCTTTGGAGTATAAGACACACCGTTTTACCCTCAAAAAGAGGGTGAAAATTTGGGTGCGTCTTATACACCGAATGTAGCCCCACCCAGCCACCTCACCCTTTGGCCTCTACCTCCCAACAATTTACCTCTTTGCAGCAAACAGCAGCAGAGCCTGATTTGCACAAGAAACTAATTAGCAGCCTCCCGACTTACAGCTGACTGAGGCTTGCAAGGCACATGGTAAAATGAAACTAACTACAGTGGCTGTAATGAGACAAATTGCTGGGAGATAAACTGCTGGCAAAGTTAGACTGCTGAAATTGCAAGGAGGTAAGCGGTAGCTGCTGTGGCCTAGAGATAGAGCTCTTGCCTCACAATCAGGAGGTTGTGAGTTCTATCCTAGGTAGAGGCAGATTCTGTTAATGATGTTATTTTGTTAAATGTTTGTAGAGTGTTCAAATTATTAGACTTGTTTTTTAAAGACTGCTTTATTATTGTTCTAGACAACTTAACAAAATGAAGCTTTTTAAAATAAATGCTTGCTCTGAAGTGGCCCAGTGCTATTGTATCTTCTTTTAAATAGCAGAGAATACTTCCAGAAAGCCACATCAATTTTAAAGATCTGTAAAAGTATAATCTGAAATGTCCTGCTTTAGTATTAAGTATTAGTATTAAGTATTAATATTAAAATAAGGCAGCTGAGTTAAACCCTGACTTAGTCATGTTTGGAGTAGATCCATTTAAATAATTGGGAGGAGTTAGTGTGATTACATTTAAGAAAACTTTCTGGGATTAATATACTGTCATAATGTACATTTCTCCAATTCTTTGCTATTTCTATGGGTCAGGCACACATGCACAGAAATACACAGCAAACAGTGCATATCATCTCTACTGTTTGCTGTTTGGCAAATTGCTGGGAGGTAGAGGCCTTTTTTCCTTGTTTTCCTCCTCCAAAACTAAGGTGCGTCTTATACTGTGGTGCGTCTTATACTCCGAAAAATACGGTAGCTATCTCATTTTTATTTGGATTTCTTTTTTTAGTTCTTTTTAAACATGATCCTCTTTTCCTTTTAAGGTCTTTTTGACTGTTGTTTCTCTTACTATTCTAATCCTGAAGGAACATCTCCAACACACCCATCAGGCTGTGAAAGAGAGAATTTTTCTGGGTTTCGTTCACAGGGAAAATCCACCACCGAACATGAATACAGAGATTGTTAGCCATCACTGATCTAGTGCATTTCTCCTTTGCATTTCCCCCTCTGGAAATTTACCCTCTCTGTGAGAAAGAGAAAAGGTTTAGCAAAAAAGCATCCTCTTGAGTAGTTTCCATGGTTTCAAAATATTACAGCTCTAAAACATTAGTTTCCTAAACTTTCCAAGGAGATCAGATCTCCATTGCAGGCTTTAGGACTATAGAATTAAAGAAGACTTAAATCAAGTGCCACCACTGAAGTTTGGTTTTCCAGCCAACACTTGGTCTGGGGAATATTGGATTTGAAGGCATCACATTGTTTAAAAACTAAGTGTGCCTTTTTATAAGAGGGTATGGGAACACAAGACACTGGACAAATTCACTTTGGAACCATTATTTTGGTAAAATAAGGACCTTTCTTTTGAACAAACATAACAGAATGCAGACAGAAGATTCCAATATGAGGGCTCCTTGGTGCTCTCTGAACTTGCTTGTTTTTCTTACAGACGTTTCATTATCCAAACTAGGTAACATTATCAGTGCTAGAAGGGGGTAGGGTTTGTGGAATGGAGGAGGAGGAGGAGGAGGAGGAGGAGGAGGAGGAGGAGGAGGAGGAGGAGGAGGAGGAGGAGGAGGAGGAGGAGGAGGAGAAGGACTGTGGGTTCCTTGGTGCTCTCTGAGCTTCCTTGTTTTCTTGCAGATATTTCATTACCCAAACTAGGTAACATTATCAGTGTTGTCAGTTCTAATATGTGTGACTTGGATGGTGCTATTCTTCACAAGTTCTAACACCAAGAAATTGTTGTCTTAGAAGGCAAGGAATTTGCAGAGATCAGTAGAAAACAGGAAAGTCACCTTAAGAAGCAATCTTTGGGAACTGAATATGTGGAGTTTTAGCTCCAGCAACCAACAATATCCTTAAGAGTATATGTACTCTACACCACATCCACTGGGGAATATAGAAAATTCAGGGAGTTTTGCACCGTTGCTTCAGTCCTAGAGATGACATATAAGAAAGGCAGGGAGAGTAAATGTCAGAGGAGAGGGATTGTTCATCCCCTAGCAACTGCTCACAGTTGCAGAAAGCTTGAAAAACACACCTCAAAAACGGAAAATAATTAGTTTAGGAATCAGGAATGTGGATCATATGAGGCACAAATTCAAGCGCAAAACATTTTCCAAAAATTAGCAACCCCTTCAGCACTTTTAAGGCTCAAGAATGTCCAATAGTGCATAGCTTACCTAAGGGAACATTTTTTTAAAAAAAAACACTGCCAACTACAGGTTGTCCTCAACTTACAACCATTCATTTAGTGACTATTCAAAATTACACTGAAAAAAGTGGCATGACCGTTTTTCAGTTATAACCATTGGAGGATCCTGGTGGTCGCATGATCAAAACTCAGATACTTGGCAACTGACTCGTATTTAGGACGGTCGCATGTGGTCACCTTTTGCGACCTTCTGACAAGCAAAGTCCATGGTTTCACTTAACCATGTTTCACTTCACCAGTTTCACTTAACAGCCATGTTACTAACTTAACAACTGCAGTGATTCACTTAACAACTGTGGCAAGAGAGGTTGTAAAATGGGGCAAAACTCACTTGACAATGCTCTCACCGAGCAACAGAAATTTTGGGCTCAATTCTGGTCATAAGTCAAGGACTATCTGTATCTCTTCTTTTTCATTGTAAGATGTTCTAGAGAAGGTTCTCCTAACCGTCCTAGTTAAGAAAGGCTAATCCTCGAAATCCAGATTTTTTCTGGTCCCTTTGAGTTTCTTCATCCATAAAATCCCCCCACAAAACAGCAAACACAATGTCCTTTTGAAACTTCCTTAGTACCTGGATGAAACCTCTCAGGTGTACAAAGCAGGGTTAAAGCTTCATGGACCATTTGGTCTCCACTTCTCAGCCTGCCAAACTCACGACCCATAGTACATCAGCGCCAACGTTTTAATTTGACACCTGTCTTATTGAAATGAGTCTTTGGCTATCCACTTCATCCATACTACAAACATCACCGTTCCAAACCAAAAAAATCTGGAGCCAAGTTCCAAAGTTCAATGCACCCAAAAAATAGCATATGTCCGCATTTCATCCACCTTTAAATCAAGATCTTCCACCGTGGTTCTGCACTGTCAGAATGAAACAGAGAATTGAATTCCAGCAACCACGTGGCTCAGGGCGAAGGTCACAAGCTCATTCCCCAAGTCCATGTTGATATTCACAGTAGCGAACCATTTAAGTGCACAAGCTTTTCAAGACAGGCAGAAAGCCAAAGCCACAGCAAAGGTCAAAGTTTGCATGAATACAAAATTAGGAAATGTTTCTTAAAAAATTAAAAAGCTGTCACTCTACGATATAAAGTCAAGTGGAAACCACAGAGGGCCGCTTGTTACAAGGATAGTGAATTGTTAATACATTCCAAATGTGATCGGAACACCCAGACTGCAATTGCATTTTTTGTGCGTGTGGGGAAAAAAAAAGAAAAGAGAGAGAGAGATGAAAATAAGATTTCTTACAATTCAGAATCGGTTGGCCCACTGTGAATGCGGACGAATGTTCAACGTGAAAAACCTTTTGCTGAAATCCCGGAATGCATTCTAAATCCTTTGTGAACGTAGGGAGCAGCACCTGGAAAAGCAAAGAAAGAGAGTTTTCATATCTGCTAGTTCACCTTTGATGCCAGCTCTTGCAAATAGTAGCATGGATGGATTCAACCTTTGCAAGATTAGAAGTGGTTCCCATCCTTTTAAAATCTGCTCAGCATTCTATGCCTTGGGGCATGGAAAGGCATTTGACATGAACTGAAAGAGAGAAGGACATTTCTTCTGTTGGGAAGAATTATATCAATGAACATCTGTCAGGCGTGAAAGACCAGGTCCACATGTGAAGGTCCAATTAAACTGATTTATTGCTGAACAGCCTATGCATAGGAATCTTCAAAACTAATGGTTAGCACCTGCTTGGAGTTAGATAAGGGTCAACAGAATTCCACGGAAGTTGGACTTAATCAGCTTCTGCTTACTTAGGGGATTCTAGGCTGATTCCTCCTTTAACTCTGCCCCCAGTTCTGCCACTTCTTTTCTAACAACATCAGAAGATATTCATCATCTTCTTTTAACGACCCCATAATCCCTTGCGGGGTGGAGTCTGCATGATTGTTAAACAAATCTGAAGATATTCCACTGGCCAAAATATGCAGGGGAGATGCTTTCTTTGCCCACCACCGTTAGAGATGTTCAGAACCTATAAAAGTTTCCTAGAACATGAACTTTCAATTTGTGGACATATAGTTTTAACAACAACAGGTGTGCCCAGAGTGGGAAGAGGATAATTTTCAGAGAAGGTCAAGCTGAGCTCGTAAGAATAATTGCAAATCAAACTCATCTTGGAAAGACGACCCAAATTGGTCAGTATAAGCTGCTAGCCCCTACCATCATCAAACTTTGAAAGTTGGTTTCTTTCAAATATACTCCAAATATACACCCAATAGCCTTCTTGTGGTTCATTTGTGGTAAACCATACTAATAAAACATGGTTGATATCTCTTCTTTTCTTTCCCCGAGTTTACATCTAAGAGCAGGGGTGGGTTGCTCACTTAACTTGCTACCGGTGCGCTGTGCGCGCATCACCATGTTTCATGTGCGCCCCCTTACACGCAAATCTCACTGAAATCTCATGCACACCCCTTGTGAGATTTCGGCGCGATTTTGCTTCCGCACATGCGCAGAAGCAAAAAATCACCAAAAAATTCACGAAAAAAGATGGCAGCTCCTAGGCACCGGCAACCGACCGCACCGGGTCGGTAGCCTCTTGATGACATCACCAGCCCACTGCTACCGGTGCGATAGAGTGGACCACACCGGTAGGAACCCACCACTGTCTAAGAGACTGTAGAAGCTTTTTCTGTCAATCTGATGAGGTAGCAAAGAAGGAAAGCAGAGACGGACAGTGCTTAATGACAAGACACATTGGCAGGCTCAGACTTAGCAGATGGACACATTTCTCATCTTTAATGGTGTGTGCCAAATTTTGTCCTTTTGTTCAAGTGATCCACTAGAGAAAAGGAAAGAGTTCACAAGGTTTACTCCTTCCATAAAATGCTGACTTAAGCGTGTAATGACTAATTTGCTTTCCTGCCTTACCCTGCAGACCATCACAACTCCATCCATAGCTACCAACTATAAAGGACTGCCATAACAATGTGGATGATACAATAGAAACCAAGGAGAAAAATATAAAAAAGCAGAGGAGGAGGGAAAAAAATACTTTGTTTGGATTTCAGTTTTGCATGATTTGAATGACTGTTTGGAATTCTGAAATGGAACTGGGATAGAAGTCTTAACCCTGGGAATGAAATTAGACACAAATCCAAAATATTGCAGAACAAGAATATCGTATAATCCAATAAGCGATTAGCATCCTCTGTGTTAGACCAGATAGAATGAAAATCAAACAAGTTAGGGAAATCCCACTCTAATATACTCATTAATAAATGAGGACCAAGGTGCAAAATAATAACTAAATAAAATAAATAATAAATAATCCAGTTTCTAAGTTTCGGTAACCCAATGCAATAGACTCTTAAAAAGGTAAAGATTTCCCCTTTCCCATCATGTCCACTTCTAGGGCATAGTGTTCATCTCCATTTCTTGATCAAGGGAGCCTGCATTGTCCAAAGACATTTCCATGGTCATGTGGCCAGCATGGCTATACACCAAAGCCACACGGAATGCTGTTACCTTCTCACCGAAGTGGTACTTATTTATCTACTCGCATTTGCATGCTTTCGAACTGCTAGGTGTGCAGGAGCTGAAGTGAGGAATGGGAGCTCACCCTGTCCAATGGCGCTCGGGTCTCAAACCTTTCCAGCTGATGAGCTCAACATCTTTAATCGCCTGCCATGAATCTCTGAGAATCTATTTTGACAGTGATCTGCCATAAGCCCCCCAGGGCTGATTTGAAACAAGATAGGCGGCAAATACACTTACTATATAAATAAGCAACTCAGCCAAAGTCAACACACCGTGAGTTCTCCACTGTTTCATTTTGTTTTCCAAGTTTTACAAAGCATCAGACAGATACGTTTTGCTGTAGTGTTTAGCCCTTTCAATTCATTTGCACCTTCTTTGGCTTGCACCAGCGGTGTGTTAATAAAACTGACAGGGGAAAATTGCGGGTGTGATTGTAAACCTCATTCTGTAACGAATTATCCTTGTGTTTTTCTCGCACAGCTTTTTCTCAAGAAGATGAGACTCTGCACACGGTAGAATCCTCCATAAAAGGTGATTAATTAGCAATACGTTTACCTAGGCTCGAGTGTGCATGTGTGTGCGCACACTTGTGTGTATGTGCAAGGAATGAAAACACAAGCTAGAAAGGGTGCTGGGGAAAACCAGTGTATCTGGAGGAAAGTAATCCTTTTAATTTAAATTTTGCACCGAGCCAGATGAATGTTGCTAAGGGTTCGCAGCAGAGATCAAGGAAGGAAATAAACAGACACAATAACTCACATATTACTTCGTGGAAGGTGTTGTAAGTTCAGCTCAGCAACTAAACCTATCTTTCCTTCTCTTGGGAATAATTACAAGATGCTGGCCCAGCCTTCAGATGAAATGGAGGTTTTCCTGTTAGCCATGCAATTTCCAATGCTTTCTTCTCGATATTAAACTAGTTGTCATCCCCAACCACTCACGGGCCTTTTTTATTATTATTAATTATTTTTCTAAACCACGGTGCGCCTCATACATTCTCTTTCTGCCTTGTGGAGGGGTGAAAAAAGCAAAAAAAAAAAAAAACTTTTTATGAAAACTAAATGGCTACTTTATTAGAAGTAAAGGGCTACTTGTCTCCTTTAAGTCTCCTTTGAAAAGTTTATGGTTGCAAAGAAATACAAACTTGTCTTTACAAAGAAGAGCGAAGAACAATAATCTTAGATCTATAACCGTCTCTCTCGGTTGATTCGGCCCGCACAAGAGGTGAATGTAATGGAAGGCAATAAAACATCTTTATTGCAGTTGTCCGCACTCTGCCACCTTTCAAATATGCTGGAAGAGTAACACTCCGAATTTCTAGCTAGAGCGAGTCACTGAAAAGACGATGCTGGCTTTGGGATCGTGGGAGCTTCGAATCCAGCCTAGCAGGAAATGCTGGGTGCGGAGATGTTTTTCTGTACAGGTAATCCTTGACTTCGTTTAGTGACTGTCTGAAGTTACAACAGCCCCCCTCCTAAAGATACTTAAGACCCAGATTCAACGTTCTGAAGGGCTTCATTAACAATCAATCAGTGGAATGACTTGCCACCAGAAGTTGTAGGTGCTCCAACATTGGAGGTGTTTAAGAAGGGATTGTTGTGCATGTTGTGCGCATGCGTGGGGGGGAGGGAATGGGTGTTGGCACGCGAGCGCGCGCGAGCGCGCCCCCCCTTTTTCGGCACGCGAGCCGAAAAAGGTTCGCCACCACTGGTATAGGGTCTCCTGCTTGACCAGGGGGTAGGACTAGAAGACCTCCAAGGTCCCTTCCAACTCTGTTATTCTCTTATTCTGTTTTTCATTATGGCTGTAAGTCAAGGACTTCCCGCACCTCCTCTAGCACAAAACAAAACCAATACACTGATTTGGGAAAAGGAGATTCACAGCTTATTCCACTCATTGGACATGAAAGACCTCAAATCCCATCGGACACAACAAGTCAAGCTTTTCCGGGTAGAAATCAGGAGTCCCAAATTCATGAGCAACAGGAAGATCATTGTCTCAGCAGGGAACAGGAAGTCCTATAAAGCAGAGGTCTCCAACCTTGGCAAATTTAAGACTTGTGGATTTCAACTCCCAGAATTCCTCAGCCAGCATGGCGGGCTGAGGATTCTGGGAGTTGAAGTCCACAAGTCCTAAAGTTGCCAAGGTTGGAGACCTCTGCTATAAAGGAACTTAAGGGTCCTTCCATTCTCCCTGCTGAGCGCATGCTTTATCTCGCATCATTAGCTTTCTGCCCCTTAGAACAGGGGTCTCCAACCTTGGCAACTTTACGACTTGTGGACTTCAACTCCCAGAATTACTCAGCCAGCCATGCTGACTGAGGAATTCTGGGAGTTGAAGTCCACAAGTCATAGAGTTGCCAAGGTTGGGGACCCCTGCCTTGGAAGACAAGTTGGTGCTTGACATTATAGACATCAGGGCCCATCCTGCCAGCCGAGTCGTTGCTTAGAAGACTAGGAATAAAGTTTAAAAAATATCTCCAGGATTCCAGGTTAACCTTCTGCTGATGAAAGAAAACAGACAATGGGGAGAAGATGGTTGGTCAGCTATGGAAGATAGACGCACTTAAAACTCTCCAAGCCCATAACTCGGACTAATACTCAATCATTTCCAAAATGGTTTCCTCTAAATCACAGGTTTTAAAAGCTGCGGAAGTAACAAAAGGCAAAATTTCCTACCCCCAAAGATAAACAGAATTACAGAATTGGAAGGGATCTCGGAGGTCTTCTAGTCCAGGGGTAGCCAAACTATGGTTCTTTGAGGACCTGTGGACTTCAACTCCCAGAATTCCTGAGCCAGCCATGCATGCATGGCTAGCTCAGGAATTCTGGGAGTTGAAGTCCACAAGTCCTCAAAGAACCATAGTTTGGCCACCCCTGTTCTAGTCCATCTCTCTGCTCAAGCAGGAAAACTTATACAACATTCCAAGCATGTTGAAAAAACATAGAACATAAAATGATAAGGCTGGAAGGGACCATGGAGGTCTTGTAGTCCAACTTCCTGCCCAAGCCAGGAGACCTTATACCAGTGATGGCTAACCCTTTCGGCACGGGTTAGCCAAAACTAGAGCATGTGCGCACATGCACGTGCATGCCGGAGCGCTGGAACCTGGAAGAGAGCAGCTGGCCAGTGCGCATGTGCACCAAACCAGCTGTCCAGCATTCATGCACGAGGCAACACGGAAGAGCAGCTGGTGACGCCGCGCATGCCCACAGAGAGGGCTCTGCATGCCACCTTTGGCACGCGAGCCACAGGTTCGCCATCACGGCCTTATACCATCCCAATCAAATGGTTGTCCAATCTATTTCTGAAAGCCTCCAGTGATGGAGTACCCATAACTATGGGAGGTAAACTGTTCCATTGATTAATTGTTCCCATTGTCAGAAAATTTCTCCTTACTTCTAAGTTGGATCTCTCTTTAATGATCTTCCACCCATTACTTCTTGTCCTGCCCGCAGGGGCTTTGGAGAATAAGCCAATAGCCTCTTATAATAATAATAACAGAGTTGGAAGGGACCTTGGAGGTCTTCTAGTCCAACCCCCTGCTTAGGCAGGAAACCCTACACTACTTCAGACAAATGGTTATCCAACATCTTCTTAAAAACGTCCAGTGTTGGAGCATTCACAACTTCTGGAGGCAAGTTGTTCCACTGATTAATTGTTCTAACTGTCAGGAAATTTCTCCTTAGTTCTAAGTTGCTTCTCTCCTTGTTTAGTTTCCACCCATTGCTTCTTGTCCTGCCCTCAGGTGCTTTGGAGAATAGTTTGACTCCCTCTTCTTTGTGGCAACCCCTGAGATATGGGAACACTGCTATCATATCTCCCCTAGTCCTTCTTTTCATTAAACTAGACATACCCAGACAAACAGGCTATGCCACTTCATTTATGCCCATCTTGTTGATGTCAAAACAGAAAAAACACACCTTTGTTTCAGAGAAGCTTTGGATGCCTTCTGTCTACCCCGCCTGCCCTCTCCTCAAAGCTTTGCCAGGACTTTCTTAAAAGTAGAGTTTCAGCTTCTAGAACACCCCCACCCCCATAAAATTAATTTCCAACTAGTTGCTCTCAATGTCATCAAAATAGATTGGGCAATTTCAGGTTTAGAAATCATTTTCTCAACTTGTTCCACTGTAACTCTTCTCAATTATTTATCGCCTTTGGGGGCATTAGATCATAAAGCCATAAGCTCCAGACTGCTAATTTCGTTTCAAAGTTTCAAGTTTCTCAGCACATATGGGCAGCAATTAGATTTTTGACTCATAACTTAAGTATCATTTTCTGGGCCTCAAAATTGTCTTCAGCGGCGCTGCAGCAGCGCGCAAAACCATCTGCCAACAGGACTCTTTTGGCCAGCAGACAGGACTTATTGCCACTTAAAGCAATTCAAACCCACCGCACTGAGGGACGATGAAAAGAAAAGCCGAACCCCCGAGGGAGGTCAGGTGCGAAGGAGAAAACGATGCTGCGTTCGGTTTCTGGAATTAAAGAGATAGGAAATTGCTTTATGCTGAGTCATCATCATCATTTAACATCCCCATAATCCCTTGCGGGGTGGAGTCTGGGCAACTGAATGGAGCTAGCAGAGTGTTTTAATGGCCGGATGCCCTTCCTGTCGCCAATGCAGAGTTTTGTCCAGCAGATATATCCTCAGTGTGCCCAGAGAGAGAAATATCTGCCTCTACCTAGGATCGAACTCACAGCCTCCTGATTGTGACACAGGTTCGTCATCACAGGTCTAAGCATTTTCAATGTGATATGCATTTTCAATGTGCGTATTTTAATCTCCATGTCATGGTTTCTGAGGTCATCAGACAATAGAACCAGTTGGCAGTTTTAGTTCCTGCAAAACAGAGGAATATTTTTTTGTCTTTCGACTCCACTGAAGGATTAAGTTTGAAGTGTCTTTATGGATTCTGAAAATAAATCTTCCAATGATGTATCCCCACTGTATATCATAAAAAAATCCAAGAAAATTCACCATGTAATAAAGATGTCACTGAGTTTCGGTCTTTAAAAATCTGCTGAAGAATTATTTTTTTAAAAAAAAAATCATGCTGAATATTCTTTTAAAATAACTCTGTTGGCTCACGAGTTAATTTGCGCTCCATCGTAAAATGATTAGATGCAAATTACTGGTATTACCTTGCTGGAAATATATTTGCAACGAAAGAGAATATGTAGGCATCTATTACCATTAAAGCCTTATCTGGGTAACAAAAATAGACCAAAGTACTAATGGACATCTGAAGGGTTTTAATTGTTTAATGTTATGCTGCCTTAACTGCAAAAGTGGGATAGCGGAATTTATCTAAGCATTCTTGCCACAAAGTGCATCTAAAACAAATGCCTAAGCACACACACTCTCTCTCTTTTTTTATGAAGCCTATCTATCCACTTTCTTTCTTTTATGGCAGAGAAGGACATTAGCTGTATTTTATTACTGTTCATATAATTGCAACCTTGGAGGGAACAAGGACTTTCATTTCTTTCAGCCTCTCAAGTCCTGAAGCAAAAACCCAGCTATCTAAAAAATTTCTCACCTACTTTAAGATGCAATTGCTGCTCTAAGTTGCCGAAGTGACACTCCCTGCCATTACAACTGAAATACCGTGTAGCATCTCCTAATGCTTTGACTCGTTTCCATGAAGGCCAATTCTTAGGTGACGAGACTGACATGTACTTTAGACCCGAACGCTTTCTTCTTGAAATGCATTTCTTGTGAAGTTCTGTCTAGTGATAACATAACTCTGGTCTCTGGGGTGAGCAAAATACAAATTATGAAGGGATCTTTAGTATTTTAGTGTTTGAGGGCAACTTCAAAGTGTTTCTCTTCCTTTTTACTCTGTGAAACCAATGTACTTCTTTTACCTAGCCATGAAGAATGAGGGAGGGAGGGAGGGAGGGAGGGAGGGAGGAAGGGAGGGAGGAAGGAAGCAAGGAAGGAGAATGATAGAGATAGGAGGAATAAGGGTGAGGGGGAGAAGGAGGAGGAGAAGAAAGAAGGAGGAGGGAGAAGAGGGGAAGAAAAAGGAGAAGGAGGAGAAGGAAGGAGAAGGAAGGAAGGTAGAAAGGAAGGAGGGAGGGAGGGAAGGAAGGAAGGAAGGAAGGAAGGAAGGAAGGAAGGAAGGAAGGAAGGAAGGAAGGAAGGAAGGAAGGAAGGAAGGAGAATGGTAGGGATAGGAGGAGTAAGGGTGGGAGAGAAGTAGGAGAAGGAAGAAAGAGGAGTGGAATAGAGGAAGGAGAAGGAGAAGCAGGAGAAGGAGAAGGGGAAGGTAGGAAGGAAGGAAGGAAGGAAGGAAGGAAGGAAGGAAGGAAGGAAGGAAGGAAGGAAGGAAGGAAGGAAGGAAGGACAATGGTAGGGATAGGAGGAGTAAGGGTGGGAGAGAAGTAGGAGAAGGAAGAAAGAGGAGTGGAATAGAGGAAGGAGAAGCAGGAGAAGGAGAAGGAGAAGGAAGGAAGGAAGGAAGGAAGGAAGGAAGGAAGGAAGGAAGGAAGGAAGGAAGGAAGGAAGGAAGGAAGGAAGGAAGGAAGGAAGGAAGGAAGTTGTTCAGCAAATCCGATGAACCAAACCTTTAAAGTGGATTATCTACTCAGCCAGCTAAGTCATTACATCAAAAAATGACCTTTTTGAAGGAATAAAGCTTCTTAGAATTAGAAGTAGCTACTCATTAAAGATGAACATTTGATAGTCAAGATTTATTTTATTTTTAAAAAAACCTTATATCTATCATAAATTAATTAGATCCACAGATAATATGCTCCAAAGACCGAAGTCCATAATCATTCATAATTTTGATTTTATCAAAATAAGAATAATAGGATTTTAAAAACCCTTCCACACCTCTGAAGTCATGCATAAAAGCATTGCTGTTGATCCCAAATCCATTAAGAAGTCTTACAAAAGATTTTGACGGTGAAAGGTAAAAGCTTATATACTTGAAAAAACGTTGAAGACACTCCAATAGGGGGGAAATGATTCTTATTAATACTTTACCTTAGCTCAGAAATAGATAAATATTTGACATTGATTGGATAATTGTCCATTTTAGACGATTCCATATAAAACACACAGAACAAAGAAGATTCAAGATGGAATACAATAACACAGAGATGGACTTGAAAAATCAACATCCATTTTGATACCATTGTTTAAAAATGTAGGGATTACAATTGTTCTTGCCTGGTCATTCTCTTAAAAATATATAGATAGGATGAACAACAGTCAACAACAGAAAAATAATATGATAAATTTCAGACAGCCAAAACGGGGAGAAATAGCTACAAGAGAATGAAGCAGCCATATCAAACACCCAATAAAAAACTAGCAATTTGGAAAGCAGGAGGCAATCAAAACTGTTGCAGGTACAGAGAGAGAGATTTTCAAGTTCATTATTTCACTTGCTCTCATTCTCTTTCACCTGGACCAGGTGAAGATCTGCTCTGCCATTTGAAGTTCTCCCACAACTTCCCCCTGGATCCCTCTGGGAAATTAAAACGGTATCTTAATATTCCTCTTCAGTGAATATATGAACGGCTAGGTACTTGTTTGCCAACATTGGCGGTGTTCAGAAATTTGCAGTGGGGTTTGCAAATGGAAGGGGAAAAAATATGTGACCTACATTTGTACATGAAGGGTAATGATGTAAAAAACCGCCATGAATAAGGGAGATGTTCATTGCAAAATTCATGCGCACAAGGAAAATATTGCTTTGAAATATGCATCATACAGCAGTAGGAAATTCATTATTATTAGAATTACAGTCTTATCCATGACCGGCAACATGGCTACCGGTTGACTAGAAAAATGTTCACAATAATTAACTCTCTGTGTGTATGCCTTTTTCTTTATTTTTTTCTGTCTGTCTGTCTCTGTCTATTTCTCTCTTCCTTTGTCAGTCTCTCTCTCTCTCTCTCTCTCTCTCTCTCTCTCTCTCTCTCTCTCTCTCTCTCTCTCTCTCTCTCTCTCCCTCTCCCTCTCCCTCTCCCTCTCCCTCTCTCACCTATCTCCTTCCCTCCCTCCTTCCCTTCTATCTATCTATCTATCTATCTATCTATCTATCTATCTATCTATCTATCTATCTATCTATCTATCTATCTATCTATCTATCTACCTACCTACCTACCTACCTACCACCTGTCATCTCTCTCTCTCTCTCTCTCTCTCTCTCTCTCTCTCTCTCTCTCTCTCTCTCTCTCTCTCTCTCTCTCTCTCTCTCTCTCTCTCATCTATCTATCGTTCGTAAGTGTGAAAAATGATCATTTTTCTCATTCTTCAGTGCCGCTGTAACTTTGAACGGATCTAAGCAAACTGTTCTAAGTCGAGGACTACCTCTATCATGTTGGTTGCATAATTTCTTTATTTATTTATCTGATCACATTTGTATGCCGCCCATACAAATGGTAGTCTTCTCAGCAAAATCCTGCAGAAATGCATCCAACCAACCAGCTCTCTGGAGCGGAAACTGGTGAATTAGAAAAGTATTTGTCCGATCAGATCTTGCTACCCACCCCAAAGTAGCATTGTAGTTTGCTTTAACTGACATTTCTGGGTTTTTTCCCCTATGCATAAAGCATGGCTTTGGGCCAGGGCTCAATTGGATGCAGACCCTGAATGGCAAGCTGTCGACTGTCCCACGCCTTCTGGCCATCACGCTTACAAGCCAGCATTGCAAAGTCTGGCTTTGAATGTTGAGATCATTGACCCAAGGCAGTTTTCTGGTCTTTGCTGCCGTGAATGAATTCTGATCGCATCAAAGTCCCTCAAGAGAAGATGGCAACCTTCACCAACGTTCCCGGCAAGTAAAAGTTGATTTTATAGTTAACTAAAAAAAAAAAGTTGCTGAAGCCAGTTTTGTGGTTTAATTGAGGGAGAATGGGAAAGATGATTGGGGTCTCCCTAGTTCTTCCCAAGGCAAAAGAAGAACTAGAGAAGTCCAGAGATTTTATAGTTAGTTGAAAGCTGCTTCAGACTTTTTCCACTATTATCCAACCAGCAGTGATTCCACTTGGTTTCAGCTAATAGCAATAATAGCTATAGCTTTACAAATTAGCTTGCTGTCTTTCTCTTTCTCTTTCTTTCTCTTTCTTTCTCTTTCTTTCTTTCTCTTTCTTTCTCTTTCTTTCTCTCTTTCTTTCTCTTTCTCTTTCTCTCTCTTTCTCTCTTCCCTTCCTTTCCTTTCCCCTCTCCTCTCCTTTCCCTTCTCCCTTCCCTTCCCTTCCCCTCCCCTCCCCTCCTTTTCCTTTTTCCCCTTTTTATTGTGTTAGCACAAATCTTGCTACTTTAAGTTGTCTTCATTACAGTGCTATTTGTATAATATCAAATTCTTCACGTTCTACTGTTCAATACCTTACAGTAATGGATATAAAGAAGAGGGAAAATGGTTGGCATTCCACCATTATTAGTTTCAGTTTAGGCTATCACTGTTATGAGCATTATGATTATTTGGATTTTTCATCCAAAGTTCAATGTAGCATTGGAGAGGAAGAGGCGAATGGAGAAACTGATAGTTGTTGGGTAATAAGGACATTGTTCTTAGGCAAAATTCCTTGAGCTAGCATTTTTTTATTTTTTATTGTCTTCCTTCTCCATACCCCTTTTCACTGTTTGTCATGTCTTTCAGATTGCCTAGTTATGTAGATGGAATAAATTTTCTCATTGGTAATCATCACGGAGTGTCTTTTGGGATAAAACACAGGGGGGGGGCAGAGAAGCTTCAGGTAGATAAACTGTTATCTTTGCTCTATCTAAATTGCCTTTTTCTTATCCAATGAGTGAACGAATCAGATAAGTTTAACACTATATAATATTGGGATGTGGTGAGGGGCTTGTTCAGTTTTAATGGGTAAACAAGAAAAGAATTGAGATACTGAACTAAGCAGTTCTGGATGCTCTCTCTGAGCTTGATTGCTTGCTTGAAGACGTTTCATTCCCAGACCAGGTAACACCATCAGTGCAGTGTGTGGGATCAACCAAGATCAGCAACCATCAAGGACTCTATAGCAGAATGCAGCCAACTTACCGCAGGACAATTCAACACGCAATAATGGTACTCTAGATCCATTCCTCTCTTAATATTATCAGGGCAACCATCTCCCTTTTCCTCCTGTTTTAGTTTTATTTAAATCATTGGGATTTTAACACCAACAACAATAATATCCGTCAAATACAGACAGATCGTCATTTGGAACACAACACGCCAGATATCACAGTTGTCAAAAACTGAACCATAGAATTTATTGATATCGCTGTACCAGGAGACGCCAGAGTCGAAGAAAAAGAACCAGAAAAAATCATGAAATATCGCGACCTGGCCATTGAAACTACGCGATTATTGATGAAACATGTGACAGTGATACCCATTGTCATTGGGGCACTTGGTACCATGTCCAAGAATGTTACAAAATACATCAAGAAATTGCTGCTTCCTGCAATAACATCCGCAGAACTGCAAAAAACAGCGCTACTCGGAACATCGTACATTTTAAGAAGATACTTGGTCGATACCTAGGATGCTGGCAGCAACCTGTTATCAACCATCAGTGCCAGTCAATGATATTTGTGATACATTTTTAAATGTTCCGTTGACTGAGTTTCATGTTTAATGAATAAAAGTTTATAACAACAACAATATTAATAATATTGCTAATTTTATTAAGAGAGGTCTAGAGTATAGTTATCTCGTGTTGAGTTGTCCCATGTCAAATGGGCCCTGTCGAGTTGTCCCAGACCCCTCCACCGCTACATATATTCTCTTCTATCAGAAGAATTGCAATACATCAGGAATGGAAGACTATCCAATTATTTTATATATTACACATGCACATGCAGGCAGCAATTTAAAATTACTGAAGCATTTCTTTCATTTTTGTGCTCTCCAGCAGCCTCGGCATCAAAACAATTTGGAGAAGGAGTAGTATCTGCCTGAAACTGGGAAATGTCAATTTTTTCTTTTTTTACTACTTCTTTTCCCTCTCTCCCCCCCTTCTCATTGTAAAACAGTTTTGTTTAAAAACAGCCAAGCCTTCGGGATTGTATATGGCACGACATTCTGCAGTTAAGTGTAGCTAACACATGTATTTATCTCATCCAATGTATTGTTGTGGAAAGCCATTAATTGCACACACCCTCCCACTCCCACTCACCTTAACAGCTGCTAATCTAATCTACCCAAATGCATCCCAAGCACGAAACTCAGGAATGAGACCTGAAATCCTATTTACAACTTCTAAAATCTGCTATATGGGGGAGGGAAAGACATGAAATAGAAGGGGATCAGCATGTTCAGCCGTGGTGGCGCGGTGGTTAGCATGCAGTACTGCAGGCTACTTCTGCTGCCTGCAGTTCGATCCTGACCGGCTCAAGGTTGACTCAGCCTTCCATCCTTCCGAGGCCGGTAAAATGAGGACCCAGATTGTTGGGGGCCACGTGTAAATAATGCTTCTACATTGTAAACTGCCCAGAGAATGCCGTAAAGCACAATAGGGCAGTATATAAGCCTAGATGCTATTGCTATAAATAAAAATAAGCAATTAATTAAGAGGACAGTGGCCTTTTAGCCAGCTGAAGTAGTGGATTTGCTTGAAGTCTGCAAGTGCCAAAGTCAACTTAGCAATAGCACTTAGCAGTAGCACTTAGACTTATATACCGCTTCATAGTGCTTTACAGCCCTCTCTAAGCAGTTTACAGAGTTCAGCATATTGCCCCCAACAATCTGGGTCCTCATTTCACCGACCTCAGAAGGATGGAAGGCTGAGTCAACCTTGAGCCGGTGAGATTTGAACAGCTGAACTGCTGAACTAGCAGTAGCCTGCAGTGCTGCATTTAACCACTGCACCATCTCGGCTCTCTGTGTATTATTTTTAAAGCTCTGTTTTCCAGTAGTTACAGGCTGTAAAAGTCTCTCTCTCTTCCCATTTTATACATATTTCTCTCCCCCCGCTCTCTCTGCCTGTTTTCACATCTGAGATGTTCCACGTAAAGCCACTCTTTATCCTGAGTTAATTGTGGTACAGCTATTCTTTTGGATAAATCTCCCAGAGATTTCCACTTGCTGTAAATCCTTTTTCTTTTCTATCTCACCTCACCTTCCTTCCCTCCAAAAACGATATTGTTTGATTTGGAAACAAAAGAAGCAACACGGCTTATCATTCAGAGACATGTGCCTCAGGTTCAGGAGGAAATTGTGCAGTTGTGTTTTTTTTTTCCCTGTCCCTATAGTCGTAGGCGCCACGTTTTGTTGAATGCAAATGAATTTGCAAGCATTGCCGGAACAACTAAGCTTAGGCAAAACTTCCTATGATTGCAGTCAAAGACACTGCAAAGCACCCCAATTAAGCCAAGGGTCTGACTAATATTAAATCAGGAAAGGCATGGTCTATTATTGCAAACGCAGTGGGAACTCTACTTGAAAGCAAAGGTTTCAAATGAAAAGAGGGGTTGGTTGTTCAGAGCCCCAGAGCTTCGACTTGAGCTTCATTGTTTTCAAGCACTTCTTGCTAAGGGTGGGGAGAGCGGGGGGGGGGAAGAGGAGGGGAGAGGAGAGGGGAGGGATAGATAGATAGATAGATAGACAGACAGACAGACAGACAGACAGACAGACAGACAGATAGATAGATAGATAGATAGATAGATAAATAGATAAATAGATAAATAGATGATAGGTAGGTAGGTAGGTAGGTAGGTAGGTAGGTAGGTAGGTAGAGATAGATAGATAGATAGATAGAGAGAGAGAGAGAGAGAGAGAGAGAGAGAGAGAGAGGGGGGGGGGGAGAGAGATATGATAGCTAAGGTAGGTAGGTAGGGAGAGAGAGAGATGAATGACAGGTGGTAGGTAGGTAGGTAGGTAGGTAGGTAGGTAGGTAGGTAGGTAGGTAGATAGATAGATAGATAGATAGATAGATAGATAGATAGATAGATAGATAGATAGATAGATAGATAGATAGATAGATAGATAGATAGATAGATAGATAGATAGATGGTCTGAATACATTGTTGAAGTATAATATAAGTATTTTCCCTTATGGTTACTCCAGAAAATTTAGTGCAGAAGTCAATGATGCTAGGAATGGTTGGTGGAACAAGAAACAGCAGCAAGCAAAGAACACACTGGCTTGATAACATCAAATCTGATTCAAAGCTGAACATCCAACAACTGAAAGAAGCTTTCGATGGGGTAGCAGGGGTGAAATTCAGCTACTTCTATCGGGATCATGCAAGCCGGTAGGGCCGACTGCACGAAGCCCCACCCACACGCACAGACATGATGTCCCTTTTTTGAGACAATTTTCAGGCTCTGTGCATGCGCGGAAGGCTTTGCGCATGCACAGACTGCGCATGCAAATTTGCAAACCCATAGGGAAGGTAAGTGAATTTCACCCCTGCAGGGTAGAATGGAGAGCACTTGCCTATAAAGCCAACAAGAGTCGGACATGACTGAATGGTTAACACAACCAAAACTTCAGCTGTAAGTAACATCTGGCGGTTCACAGAAACTCAATCTGATTCAGTCAACTACATATGATTGATTTGATTTGATCCACTTTCAATGCATGGCTATTCCTTAGAACCTCAGTAGAAGACCCAGGGCATAGAGTTCCAGGTCTAGAAGATCTTCTGAACAATTATACATTGTATGTCCTACTTTCATGGAGATTACAGATTGAGGATTTGCAGCTCACTTATTGAACTAGAGCAGGGGTCGGCAACCCACGGCTCTGGAGCTGCATGAGGCTCTTTCATCCCTCTGCTGCGACTCCCTGTTGGCTCCACAATTGATAGGGCTTTTGGTTAGGACAGATGGAGGAAAAAGGACGCCATGCTAGGAGGAGACTCTATGGTGAGGGAACTGGACTT
Source organism: Diadophis punctatus similis (assembly GCA_023053685.1). NCBI lineage: Eukaryota > Metazoa > Chordata > Lepidosauria > Squamata > Dipsadidae > Diadophis > Diadophis punctatus. Next base: position 834,333 of record JALIGW010000050.1, on the reverse strand, counting down.
CCGGTCAGCAGAGGAAAAAAGATGCCATGCTAGGAGGAGACTCTATGGTAGGGGAACCAGACTTCCAGTCAGCTCCAGAATTGAAGGGTTCTGAGGCTTCTGGTTAGGAGCTTTGTGGCTCTTTGAGTGTTTAAGGTTGCTGACCGCTGAACTAGAGATACCAGAACATTCCTTCATTGGTTTTAGCTAAAGTTGAAGCTGAATAGTCAATTCAAACCAGAGATATATTTCTTTGACAGCAATGTAGTCTCCAAAGCAATAGACCAGTTCATATCACCAGGAAGCAACCAAGCCTTTGCATATCTCTTTCAGGTGTCTTTTGTTATTCTGCAAGTGATGAACTACCTCTGTTCGGTCTCCATTCTTCCAGCCTCCCATCTTAGCAGGAACCGTGCCTGACATTTTTATGGAGCACAGAGAAATGTTAAATAGCCAGCTGCACCAGAGCTTCTGCAGTGCAATTCTTTAACCGCATATTTTGAACACGATGAAATATGAATCTGCCACAAACTCCCTTTCTTTGGGGAACAATAGCTGCAATAAAAGTTTCAGGGCACCATGTCCAGGAAAGGAACGAAGATATTTTAAAAGACAGGCATTGGCTAGGAAAAAAAATAAATTAAAAGGAGGAAAGTGGAGAAAGTCCCTTTCTCCAAGGGTTACCCTGACCAAGCTTTCAATCTCATTCCTCCAACATCCTTTAGCTGTCCAAAAAAGAAGAGCACATGTTAATGACATGGTAAATCACAGGCTCCTTCGCTGCACTTCAAGAGTTAGAAGAAACGGGAAAAGCTCTCGTTCGTCAACTCTTCTACCCGGTGGTAGCGAGAAGCTAGCCCAAAGGTGTAAGGAATCTGTTAAATTTCATCTTTGCGCTTTTGTGTTTCTGGATAAGAGGCATCTCTTTGCTCCCGCTAAATGTGTGAAAAGAAAAGAGCAGCTGAAGAAAAGTTTCATGCAAATAAGCCACTTGATAACTGACTTTTGAAAACAGTGGAATTCAGTGGTGGGTTTCAAATGTTTTTACTACTGGTTCTGTGGGCGTGGCTTGATTGGTGGGCATGGCCTGGTGGTCATGTGACTGGGTGGGCGTGGCTTGGTGGGCAGGTGATGATGTGCATGGCTTGGTGGTCATATGACTGGGTGGGCGTGGTTTGGTGGGCGTGGCAGAGGAAGGATACTGTAAAATTTTCATTTCCTCCCGATCAGCTGGGACTCGGGAGGCAGAGAATAGATGGGGGCGGGGCCAGTCAGAGGTGGTATTTACCGGTTCTCCAAACTACTCAAAATTTCTGCTACCGGTTCTCCAGAACTGGTCAGAACCTGCTGAAACCCAACTCTGGTGGAATTCCCAGAGAGGTAATGGCAGGCGTCACTAAAACTTATATCAATCTCTTATGCAAAAATAAAAACCGCCGCTACTGGTTTGCCCGAACTGGTCCAAACCGGTAGAATACCACTTCTGATCATGAACCTTACCCTTGTCAGAGGCTCCTCCCCCCTGCTTCTCCATCTCTCCAGTCTACCCTGAGTCTTCGGTATTCCCTGCAAGGGATTGGGTGAACAGCCGGGGCTCAGGACCCCGGAGACCAGCTCCAGTTGGAGCAGAAAGTTAGGAGAATTGGCTTAATATCAGCATTCCGAGTAATGCACCCATTGAAAGCAGAACTCTGAGGCAGGTAGATTCCTCTAAGAACATGTTTATTGAATATATCATATCGGCACAGCCAGTGAAAACCAACTCTGAAAGTTCCCACGGTTTTCACCTAATTAAAAGAATAAAACCTCCCCTCTGGGTCATCAGTCACATTGTCAAATGAATATAACTGGCAGGCTTCTCTCCCTCTTCACCAGCCACCTGTTACGATGACCTTGGTTCCCACAAGAAAAAAACTTTTATTTTGGCTGTAAGCTGGACTATCTACTTCCCGCCCCTCCCTGACTGCCCTACTAACTCAACCAATTTTTACACATAGCAAAACCAGGGGGTTATTTTTGTCTAATCACTCTCATCCTGACTCTATGAATCATCCCAAACTCTGCATAAAATGCACACACATTGCCAAACTCTATGCAGAAAAGCTATAGAACTGAGCACATCTTTGTGAGGTCATACTCATCTCAAATTAAGAGGATTGTTTACTGCTTTATCTGCCTTATTTCACCAGAGTTTATTTCTCCTGTTCCCAAAGTGCATGCTCATTTATGATTTGTGCAGCTGTTCTTACTTGGAAGATTACAAGTTGCGCACATTAGTTCTCTAGGCAACCTAGTCTCTGCTCCAGAATACTTACGTAACAGCTAGAAGTCAGAATTACAGAATAACAGGGTTGGAAGGGACCTTGGAGGTCTTCTAGTCCAACCCCCTGCTCAAGCAGGAAACCCTATACCATTTTAGACAAATGATTGTCCAATCTCTTCTTAAAAACCTCCACTGTTGGAGCATTCAAAATTTATGGAGGAAAAGCCGTTTCACTGATTAATTGTTCTCACTGTCAGGAAATTTCTTCTTAGTTCTACATTGGTTCTCTCCTTGATTAGTTTTCATCCATAGCTTCTTGTCCTGCCCTCTGGTGCTCTGGAGAGTAGATTGACTCCCTCTTCTTTGTGGCAACCCCTTAGATGTTGGAACACGGCTATCATGTTACCCGTAGTCTTTCTTTTCATTAGACTAGACATACTCAATTCCCGCAACCAATCTTTGTATGTTTTAGCCTTCAGTTTAGTCTCCAATCATCTTTGTTGCTCTTCTCTGCACTCTTTCTAGAATCTCAACATCTATTTTATATCGTGGCTACCAAAACTGGGTGCAATATTCCAAGTGCGGCCTTACCGAGGCATTATAAAATAGTACTAGCACTTCACATGATCTTGATTCTATCCCTGTTAAAGTCATCAATGCCCTTAGAACAGGGGTATCAAACTCGATTTCATTGAGGGTCACATCAGGGTTGTGTTTGACCTTGGGGGGCTGGGGCGGGCTTGACCAAGTGTCGGGGGCACTTGTGATGGCCCGAGTGCTCTGACAATGAAAATGGGCTCCCGAGCTCCATTTTCGGCTACAATGGCCTCCTGCAACCCTTGATCAGTGAAAATGGCATTGAGGAGGGCCACATGCAGCCCTCCCAAGCTCCATTTTCATTGGCAGAGACACCGCAGGCTGGTCCTTCGCTGTTTCCAAGGTGGACCCATGGGCCAGATCTAAGCACCTCATGGGCCGGATCCGGCCCCCGGGCCTTGAGTTTGACACCCTGCCTTAGAATATTACTTAGGAACCAGCAACTGGAACACAAACTTTGTGGAAGGTGGATAGAATCAATCTTCCACAAGTCATGTGTATATGTGTTTTCAGTTTGTAGGTAGGTGTGTGCAGAGTTTGGTTACAAGTATCAAGGGAAAACCTTGCTGGCAGAAAATTATCTCAGCTGAATAATTGGTCTCAGCCACATTGACTGGAGAAGCACTCAGGGAATAAACAGTTAAGCCAATAACCTTATTGTAGGCTAGTAGTAAAGTGGAAACATCAGAGAAGGGGAGTTGAATCTTTGGAGGGGGGGGCAGCAAATAAATTAAGGAGAATTTGTATTTCCAGAAGAGTTTTCAGCATCATGTTTCGCCACTAAGAATAAACATTTCTCTACTACCCTTGGATCTTCAAAGACTAGGTTCATACAATATGCTCAGTATATCAAATAATTAAAATAGGGATGATTTGGGTTTGGCTCAACATGCTGTGACAATCCGTCCCTGTGATTTGTAAAGCTTGATTGATGGCTTAATGGGTTAGGCTCTTCCAACAAACTGTGATTTATTCAGTAAACTGCAATTAAGCCAAGCATGGGTTACTGCAATGCATATGTCGTGTCAAAAAGTCTGGGATTTGGACAGCCAAAACCTATACCAACTGGGCATATTTCATTTGAAACGCTGCAATTGATTAAATATTGGTTTTATTACGTTATCTGTTCTGGAAGAAGAGAAGACAACCCACGGAAAGGATTTGGAAGGATTTCAGAAGGGAAGAGAGAGATTTCTCTGTTTCTTCCGCATCTTTTCCATTTGATTTCTGCTTTGGTTATATTTATAGAAAAACTGAATGGAAAAGTTTAAGAGGCTACTAAAAACCATCGTGGTAATTATGATGAATTGAGTCACAATCTGTCTATTCAGATTGATGGGCAGGGTTTTCAGAGTAGACAAAAGTAGTCCTTCAAAGAACTTGTGACTAATTAAAGGGGATTTGCTGACACACAACAAAATGCATTGGCTTTAAAATTAGGATTAGGATTAGCTGTGGAGGATAAGTGGCTCTAGATCATGAGACTAACCAAGAAAGTCCATATTTAAGTAGAAATAGATCTTCATGCAATTGTTTGAAGACTTGGGTATGATGTATAAAAGAGCCGAGGTGGCGCAGTGGTTAAAGTGCAGCACTGCAGGCTACTTCAGCTGACTGCTAGTTCAGCAGTTCAGCTGTTCAAATCTCACTAGGCTCAAGGTTGACTCAGCCTTCCATCCTTCCGAGGTGGGTAAAATGAGGACCCAGATTGTTGGGGGCAATATGCTGAACTCTGTGAACCGCTTAGAGAGGGCTGTAAAGCACTATGAAGCAGTATATAAGTCTAAGTGCTATTGCTATTCTCTGCAAGACATGATTCTATGTGTCGAAGAAAAGATACTTGGCATTTTGCTAACTTATATTCACTTGTTTATTGCAGTGTAAGTCACCCAGAGTCGCCTTGGATAGCAGGATGAGTGGCTTATACATTTAATAATAAATAAACTCTTTCCTTTACATGAATCAGTTGAACACCATCCTCATACTGTAGCTCCTGTGTATACAGCCCAGGGGTAGGTTCCTGCTGGTTCGGACCGGATCGCCAGAACCGTAGTGACCTGCTGGTGACATCACAATGGTGTCTGTCACAATGTGAATTATTGCCAGTTGTGCACCTCTACTGTTTCCTAAGGTTATTGTATTTATAATCAAGCAGACATGTGATATGTTTTACTACGCATGCATGCATTCCAGGAGTTTTTGTCAACTCCCACTTCTTCTTCCCTTTTCTTCTCCATCTCTGCCGAAGGCAGACGTGACTTCATTAGCTGAGAAAAATGCAGCTTATTAAGGGATTATTTTTATTACTTTTGTACTGAAATAAATATTTTGTTAATTAGATTTGAATCTCGGTTTTATTTTCTAATACGAATGACTTCAAGGGAACAAGATCCAAAGATTGCCTCTGATAGGAGAAATTCCTATCTTGACAGTGTCACGGATCCGGTTCAGTTGGTGCCGGTCCGTGGGCTCAGCCATCTTTTTTTTGGAATTTTTTTTGGAATTTTTTTACTGTTTTGAAGTTTTTCCTCTGCTGCTCCTTGAAAAAGGGCCCTCCTGCCCGCCCCCGGGTTTATACTTACCTTTATTCCTTTGCCCGAAGCAAAGCTGATCAGCTCCTCAGCTGTGTTTCGGGTTGATTATAGCTACTGAGCATGCACGGAAGCAGAGTTGCACGAGGGGCCGCGAGCGTAGCGTGTGCGCACGTGTGAAATCTCGCGATGCGAACTGGTGGCGAAGGTAAGTGGAACCCACCCCTGATACAGGGCCAATATGTTAGATTCCAATGATTTAGTCATCTTCAGATGGACATGATCAAGAAGCTCAAAAAGAGAATGAAGAAGAGGAACATGCTTTATAGCTTAGCCTCTGTACCTGGAAATCAATTTTTATCCACAAGTGGGAAGGTGATGGAGTGACAGTAAGCAGGAATTAGGAAATCATTTTTCCAGCATTTTGTCATGGGATCAAATCAGGAATTATTACCAGGAGGTTGACTATAGATTTAGTTCATCATGGAGAACCTATCTCCCAACTTTTAGCTATTGGGATCAGAAGCCATTGAGATACCATCCTTCAATTGATTTGTCAATTACATTGGAGATTGATTTCTATGAAGTAGTGTTTTCACCAGCCATATAATCTCCCCTCTTATTAGATCTAGGGAATTGGTTCAAAAACAGATTTTCAGAAGTTGGAACAAGAAGTATTTTCATCTTGTCTTTTCAGCTCAATCTGCCAAGAGTTTTTCAAATCTAAGGAATGGTCTGAAGCCAACTCCCAAATGCGCCATCATGCCTTTTGGACAAGAAATAGAATTGGTCAAGGGAAAGCATCAGGCAGAGATAAAATTAGAAATCTGAAACGGATTGTTTTTTCCTTGAAAAAGTTTGATGCTGTGGTTCCTGTCTTTTTTACTTTAGTAGATTACCAGCCTGAAAGCATGCTAGTTTGTCTGTACGCACGCACGTGTGTGTGCGCGCGCACACACACACACACACAGCGCGGCTATTATAGAATTGTTGGTTGACAGAAGAGGAAGTGCCAAAGTGCATGAGCTGATCTATCAAATCAGCAAGAAAATTGTTGGCTATTTTCAGTTTCAAGTCTTCCTCCCTCAAATTGCAGTGTCCGCAGCTTGGCCTCATTGGTGCGATTTAGAGACAGAGCAAGAAGAGGCAAAAATCATGAAGGAACTTAGAACTGGTGAGACATCATTAATTCAAGAGGAGGAGGAGGAGAAAGGAAGGAAGGAAGGAAGGAAGCTGGAGTGTTCAAGGACATGCAACTGGGTTATCTAGATTAGACTTTGACTGTCGCTTTAATCATTATAAACCATTGCTGGAAGTGATCAGTTTACAAATTGGGGTATAAATAGATACAGATAAATAATACAATGTTCTGGAGTAAAGGAAACACATCCCTTTGAATTTAGGAAGCTAAACTGATTGTATCTTAATAGGTAGCTTGTCTTAATAAGAAGGGCCAAGAAAGCCTACATAATTGTGAGTTACAAGACTTGTTTGTTCTTGTTCCAGTTTCCTTGGATGGGTGAAAAGAAACTCGAGGCCCTCTTTCAGCCCTTGACAGCTCACAACATTTTGTAGGAAACCATAGGTAGCTGGCTGGAACACAAGAGGTCTGGCTTGTTAAGACAAGGCCACACGTCACCATAGCATGAAGATTTTTCCTGGTGCATCTTTTCTGAGAGATTGCAGATCTTGGAAAAAAGCTACTTGAAGAAATATCTAGACAAATGAAAAGACTCAGAAAGTTGATGCTCCCTTCCATCAATTTCCACTGACTTGTACAACTTGAAAACATTCCTTGTCTTAATCTGATAAATCACAAAAATAATGGACTGGCTTGGCTCCAGTTTGTTACACTCATTAATAGAATCCTCAGATAATATTCTGCAAGGAAGGAGAAGGAAAACACAATTGATCCAGAAATAAAGGATTAGCTTTGGGCTAATAGCAAACATGAAAACAGTCATTTGAAAGAGCACACTTAAGTATCTAATTCTACAGAAACCAAAGCAGTAATCAACATTCCTTGAAATTAAGAGTAATTCCTTTGCATCTCTCTTGAGTCACTTCTCAGAAGTGGCATCTAATCCATTGTCCTCTGTCCCATTATCCTCGGTTCTAAGATAGGCTACAATTATCTAGTTTGGAATACAATCTTTTTATTACTCTAACCATTTCCAGAAATTAATGCTTTTAAGTGCAGGATAATCTCAATTAACCTGCTCCAAGCATCAAACAATGTGATCCCAACAAGTTGCACAGGCTTTTTACGGATGTCCTACTGCTATTGCCCCGAGTAAGATGTAAATCTGCCCCTGTTTATTAATAACAGTTAGTTTGGTAAAGCTAGCACAAAGATGTTGTCCAGATGTTATTGCAGCCCTTAAAACTCCCCAAAATAATTGAAACAGCATTCTTCAAGCTCTACCTGAAGCGACGTGGATCAATTCCTCTAGATTGATTATGAAACAGCAAGTAGTTTTCGACGCCTAGCGATCATAGATTTTTTTTCTCCATTGTGATCTGTCCTTCTAAAGTCCCTTGAAATCTTTTCATTTTATAAAACAGGGAATAGCATATAATAAACACCCCTTTTCACAACTCTTTCTGGGGGGTTTTCCCCCCATGGCATTTAATTACATACATGGAGTTAAGATTTATTCATTACTGTACCCAAGAGCGTCTATTTTCTTTTTTTAATGCTTTGTAGAAAACTTGAAAGGGGCCAAAAGGACTAATGAGCTTAAAAGATCAAATAGAGAAAGCTTTGGAAATTGAATATTAATGCGTGGTATGATTTCAGGTATGAATCATAAGCCAAAAGCTGACATGGCTTTTGCTTACATAGTTGAGGTGTCCTCTGTATATGTAAAGTCCTTCTTAGAGACAATCCAGCTAAACTTTACAAGTTCCTGCCTTCTTCTTTACAAAATGTGAGCTGGGTGGTTTTTCTTGCAGATGTTTCATTACCAAACTAGATGATATCATCAGTACTAGAAAAGGGTGGAGTCTGCTCTTAATTTTAAAATTATTTTATTTCCTTTAAAAACATAAGAGTAAACCCCCACGCCCTTTTATCACTGATGATGTTACCTGGTATGGTAGTGAAACGTCTGCAAGAAAACCATCCAGGTCAGAGAGCACCAAGCACCCCACAGTTCAACCCTAGGCTATAAATATCCTTTAGAAAATATTCCTAGCAGGGAAATGTGCCCCCACATTGTTTAATCTACTTCATATCCTGAGTCCCTCGGGAGTTGGGTGGCATATAAGAACTACTAATAAATAAATAAATGTTCCAAGAACATTTGAGTCCAGGAGGAGACAAAAATATTCCTGCGAGGTAGAAATGAAAAATGGTGCAAAATTCCCCTGAAGCAGGCCCAGTAGGAAAAATAAATTCACTGTTAAAGGCCCAACCTCCAATGAGAGACTGGTTTTTAATAATAGGCCTAAAACTAAGATACATGTCAATCATTTCAAGAGCCGAGGTGGCGCAGCGGTTAGAGGCAGTACTGCAGGCCACTTTAGCTGACTGTGATCCGCAGGTCAGCGGTTCAAATCTCACCGGCTCACTCAGCCTTCCATCCTTCCGAGGTAGGTAAAATGAGGACCCAGATTGTTGGGGGCAATGTAAATATACATTGCTTACTGGTGTAAACCGCTTAGAGAGTGTTTGCACTGTGAGGCGGTATATAAATCTCACTAATAAATAAATAAATAAATCCTTTTCTTCCCATACATCAAACAAACATTTTTTTTCTAAACCTTTTTCCCTGAAGCCACGGGAGATATGTAAAATAATTGGAGCAAGAACATCAGATTCAAGTTGTTGCCAATTATCTCTGGATTTATCAAGGACTGTCTCCGTGCACTGAGCTATCTAACTATTGCCTAACAGTAGTTCCTTAACAAATGCTGATTGAATAAATCGCAACACATTGGGTTCACACTATAAAGTAGTGCATAATGAATGGTTTACTAGGCCCAAGGGAGAATCTGCTCCAAATTGTGGTAAAACACATCACAACCTTGAGGATGTAGATCATGCATTCATGGTTTTAACAGAAAAACAGAGTTGGAAGGGACCTTGGAGGTCTTCTAGTCCAACCCCCTGCTCAAGCAGGAAACCTAGACAAATGGTTATCCAACATCTTCTTAAAAACTTCCAGTGTTGTAACATTCACAACTTCTGGAGGCAAGCTGTTCCATGGATTAATTGTTCTCTTTGTCAGGAAATTTCTCTTTAGTTCTAGGTTGCTTCTCTCCTTGATTAGTTTCCATTTGTTGCTCTTTGTCCTGCCTTCAGGTGTTCTGGAAATAGGTTGACTCTCTCTTCTTTGTGGCAACCCCTCAAATATTGGAACACTGGTATCATGTCACTGGTCCTTCTCTTCACTAGACTAGCCATGGCCAGCTCCTGCAACCACTCTTCATATTTTTTTAGGCTTCAGTTCTCTAATCCTCTTTGTTGCTCTTCTCTGCACTCTTTCTAGAATCTCAGCATCTCAATCGGGTGGGTTCCACTTACCTTCGCCACTGGTTCGCATCGCGACATTTCGCGCGTTCCCCCTGTGCAATTTCACTGCTGCGCATGCTCAATAACAGGAGTCAGCCTGAAACACAGCTGAGGAGCTGATCAGCTGTGCTTCGGGCAAAGAAATAAAGGTGAGCATTAACCCAGGGGCGGGCGGGAGGGCTCTTTTTCAAGCCACGGAAGAGGAGAAGCCATCCAAACACAGAAAAATTGACCAAAAATTCCCCCAAAAAGATGGCGGCGCCCACGGACCGGCACCGACCGAACCAGATCCGTGACACCATCATCACATCACCAGCAGGTCACTAACAGTTTGGGCGATTTGATTCGAACCGGGAGGAACCCACCCCTGATTTAAATGTTTAACTGTTCATACTTTGTTTATAATCATATATGCTTGACAAATAAACAAAATACAAAAATAAATCTCTTTGCTAAAACTTCTCCAGCACTCTGCCCTTTGATCTTGGCTAAATCATTTGAATGAAAAGAGGGTGGCTGGGGTGTGTGTGTGTCAGATTCATCCTTATCACTCTGCAACCTCATGTCACACCCTACACCTGTGATGGCGAACCTATGGCACGGGTGCCACAAGTGGAACGCGGAGCCATATCAGTGGGCACGCGAGCTCAGGTCCGGTGTGCATGTGTGCACCAGCCGGCTGATTTTCGGGCCTTCTGGGCCCACTGGGAGTCGGGAAACAGGCTGTTTCCAGCCTTCAGAGGGGGTGGGGAAGGCCGTTTTCGCCATCCCCAGGCTCCTAGAAAGGCTCTGGAGCCTGGGGAGAGCGAAAAATGGGCGTGCCATTGCATGCTGGGAGCAGGGGGGTCATGCATGCATGTGCAGGGGTGCATGGAATTATGAGTGTGGGCACGCACACACGTGATCCCCCGCATTCCCCCCCCGCCTTTTGGCACGCGAACCAAAAAAGGTTCGCCATCACTGCCCTACACTATCCTACCGGGCAAGCAACAGCTAGATTAGCTGTGGGATGAGTGAGTTTGTGCCAAACTCAAGAATGCTGGCAGCAAAATCTATAAGAAGGTCCAGACAAAGATCTGAGAAACGAGGGGATAATTTAATGCAAATGTTCCACCTAGTCTCCAGCTATCTTGAAAACTGTTAAGTGCTCCTTTTCGGGGAGAGTAGGGAGAATTAATGATTACTTACCATGAGTTTGTTTGTTTGCTTATTTTTAAATCTGAGAAGGCTGCATTAGTAGTTGTTTTTTTTTTAAAAAAAATCTCCTTTTTTCTCTCCCCATTCCCAAAGCTAGCTCCCTTAAGCATTATCTCAAAGTTTATTTGGCCAGAATACTGAATAACGTCTTGCCTTAAAAGCAAATGGTAATTGTGGTATTATGGTTTTAACGGTAAGTGCAATTCACTGATTTTTATATTCCTGGATTGAAAAACTTGAATTGCAGAGGAAATCACAGTCACTTCCCCCCCGCCCAACAAAAATAAGCTGGCATGTCAGGGTTAACAAAATCAAAATTCATCCCTACCTACCCTAAAATGCTGCAAAGCAGGAATCACAAGATGTATGTTTTTTCCGTGACTTGACCAAGAATTTGGATCACATAGATGAGAACCCAAATATCTTTCAACCAGATTTTCATCAGATTATTATTATTGCTATCTGCAGAGCCAACCTTGATGTCATCTTTAAATAATGCATCAATAATATGGATTAATTATTGGATGGTGCATTTCTATGTTCAAATAAATAAATAAGCAGCTGCTCTTTCATGCTCAAGTGAATTGCTCACTGGAGAATTCAAATCAAGTGCAACCTATCAATCTAAAAGAAGAAAGAATAAATAACATAAATATAGGTAGAAAGATGAGGCAGGATAATAGGCCAATGGACACAATATGTTACTCAGAAGTATTTTGTTTTCAACTGGACTGTGTTACTTCCCCCCACCCCCAGCATACACTATTTCCAGAGGTGGGTTCCTGCCGGAGCTGCCCAATACGCAGCTCCGGTAGGGAGCGGCGGATTTCGCAACCGCTCCAGAGCCCTCTCTGCTGGTCCACCCGGCGTGTCGCCATTTTTTTTCAGTGATTTTCAGTTATTTTCAGGCAATTTTGCTTCTGCGCATGCGCGGAAGCAAAATCGTGCCGAAATCTCATGAGGGCATGCGCGGAAGCAAAATCGCACTGAAATCTCTCTCGCACGTAAATTTATTTTTAAAAAAGTTATTATTCACCAGGAAAGGGGGAAAAAGGCTTTATTGACTGCTAATTATCTATGATTGGTCAACCATCACTGATCTTGACCTCCATCCTCACAGATGAAAATGTTGATCTGAATCCAGTTGTGCATACGGGAACAATAATAATAACTTTTATAATTAAGTTTCTTAGGAAGATTGGAACTTTTCCCCTTCTCTTTCTCTGCTGTAAAGTCAATTTGTGAACCGTGGGGGGTTGACCAACAACGAGAATTGCAGCCCTGGCTGTGAGATTGAAGACATACACATTTGCCAACAGAGACAGTGTGTTATTAGAATAAAGAATATGATTAATTAGTCACTTATTTTGAGTGATTTTCCCTGTTCCCTTCTCCACTGGTGTTGCTGTTGCCTGCTGTGGCCACTAACTATATACCATTGCGTTGTGCATACCAAATAGAGGTGCAAAAATACACATTTTGTTTAAAAGTGGCATTCAACAGCCCACAATTCAACAAGGCTGCAGGTAAAAGTCTCAAAAGCTCCATTAGCCCACTTCAAAGAAAACAGCTATCTTTGAAAAGTCTCTTTTATTAATCTGATGGCTGGTAATGCTGTATATCCCAATGTTGGGAATACCTGAGAAGTGATAACAGAGAAGTGAGAAGGCAAAACTGTAGCTCACAAAGGCTTCTGCCTTTTCATAAAAGTTGTTGGTCAGAAAAGGTGCTATCAGACTCTAAAGTCTCAAAGAGAAAAAAAATGAACTGATAGTTTCTCAATTTTGTTTTGTTTTTAAATAAGGTATGCGGACATTCTCTCTTTTATTGTGTTGTCTTATTTAATGAAACTCAAACTGATTCAGCCCAAATTTGATTCTGGAAAAATAGAGAGATTGAAATAAACTGAATTCTACGGAGTTTGATTGCTCTCACAAAAGTTTAACGACTCTCCTAACTCAAATGTGAGGGTTTATGTGTCACCGTAATCAGTACAGAAGATAGACGGTCAAAGAAATGAATGTTTTTATGGTGCTCGTATACCCAAAACGCTTTGTCAACACAACCGAGATGTGTGTATGCCAAGACAGTGCTCATGATTGCCATAATTTCTAGACAAAAGTCAACCCTTTTTTTTTTTGCCACACTGACAAATCTTACAAATTCCAGAGTGGCCACTAAATAGAAGCAATCAGATGACCAATCTGTCTGATGTCTCCTTTTTGCACCAGCTAATTACTCTTCTGCATTGCCATTTAAGCCTTGGGAAATCTGAGACATTGCACTCTGTTTCAGACAATAGTGCTAATCTTGCTTCATCTGAGGGGCTTGAGCTGATAAGTTAATGAACTCATCATGTGTTGCAGGGGGGGGGGAAGCAGCATATATAAATGACGATTGTTTACTTTGTCAGAATGGTGGCTAGGCAGCTGCTACTTCAACCAGACAATAGCTTGATGAGCGGCCAGAATTAGAGCTAGGGCACTTTTGGAGAGTTCAAAATGTAAGCGTTGTCAACAAGGTTTTGTCTTTATTGTGCTTAATGATAAAAGTTGCATTTGTGGGTCTCCCTTTCATCAACTGCTAAGCATTGAGAAAGTGAAGATGATAATGATGATGATGATGATGATGATGAGGAGGAGGAGGAGGAGGAGGAGGAGGAGGAGGAGGAGGATGACGACAATGAGGAGGAGGAGGAGGAGGAGGAGGAGGAGGAGGACGAGGAGGACGAGGATGAGGACGAGGAGGAAATGGATAGATGGATGGTGCTCAGATGATTTTGATATGATATAGAAAAATTTAACAAAGTGAGGTTCTGGAGTAGAACCAAGGTCTCTTTATTAAGGATAAGCAAGTTGATGTTTTCTTGAGGTTTTGGACAACTATCACGTTCTACAGTATGTCACAGAAGTGAGTACAACCCCTCACATTTTGTAAATATTTAAGTATATCTTTTCATGTAACAACACTGAAGAAATGACACCTGGCTACAATGTATATTTGCTCATCAAAGGTAATTGGTTTTGGTCCTTTTCATCTACAAAATTGCAAGTATGAGACTAGGATGTCCTGTTTCATCTGCTTGGGCTTTCTGGAGGCAGATCAGCCAGTAAAGGTTGTGATAACTGTAGAAGTGAAGAACTGTGATATCAGAAAAGGAGCAGCTTGCTGGTAAAAAGAAATGGACTTGAAAAGCAATGAATGGAGAATCATTACTGAAATACAGTATCAAGAGCTCGGAAGGAAGGAGAGAAGGAGATCTGTTTCCATGACATTGCTGTGACTCTCATTCTATATTCCTTTGAAAAGTGCGACGAGGAATGCAAAATCTCGGCGGCATTGTCAGTCTCTGAGTACATCCTTTCTTCATGCTCCTCACAATACTGAAGAAAAGACATTCGTTTCACACTAAGGTAACTAAAAAGATATCAAGTTTACTTTAAGCAGATCCTTTGATTGGACCAGCCTCCTTCTTTCTAATATCTTTGAGGGACAGGGAGACAAATGATGGTCTGAAGAACATTAGAGATGGAATCAGCTGCCTTGGTAGTGGGGAAATTAACTTCCAAAGGATCAAGGAACCAATCAGCTGTCAACTCTGAAACAAAGCTGGCTGGGGCCATTTTGGAGGCTTCAGGGTTGCCACAATGCGAAGAAAGGATAAGGAGGGGGGAACATAGTTAGACGGGGGGGTGTTGTAGCCAAAACAAAATAGTTTCCTATTGGAACCAAGGACATTCCAACGGGTGGCTGGAGGAAAGAGGGGGTGAAGTAACCAGGCAACTGGCCAGCACCTTGATCGGACAATGTGACTGATTGTTTGGGGAAAGGGAAAAATTTAACTTTTAACCAGGTGAAAACCACAGGAACTTTCAGAGTCAGTTTTCACCAGCTTGTGCCAATATGATGGCTCCAATAAAATTGTTCTTTGATGAACCTGTCTGCCTCAGAGTTCTGCTTTCTATGGGGCTACTACTTGGAATGTTGACATCAGCCTTAAATAGCAACATTTGTTAGCATATGGTCTAGTTAATTCTGCTGAGGCTAAGTAGGTCAAAGTCTGAGTATTGTTTGGATGGAGATCCGGATTTCAAAAATAAATGACTAGAATACATCTGATACATTGAGGAATCTAGGAATGGAGGTCTGAAGCTTGTTGAGGGAACCAATGTCAAAAGATATAATTCGGTGATTGATCATATATACCAGATGCTGGAGGACCTAGGTTAAATCCCCAGTATCTACAATTAAGAAGGTATAACAGCAAATCATAGATAAGATTCTACTTGAATTCAGCATCTTAAATAAGTTGTCCAGAGTAAGCAAGAATACAATAAATCAACAGCTGAACAGAAATCGGTAACACTCAATTCCTAGTGACGTCCATCTTGCTTCTTGCCATTTGACTAAATGGGACCCTTAGAGAAAACACATCTGCCTGATTCCACTCCTTGCCACCTTCGAATTTCAGTTCTTGGATTCAAATTTAATCTAGATTAAGAGGGTTTTTTTCTTGTATCTAAAGAATGCAAATACAATAAAAACTGAATGTGCAGTGAAGCACTTCTGACCAACTTTTCCTGACTCTCTTTTTAACTAATTCCTTTAGCAGAGTGTGAACTTCTTATTGACCGGTGTTCTTTCTTTCAAGAAGCCAATATAACAAAGAACAGAATCAGATTTCAGTGTTCTTCTCCTGATTGCCTTTTCTTTCCATCTCAGGATTTCCTTGTGAGTTTTAAATGGCCGCCATGTACTTCACTTTGATTGACAAATAGGAATGGAAAGTTAACAAAAGGCAAAAATCACAGATACCCCAGTATCCCGGTTGCCTAGACAAAAATGACAATAAAGGTAGGAGGAAAGGAATAACACCCGCTGGCTTTCTTCTTCCCCAGCTCTTTTTCTTTGCACAAATTCTGAGAGGAGACACGTGGATGAAAAGTAACAGCACTTCCAGTCTAAATCACAATGTGCTGTCTTCACTGAGATTCTTGACAGCCATAATGTCAGGCATGAAGAATCAAGGCCACACGGTAAATTCTAGTTCAGCTGATTTATTGTTCATGCCGTTACACAAGAACTCAGTCAACTAACTTTAGTCAAAACTAAATTGGCACTAGATAAGAATCAATGGAATTCAAGATTGTTTGTGAGAACTTAATGACTCTAGGCTGATGATTCCCTTAACTCCACCTTCAGGCTCTGCCTGTCCTTCTCCTACATATAGCACGTATTTCTGACTCTCAAATTAATGTATTTTGGTTTGCTCCAAAATTTACCCAGATCCGATATTGACTTAAATCAGGTAAGCCATTTTTCATTTCTATCTGTTCACTTAACCTACAAGTCACTTGAAAAAAAAAGGGGGCTGGAATATAAGTAACTTTGCGGCTTTTCAATCAGGAAAGGGGATATGGAGATAGCAGCCCGGGGCTCCCAATTTGCATGCAGGCCTTTATCAGACATTAATTCTGCCAGTGTCCCAATACCAATGACAACTTCAATGTCCCTGAAGCTAGTTCCCGGCCTTCCATCATTTAAAGGGCATTTCACACCCTGCCTCCTGATCACATTTCCTGACTCCGTGGCACAGGTAAGTGAAGAGACCATCTGTCTATGTCTTTTGCTGCATGACTTCATTTGCATTTCATTAATAAATTAATATTAGATCGGAACCCCTGGCAATCTCGTTCCTTCTCCCCCAGGCTAGCAATATACTAAGTGAAAATGTTAAAAAACTCTTTCAGGCCAAAGTGTAACAGAGGTCACTTTTTAAACCAACAGAATCTGGTAGCAAGGAAAGAAAAGCACAGTCTATTGGGAGGAGGAGGAGGAGGAGGAGGAGGAGGAGGAGGAGGAGGAGGAGGAGGAGGAGGAGGAAAGGTATGTCAAGTCACCTGCATCTTAACAAGACTACATCAACTGTCAATCTGCATTCATCCTGGAACTAACAGGAAAATTACTCAAAATCCATTATGAAATATATCTTTCCCCATTCCTGATAATCACTGAAAATGAAGCAGTATCTCTTAATCATTTCTTTCAAGTTATGATAATCCATGTTCAATTTCATGATCAGCCATTTCAAAATGGTTAGATTACATTAATTTATTCGTGGAAGGGAGAGGCACGTTATGAAAGCAGGCACAATTTTTCAGAAAAAAGATTTCTTTAGGAACGAATTCATGGAAAGGAGCTGTCTCGAAGTACTAAACTTTAGGCTCCAGACATGGTCACGGCAAGATTGAATGGACAGATAAGAGACCCCCCATAATGGGCAGAACAAGAGCTTAGGAGGGACCTTCACTAAGTTATCAAGCTGTAAAAGTGATGGTGGGAGGCTTGTACTTTCAGGCTTGCATGATTCTGTGAACTAGGTTTTACAGCAAAGTCGAATTAGCTCAGTTTTCTGTCTGCTCTACCCGCAAAGGCTCATACAACCCAAGCAATATGCATGAAGCAAAATTAAAATTAACTAAGGACAAAGCTATTGGCAGCAAGGTGATAATTCTGCCAACCACTGTACTCCCAAATGGCCTTTTTTTTGGGTGATGGGGGAAGGCTGGATATGCAAAGAGATGCCCTGGGCTCCGAAGAAAAGTGCCAAAACCGACTAATTTAAAAACAAGCTTGCCTTCCCTTTTCAAAAACTGAAAACCCATTAAGTCTCTGGATAGTGTTTTAAAAGACTTGAAAAGTTAACATTTTACCAGGGGCGGGAGAAGTGGATGGTGGCAGGAAAAGGTGGGAATACAGCATTATTAATAAGTACCTGCTATCAAGTTTGAAACACTACCTGTGCTTCGCTGATAAACTCTTTTGATGCAAATGCAGTTTCTTACATCTTTCTCGCTGGCTGCTGGCTCTACATGACAGACAGTCACCGGAATTAATGGATAGAGTTTTGTTGTTGCAAATTTCAAACTCGCTGTGTTTTTTTTTCCTTCTAGCCAATTAACAGAGCTTTTTCTAACACACTCTTTTTTTTTTGCACCAGGGGGATAAATGTTCAGAGTAGCTCCCACCCGGATGATGTTCCAGAAGGTTTTAAAAACTTGGCTGCTTTCCTAGGCTTAGGGGAGGGTGTTTGGGGAAACCATCCATTGTGTACAGGGTGTGTTGTTAGTCTGCACACAAAGAAAAAAATTAATTGCTTTCTATTGTTTAACTGTAAGCTCTTCATGGCCATTCTAGAGCCAGGTGGCCTCTCAACCTAATAAATAATCAAGAAAGAGATGACTTGTCTGAAATTCACATTAGCATTAATACCAAGACAACAATTTATGGTTTACAAGTAGCCTAGGTAGATCTCTAGGCTGGTGGACTAAGGAACAGGCTCACTCTTGGGAAACTTGATTCATTTTGTAAGCAGGATGGGAAAAAGTCAGGGATTCAGAGGAAATAAGAAGCAAATGACAGGTCTGGTGACAAAAAAATTATAAGATGTAAGAAGGTGGCACCATAGCGAATGAGAAATGGAAAATGCAGGAGAAGAGAGAGAGAGAAAATTGTCAAAAAACGGAGTTGAGAGGCTGGGAATTGTAGAGCAGAATCCACAATTTTGTCATAGTCTCCAATTTTGTGACTTCGTGTCCCCAATACAAATAAGCATGCTTACATTTTGCACCTAAGTAAATTAACTAAGGAAGGTAAAAACTTGTCCAACTAGACATCTTCTGGTGATTCTCCTACTATCTGGACTTTAAATGGCTACTCCTTTCAGGACCACTCCAGTACCAGACAAAACTCATGTTTTGGGACTTTATTCCTTTCCTCTGGCCCTGTCTGACCAGTCAGAATCTGACCATCCACCACACGTTATAGTGGGTACATCCATACAAATCATGATCCAGGATCTAAAGCAAGCCAACTTCATAGAAATGAGAGGTCAGATTGGAGACAACCAACATTTTGAGAGTTCTGTGAGAAAGAATAGCTCAAACAGTACAATTCACAACCACTTTTGACACAGCTTCGAAAGCCACATCCATGACTTTGCACTGGGTTGTTGTTTATGCATTTACCTTTAAGCGGAAGAGAGTCAAAACTGGTATCAGTCGGTGAGTGTTCTTTCTATTTGAATGCAAGATTAATCGAATATCCCCAGTATAAGTGAGTGACTGAATGCTCTATTTCTGTTAGGATAAACGTTAGGAGCTTCTCCACTGCTCAGCAGTCTGTCAGTTGTCAAAGCAATCTGCACAAAATTATCTAATCTCTTCAGGTACAAGGCATTGTCATTTCCCCCTCTTTGTTTGTGTCACTTCATTCTCTTTCAGACTGCCAAAGTATCCCAAGACTTTCTTTTCTGAAGAGTTACTTAGCGAGGGGTTTTATTTCTTTTTCCCCTCTTGCTAAAATGTGCAGAAGGACCAGTTCATAACCTCAAAAGCAGGCTTCCTTCAGAAATGTTTCCATTTATTCCAAGGAAAAAGCACAGACTGAACATCAGCTTTGTAAGTAAATATCTATTCAGCCACTAAATGCCGAACATCCATTTCTTCAAAAATGGAACAGGGTAGATCCTACTTGAAGATGCAATATTTCATAGATACATCGGCATATGTTGATGCTGATCATGTTTAGGGTGTAGTATAGCAATAGCAATAGCACTTAGACTTATATACCGCTTCATAGTGCTTTACAGCCCTCTCTAAGCGGTTTACAGAGTTCAGCATATTGCCCCCAACAATCTGGGTCCTCATTTTACCAACCTCAGAAGGATGGAAGGCTGAGTCAACCTTGAGCCAGTGAGATTTGAACAGCTGAACTGCTGAACTAGCAGTCAGCTGAAGTAGGTTGCAGTGCTGCTTTTAACCACTGTGCCACCTCGGCTCCTATGTCCATATTGGAGGAACATAAAGGTAATCAAGAGCCATGCCTTTGGCCTCACCAGCTCAGAGACAAGGGGAAACAATTCCTTGTGTTTCCAATCACATTTGGCCAATAAAGTATTCTATTTCTATTCCCTGTTCCCTATTCCATTCCTATTCTGTATTCTGTATTCCACTCCATTCCATTCTCAGAGAGGACCAAGGACACCACAGTTCAACCCTGAGCTAGAAACATTCTCTTCTGTTGTCATCTCCTTTGTCTATGTTTTCTACATCACTCGTAAACATCTATGGGAAGCTCCAGCTTTGCTTTTCTTTCAACACAACAATAACAGCAAAATGTCAAATCTGTTCATTGAGTCTGTTGACAAGTTGGCCACCAGAACATCGTACACGTTGCCCCCAACACTTCTGTGAATCTTAGTCTCCCTCAAAAGAGCTCCTCAAAAAAAAAAGACCATACTTGGAAAGCGACCTCTTCGTGACACATGGAAACGATAAAGCCAACAGAACATCCAATGGATGGGCCACTGGAAAATCAACAAGAATTACAGCAGAATTACACCACCATGGGCTACGTCTTAAAAATAACCCCGAGAGCGGCAACTCGTTACTCTCCATTATTCTCTGAAATGGCATTCCTCTGCACAAAATGAAAAGCGGGTATTTTTAAGCTGGGCAGATTGCAAATGAAGGTCTTATTACAGCAATTGCAGGATGGGTGATTTGGATAATTGTCCGTGCACAACTGGCCAGCTGTTCCCACAATTGCCCCATTTTTACACACGGTCCTGATTGCGGCTTGACATCAAGGTTTCTTCTGGTTTTGTGAATGCAAATGAGTTGGTAGTTGCAGGCATGACTTTCTTGGCCAATCTGCAACTTTTAGCAGCTGAGCTCCATGCATTTTTTTTACTCATTTGGGCTTTTAAAACACACACACACACACCCTCCAAAGCATTGAATAGAAAGATGCTGTCTTTTATTTAATCACAAATTCTAAACTAAACAATCCAGATGGATCAGATAAAATCAACAGGAAATATGCTTCTTGGCATCACGGATATAGTTGTGGTTTTCAAAAGGCAACTGGACTTTGTTGTTGTTGTTTTTCTTTTTAAAATATTTTGTTTCTCATCCAAGTCATCAGTTCTGAAGAATGATTAATGAAACATTTTCAAAAGAAAAAAAAAAGAACCCCAAAAATCCATTTGCCTTTTGAAAAACACCTTTGGGACAGCCATGAACTGGATGATTGACAAACTCCATAGATATTTTTCCAGAGATGTATTTATTTCATTTATATAAAAGATGTTGAGACTCTAGAAAGAGTGCAGAGAAGAGCAACAAAGATGATTAGGAGACTGGAGGCTAAAACATATAAAGAACAGTTGCAGGAACTGGGTATGTCTAGTTTAATGAAAAGAAGGACCAGGGGAGACATGATAGCAGTGTTCCAATATCTCAGGGGCTGCCACAAAGAAGATTTGGAGGTCAAACTATTCTCCAAAGCACCTGAGGGTAGAACAAGAAGCAATGGGTAGAAACTAAAAAAGGAGAGAAGCAACTTAGAACTAAGGAGAAATTTCCCGACAGTGAGAACAATTAATCAGTGGAACAGCTTGCCTCCAGAAGTTGTGAATGCTCCAACACTGGAAGTTTTTAAGAAGATGTTGGATAACCATTTGTCTGAAGTGGGTGTAGGGTTTCCTGCCTAAGCAGGGGGTTGGACTAGAAGACCTCCAAGGTCCCTTCCAACTCTGCTATGCTATGCTATGCTATGCTATGCTATGCTATGCTATGCTATGCTATGCTACGCTACGCTACGCTACGCTATGCTATGCTAATCCTTATCCGTATCCTTATCCTTATCTGTCACACAGTGATTATATTGCCTGTTATATCTATATGCAAGGAGCTTCATCCCTTTCAAATATAATGGTTTATTCCTGAGCACGTGATGAATAAGTTCCTAGTGCGCATGTGTACATTCCTTTCTTTGATCCGTCCTTCTATTCTGTAGAAGCAAGACGTGTTTTTTATAGCTAAGATGTGATTAATGAGATTTATTGTTTTTGTAACGAAATAAATATTTTCTACTTAGAACTTTAAACTGCGGTTTCTTTTCTAATGTCAGAGTTCCAGGTAAAGATCTATTTTCGCCTCTGATGAGAGTTATTTTTATTCCGACATTATCCTTATCCTTCTTCTCTTCTTTTCTTCTTCTCTTCTTCTCCTTCTCCTTCTCCTTCTCCTCCTTCACCTTCTCCTTCTCCTTCTTCTTCTTCTTCTTCACATTTCTGGACCACCCAACTCTTTCACAACCTGAATATGTTTACATACAGAAACTTTACTTTTCATTTAAACAGCCAAGTGTCTGTTGCACACAGGATGACAAGACCTTCTCTTATCAG
Source organism: Diadophis punctatus similis (assembly GCA_023053685.1). Taxonomy (NCBI): domain Eukaryota; kingdom Metazoa; phylum Chordata; class Lepidosauria; order Squamata; family Dipsadidae; genus Diadophis; species Diadophis punctatus. Next base: position 811,999 of record JALIGW010000050.1, on the reverse strand, counting down.
TCAAGAGTGCAGCCACATGGTGGGGGATAGTGACATTTGAGTTTGTGCCCTGAGCAGAAGGCTTGTTCTACTGGTCTCAATGGCCTCTTCCAAGTCAATGATTTTTATGATCTGGTCTGGGCTTTCAGCAGGCCACATTTACTCTCTCTCCCTTGGGATATATCTTGGATCAGGCAAATGGGGCTGATTTATTTCCGCCATTGTGCTTTGTTGTCGAATACAAACGATGGGCAAAGTAGAAATGGGGAGAATTACCGTTCAGCATGCCCTGATGTAGAATTGAATCTGTCCATCTACAGTTCTTCTACCTACTCTTTTCCCCCCCGAACAATTGCATACATAAAAAGAGGACTTACAATAGGTAATAATAGAATGGGATAGTGAGAAAAAGAAGGTTTGATGTGCCAGTGAGTCCATTTGCTTCTTCATATATAATTATAAAGGATGTCGCAAGGATCTATTTCGATATAGGTTTAGGGAATGAGAAAGAAGAGAAAGGGTGGGTGGGTGGGAAATGCTGCTCTATCTTCTCCAGGTTGTAATGTAATGTAATGGATGGATGGATGAATTCCACCCTCATTGAATTCTTTATTTCAAAGGAAAGGACAATGGGGTTCTTACTGGCATGTCCTTTGATCTTGACATCCTTCCCCATAATTTTAATTTGGGACATTGCGTGTCCCAAACAAACTGAGTATTTTTCACTAGGTCTACTGACATCAATATTTACTAATATCTGTCCTCAATTGGATAGTTTTTGGAAGCTACTAATACCTCTTTTTGTATTCTAATAGCTCTGGTCTCAAGGGATGATCCAAAGTTCAATGGTAGGGCTAAATTTAAGCAAGATTGGCTTTAGTTATCCCCTGGCTGGAATTTTTCATATGCCACCAGGAGAGCCATAGAAGAAAAGCGAGATCAAATAGAAATCGAATGAAAAGCATGGCGTCTTTCACGTAACTATTGATAGGCTGTAATTTTGCCTAATCCTTTATTTCTAAACAAGGCAAGCTGGTATTCACAATGACAGTTGTATCTGTAGATGTCCCCAATTAAAATTATTCCATGCAGCTGTGCCCAGATCACTGGGACTGATCTTAACAAGCAATGAAATTGGAACATTTGCACCAGCTGTTAAAATTGATAGTGCTATTTTGAAGGTTTCAGAAACTTTTCTTTTCTCTCAGAAGAGAGCAAATTATGGGAACTGGTAGGAGATCCATGAAGTTTCAAATGCCCTTTCAGAGAAAAAAAAATTATCCTATTGTGTATGGCATATAGAACTTCTTGCAAACTGTGCTTCAGCTGTTCAACTGTCTCAAAACCCTGAGCCCATCCCAAATAAACACGAACAAGACTTGACTGTCAAATTGCTCATTCTTTGCTTTGAACAAAGATGTCATGCAAAAGCAAATGGAACCAAGTCAAGAAAATGAAAGGCCAGTCGATCAATTGATGGACTGGTTGATTGAAAGATGTATAGCTGAAGCTCAGGGTAGAATCACACATAAAGCGAAGATTCCAAAGGTAAACCACAAATCTACAAAGGGAAGGCAAGCATTGTTCCAGTAACTGTGGTTATTTGAAACTTGGGCTCTAAGGAATAGCACTTAGCACTTAGCACTTAGACTTATATACCGCTTCATAGTGCTTTACAGCCCTCTCTAAGCGGTTTACAGAGTTCAGCATATTGCCCCCAACAATCTGGGTCCTCATTTTACCCACCTCGGAAGGATGGAAGGCTGAGTCAACCTTGAGCCGGTGAGATTTGAACAGCTGAACTGCTGAACTAGCAGTAGCCTGCAGTGCTGCATTTAACCACTGCGCCATCTCGGCTCTGTAACTCATAAGTTTGAGTGCAATTTACCAGTAGTGGGTTCTAAAACCCGTTGCTACCGGTTCATGTGTGCGCAATGCTTCTGAGCATGCACAGAAGTGTCCCGGGTGGGTGGGTGGAGCGTCCCGGGTGGGCGGGTGGAGAACAGGGCCGAACTGGGAGCAACCCACCGCTGCAATTTACCCTTAGGGGATCTTTGTTTACAAGGAGAGCTATATTCTTAGGTCATCTTTCTCTTCTGAGCCCTTGAGTGAACATTTTTCACAGAATTGGAAGAATTAAGCTCTTCACTCAATATCAATATAATCCTCAATTTTTCTTCCAGGATGTATTTCCTCTAAGTAGAGCAGCTTGATTGATTTAAGATATATGGGGAGTTTTCTATCTTCTAAGATCTCTTCTACTGTGGCAGTTCCACTGAGGAACATCAAACAAATGATACATGAGATTTCATATTAATTTTTAGAATTTTATCCCACTGTTCCAATACTGACTACAGAGCATTCTTTCCTCCAATGACAAAGCTCAGAGACAGACCTAAAGTCATCTAAATAATTTCCATCACTAAAAAATGGAGCTAAGAATGGACTTGAACCTGGATATTTGTTGTCCTAGTCCACCACCTTATTCTCTACTCCATACACTTCATCGTTAGTTTTAGAAATGCCACTTAACTTGGATTCTTCCTTCACTTTTTCAGTGCTAATATTTATTTATTTATTTATTTATTTGTCAAACATGTATAGGATAGTAGTAATTTGTATAAACATAAGTAAAAAGTAACGATAAAAGAGGACAATAGGACAGTAGGACAGGGATGGTAGGCACAGTGGTGCGCTTATGCAAACCCCTTACAGACCTCTTAGGAACGGGGAGAGGTCGACTGTAGACAGTCTAAGGTTAAAGTTTTGGGGGTTTGGGGAAGAAACCACAGAGTCAGGTAGTGCATTCCAGGCATTGATCACTCTGTTGCTGAAGTCGTATTTTCTGCAGTCGAGTTTGGAGCGCTTTACATTTAGTTTGAATCTATTACGTGCTCGTGTATTGTTGCGGTTGAAGCTGAAGTAGTCATTGACAGGAAGGACATTTTGGTATATGATTTTATGAACTACATTTAGATCAGATCGGAGGCGACGTAGTTGTAATATAGACCAGTGTTTCTCAAACTTGGCTACTTTAAGATGTGTGGACTTCAACTCTCAGTGTTGGGGAAGTTGCCAAGTATGAGTAACAGAGAGATATATGCTAGAGTAGATATACAGTAGATAATAGAGGTGTAGATATTGATATACATGTAAATGAGGGTTGTACAGAAGACAAACAATAGTCTTTTTTAAAAGTCAATTTTCCTCTGAAAGTACGAAATATGCATGAAGCTATCTGAATTATCCATGAGTAGGGAAATACATAATGGGAAGGGAAAAAAAGGTCCAGTAACTTTCCTTGCAACTTTCCATATTTTTTCAGCACCAGAATGCTAAATGCAGATGTAAATTGATCTTTTCTTCTTATTGTTGACTGCCACTTACATACTTCGAGTTTTTCAACTGTCAAAAGTGAGGTGGAGCTGTAAATCCCAAAAGAAGCAAAAGAAAAGAAGCATTTGGTAATCCTTTTTTTTAAAAAAAGACGGTTCTGAAAACTAGTTACTTTTCATTTTGCATTATGACAGTATATTGGCCGGAATTATGAATCCTTTATGCCTGAAAAAAAGGGGGGGACTATGTGAAGCTGTCACTTGCTATGTATTACCATTTATCCCCAAATTAAGTCAATCAATTTGTTTTAATGTACTCCTTACAAGAATGTCTGAGTACTTTCATTAGAACACTAAAAATATTATTTGAACCTGTGATGGATAGTTTCCATTTTGAATTATGGCATTTGTTGTAATATTGTCTAAATTACTTTTCTTCCTGGAGCATACGTTATTCAGAGTCACCATAATGGGCTTGGAAATTGTACATTATTTTATTCCTTTATCTCCTTTTTTCTAGTCCAAGTTACATTTAGAATTCAGGCAGGTACCATTAAGTGAGCAAGGAGATAAATCTCAGGATTTTATTAGGAAGGATCCCTCCAGGGGAAGGATACTGCAAAATCCCCATTCCCTCCCCACTCCTGGGGGAAGGATATTGCAAAATCTACATTCCCACCCCACTCTGGGGCCAGCCAGAGGTGGTATTTGCTGGTTCTCCGAACTACTCAAAATTTCCACTACCGGTTCTCCAGAACCTGTTAGAACCTGCTGGATTTCACCCCTGGAACAAGGATCTAATGTTGAGAAAGGTGGAAGGAGAGTGAAGGAGAGAATGACAAGCAGCAAGGTGGATGGAGTCAGTTATGGTGGCACCATTGGAAGATCTAAAGAGCTAGACTGGGGACAGATCATCATGGAGAAAACCTACCTATGGGATCGCTAGAGTCAAAAATGATTTGATGGCACATAATCAATCATCAACCAGCCAGCCAACCAACCAACCAATCCATTAATCAAAAAGGCTACAACAGAATCTTGAAAGCTTGACCATCTTCAACAAAAATTGGACTTTTCTTTTCCTTCTCTTCTCCAAGGAGTTAGGGCAGAGACCATTTTTCCCAGGCTGGAAACCTGGTTTTGTAACTGCCAATGCATAATTTCTCCACTGTCATTTCTGTGGTTTTCTACCAAATTCAGAGTCTGAACTTGTTGTGGTTCTCCAGGGTTTGATCAAGGGAGGGACAATTTTCAGGCAATGAATGCTATGGCCCAAGGAAGACCACAGCTTCTTCAAAGGGGGGGGGGAGAGCCCAATTCAGTTCCCAGAAGATGTTAGGTAGCAAAGCCAAGAAAGGCTTCCAGGTTTTGGATCACTATTGTAAGTAAGAATAGATAATATTGGGTTAAAGGCTAATCTTTGGCTAACCGTTGTTTGTATTGAGCCTCAGTGAGATTTAGTGGATTTGTTTTAAGGTAATCCTCTGTTTTTGTTTCTTCGCTTCCCAGTGTTTCTCAGATAGATGAATGACCATACAAATTGGATAATAAAGAAGTAGGTAAGAAAATAAATAAATCAGCCAACTGGTTGGCCAGTTAGCCAGCTCAGGAAAGGCAAAATTATAGAGGCCCAACTTTCCAACAAGTGTAACAGCATTTGAAGTGAGTTTCTCTCCCTCCCTCCCTCCTTTCCCTATCTATCTATCTATCTATCTATCTATCTATCTATCTATCTATCTATCTATCTATCTATCTATCTATCTATCTATCTATCTATCTATCATCTGTGTCTCTATTCAACTTCCATCTCTGTCTGTCTCTATCTTCTTTCTCCACTTATATGTTATCTATCTGCCTTACCTCTCTCTCTCTCTCTCTCTCTCTCTCTCTCTCTCTCTCTCTCTCTCTCTCTCTCTCTCTCTCTCTCTCTCTCTCTCATCTATCTATCTATCTATCTATCTATCTATCTATCTATCTATCTATCTATCTATCTATCTATCTATCTATCTATCTATCATCTATCATCTATCTAATCTATCTATCATTTTGCATCTATCTAACTGTTATTTTTCTTCTTTATATGTTTAAATTTTCTGTTTCCTTAATCAGGCTAGTACAAGTTGGGCAATGTCTGATTGGAATTGTCAGTTCGGTTCAGAAAACTGATTCAATTTGATCTCAGAGTTCAAGTTGATTTGAAAAGCAAATCAGAACCTGCTAGAATTCCAGACACGCTTGAATTCAAGATAACTCCAACCCAGCCAGGAAGTTTAGATAGAAAAAGCCATCCACCTCCATTATGTATTTTCAGCAGATGCGAGACTCCGTTCTCATTTTAAAGTTAAATTATTTGACTCGGGGGGAGATAGAATTTCTTTTTGGTAAATAAAATACATTAAAACATATGCATTTTAGGTGTCTGGGAAGGTGAAGTGACTATGTTCTAAAGATAAATATTGAAAATATTTATATATTCAGTCTTATATATTCAGAGAGATAACCTCTGTGTCATCATAAGTGTTGACAGATGTTACAACCAAGAAAGAATGTAACTAGAAATTTCCTGATCCATAATTCTAACAAAAATTGTTCATCTTTGTTTTCTCTTTTGCTCCTTCTCTCTCTCTCTCTTTCTTTCTTTCTCTCCTTTCTTCCTTCTTTCCTTCTTCCCTCTCTTCCTTCTCTCCCTCCCTCCCTCCCTTCTTCCCTCTCTTCCTTCCCTCCCTCCCTCCAAAAACCTATCTTTCTTCAACATTTCACTTAAACCCGTCTTCTCTTTAATAAACCAGACAACCGTGTAATAAATATTAATTTAAAGCTGAATTAACATATTGAATATGGACTGCATTAGGACTTATTGAATAAGGTCTTGGGCTTATGCTACAAACCGGAATAAAATTAATAAAATTAGTCACAGGCATGTTTTGGATTGAAGTCAGTTGGGATAAGGTGAGGTGAGGCTCCTGGAAAACTTTGGGATGCCTCCGGGGACAGCGGAGGAATGGAAGAGGAGGTAATTGCAATTCTGTGCACATTCGAGCTGAGTTCAAGATGACATATTTGGCCGATCCTGAAGTTCTGCTGAGAAATGCTTTCTCTTGTTGAGATGCACCCAATTACAAATCCTCAACCTTTTTTCCCATCTAGCATGACTGTGTAATACATTTAGGAGTATTGGAGAAGAACATCATATAACAAATTAGCTCTTAGAGACCTGTGGCCAGAATGGAAAAGATTTCCTCCCTCCTCCATATGGGTGTAGAATAGCAACACTGCTTGATGGGAGCACAGTGGTTCAGACCCTGAGCTTGACGGTGGGAAAGCTGGCTGTGTGTGTTCGAGACCCCAGAGCCATGCAATGGGGTGAGCTCCCGTCCAGCTTCTGCCAACCTAGCAGTTCAAAAGCATGCAAATGTGAGTAGATAAATAGGTACCACTTTGGTGGGAAGGTACATTCTGTGCTCCTTTGGTGTAAAGCCATAAGATATAGTTAGTTCTTCTTTGCTTTTTCACAACATCTTTTATTGTGCCAGTGGCAAGTAATTCAGCTTGCATTTCTGGAGAAGCCGGAGCAGAGCTTCAACTGTCACCTCCACGCTCAACCAAATATTGATCTTTCCAATAAGCAAAGCAACCACAAGCCAAAATGGTTCACAGAGGACCTCTTCATTCAGGAACAACAAACCAACTTCCATTATTCACATGTACAAACCAGTTACTCCTGATAATATGAACATTCTTGGTAACATTAACCTCTCCCTCAGTCTCGACTTCTCAAACACCCAAGAAAAAAACCCACTGATGGAAGTATGTCAAGACCTATCTTAATCCAACATTTTCTTCCATGGTGGTCAACAGGCACCTTGCAAGGTGGAAATAGAAACATAATAGAAACATTTTCCACTGATATTCCCCTGAAAATTGTATTTAGCTCTTAAAAGACCTGGCCTTCATGCATGCGTCCAATTCCATTTTAAAGCCATTCAGGTTACCGCCCATGACCATATCTTGAATTCTACAGAAGAAGGATTTACTTTTCCTGTCCTAAATCTTTTCCTGTCCTTAATCTCCTTCTAATCAGCTTGAATTGATCAGTCCCGCAAACATTTTTTTTTAGCATCGTTGCATTCTTTTTCAGATACGATGATCAGAATTGTAAACCTTTTCCAGATATCGAGGTATCGCAGATTAGTATACAGTCATTTTAATGTTGGCAGTTTTATTTTCTACTTTTTTCCTACAGCTGCCAGTCGCTAAATTGTAACCAGCGCTAAATTGCCTTCTCTAACCCCAACATAGTTCTCCTAGTTAGATAAAGAGGAGTTCAGATTCCATTAACGTTTCTATGAAGTTGCGCTTTTTTTTAATTGTTTCCATACACATCACATTGTACTTATTCAAACTGAACAACATATATACTTGCACACACTCAAAGAATGCGCACATATTCGCACCCCAACAAAGTACTTTGAAAATGAGCATGTCTCAACATTTTTTTTAAAAAAAGAGGATTATTTGGATTTTAATTCTCTAAGCTTGCTTTCAGCACCCATTGTCAATTCTGGAGCTGGCCTGACTGAGTCCAGGATTGTCACACTGGAGATGAGTGTTAGGGAGGGGGGAATTGTGATAGCTGGGGTTTTGTAGCCAAAACAAAATAGTTTTCCCTGTGAACCAAGGACATTCCCACAGGTGGCTGAAGAGAGGAGGAGTGCAGTTTCCAAGCAACCGGACAGCACCCTGATTGGACCATGTGACAGATTGTTTGGGGAAAGGGGGAAAAAACTTTTACTTTTAATTAGGTGAAAACCTCGGGAACCTTTAGAGTCGGTTTTCACCAGCCTGTGCCAATATGATATATCCAATGAAACTATTCTTTGAGGAACCTACCTATCTCGGAGTTCTGTTTGCTATGGGTGTATTACTTGGAACCCTAACACCTACATAAAGTGTCCTATATTATCTAACATTTCCAGTTTGAAAATGTTTTGACCCAGTTTTCCCTATTTCTTCTCACATTTGCATGCCTAAATTTCCCCCTTTTGGGAAATGGCTTTGTCTCCTGATTTTCACATTAAAATGTGATAAAGTTCTGCAAAACTCAACAGGAGAATTGTTTCAGAAGCAAACGTCCACAGCACTTCCCAAAAGTGCTTTTTCCAAAGGCAAGTGGACTTTGTTTTTCCTTGAAGACATTTCGCTTCTCGTCCAAGAAGCTTCTTCAGTTCTGAAGAAGAATGTCACGCAGTGATTTATTGCCTGTTATATGTATATGCAGGGAGCTGCATCCCTATTCATTATAATGGTTTATTCCTGAGCGCATGATTGATGTGTTCTTGTACGCATGTGTGCATTCCATTCTCCGTTCCTCCCTTCTGTTCCTGGCTTCCATTGAAGCAAGACCTACTTTTATATCAGGCATGTAGTTAATGAGATTTATTGTTTTTATACCGAAATAAATATTTTTACTTAGACTTTTAAACTGCGGTTTCTTTTCTAATGTCAGAATTCCGGGGGAAAGATCTATTTCGCCTCTGTGAGGATTTATTCTCACATTGTCAAAGAAGAAGTTGAAACTGAAGAAGCTACTTGGATGAGAAGTGAAACGTCTTCAAGGAATAACAAAGAAAGTCCAGTTACCTCTTGAAAAAGCACCTTTGGGACAACCATGACCTGGAAGACTGAGAATCTCCATAGACCTGTCCATTGCATGTTTCCCAAGTCCAGTAGAGAAAGAATCATGTTCAAATCCCATTCAAGAGATGTTATTACTGGACAAGATGATTGAATTCACCTCTAACCCCTTTTATTTAAATAATCTTTTATTGCTTTTAAAACAACCACCCAAACAGCATAAGGTTCAAAAAGTGAAAATACATACCTATTAATAATAATAATAATAATAAAAACACGCACCACAATTGCTTTTAAAAGATCAGAGATGTTTATAAAGTGTATTTTCTAGATCATCTTTTGCAACATGCCTATTATCCTACTGAAGTGCTGCCTTGAAACTGACCTTTAAAAACATTATTCTAGAGCAGTTAAATCACAAATCTCTTCGGTGCACTTATCAGTCAGAGCGGCTTAAAAATAAGTAGCAGGTTTCAAAGGAGAAAACCATTCTGAGAATCGATTCAAAACACTAAGAATCCTTAGCACTAAGAATAAATTCAAAACACATTAACAGCACTTTCTCAAGGCCATTTTAGTATTTTTCTCTAAATTGTTCTTTTGGAGCACAGTTCTACCTTTTTTGGGGGGGGATGGCAAACATTAGCTTTGGAAAAATATCTCACTGAGCACCAAACATAATTCTTAGAAATGGAAATAGAGAAAAATGGTAATTTCCTTTTTTTCTTTTTTTTTCTTTTCTTTTTCCTTTTTTTTTTTTTTTGCATTTGTTCATGAACAAATCTCTTCCATGCAGGTAATGATAAAGAAGGCAAATGGTATTTTTCAACCAAACGTAAGTTTTTTTTCGCCAAGAAGTATTCTTGCAAGTTCTGAGAATTCCATAAGCGTATGAAAGAATGGTAAGAGTACAAGTAGTGCTTCGACTTACGACCACATTTGGGGCCAGAATTTCTGCTGTTAAGCAAGGCAGGTGTTAAGGGAGTTACATCCTATTTTAGGACCTTTTTGCCATGGTTGTTAAGCAAATCACTGCAGCTGCTAAGTGAATCACAACAGAACAGAATAACAGAGTTGGAAGGGACCTTGGAGGTCTTCTAGTCCAACCCCCTACTTAGGCAGGAAACCCTACATCACTTCAGACAAATGGGTATCCAACATCTTCTTAAAAACTTCTACTGTTGGAGCATTCACAACTTCTGGAGGCAAGCTGTTCCACTGATTAATTGTTCTCACTGTCAGGAAATTCCTCCTTAGTTCTAGGTTGTTTCTCTCCTTAATTAGTTTCCATCCATTGCTTCTTGTCCTGCCTTCAGGTGCTTTGGAGAATAGTTTGACTCCCTCTTCTTTGCGGCAACCCCTGAGATATTGGAACACTGCCATCATGTCACCCCTACTCCTTCTTTTCATTAAACTAGTGAGCAGAGATCATCATGGCATCTCCAAGTACTTTATGAAATTATTGGGAAGTTCATTTCTTCTTCTTCTTCTTCTTCTTCTTCTTCTTCTTCTTCTTCTTCTTCTTCTTCTTCTTCTTCTTCTTCTTCTTCTTCTTCTTCTTCTTCTTCTTCTTCTTCTTCTTCTTCTTCTTCTTCTTCTTCTTCTTCTTCTTCTCCTCCTCCTCCTCCTCCTCCTCCTCCTCCTTCTCCTCCTCCTCCTCCTCCTCCTCCTCCTCCTCCTCCTCCTCCTCCTCCTCCTCCTTCTTCTTCTTCTTCTTGACTTCCTACTTGAGCAGGGGGTTGGACTAGAAGACCTCCATGGTCCCTCCAGCTCTGTTATTCTTAGGTTTCAGGCTGAAAGTTTTACAAAACTTGAGTGAACGCTTAGCTTTAATACTATTTAGTTAGAACATAATCTGCATTATAGAGTTCTGACTTCTATAACGCAGAGAAGCTAACTAGAAGTCTATCAAAGCTACTCAAATTTCTCCCTCAGCTTCGCCTGTCAAGATCGCACATGGTCTCCTTTCCTTTCCAGTCATTTTCATGCTCCTTGACCATTCCACACATATCTGTAATTGTGGATGGCAGCAACATCTAATCAACAGAGACAGATCTTGCCTTTTACAAGATTGAGGGAGTAATCAACTGGAAACCCACTTGCAAAGATCACTTGCATAGCTTGTTCTTGTAACGGATTGCCCTAAAATGATTTGACCAAGATGAATCATTTATGAGCCATAAATGCACGCATGCATGCACAAACTTGCAAACTAACCCACACCCACCCACCTACCCACCAGAGGTGGGTTCCTACCAGTTCGGACTGGTTCTACAGAACCATTAATAACTTGGCGGCCTGGGTCACTGGAACCGGCAGCGACCCAGGCCTGCCACGCCCCCGAGCCTGTTCTCTCGGCGGTGGCATAGGCACCGCCATCTTGTTTTTTAGTTTTGCGCATGTGCAGAAGCTTTTTTTTAGTACTGTGCATTAGTGGAGTGCAACACGCCACGTGCCCGCCCGCATAGTGCGTCCCTGAACGAACCGTCAGTAGCAGAATCCGGAACCCACCCCTGCTACCCACACACTAGGAATGGGGAAAAACATGGTGTGGTGAAATGGTAGTAAAACCTATTCTTCTTGCAGCATTCTTATGTTGATCAGGGTTTCATTTTTTTTTCCAGCCTGGTTGCTGGGAATTTACATTTGCTAATTTACACAATCTATTTTCCTCATTTCGGTTTTCTCTGTGTAAGTATCACCTTACTTGTTCTTCAGGAGATCAATTTCCTGGCCTGTAGCTAACACGGCTTAAAACACGGCATCAAACTCATAGGAGGATCATAAAAGTTTAACAATCGCTATTAAAAATAATGATGGCATCGATCCATTTCCGTGTCTATCATGCTTGATTCTCAGAAACTGCCTGGACCTGTCCCTGCAGTTTTCTTAGCAAGATTTCAGAAGTGGTTTGCCATTGCCTCCTTCCTAGGGCTGAGACAGAGGGACTGGCTCAAGGTCACCCAGTTGGCTTTGTGCCCAGATGAGATTTGAACTCACAATCCCCTGGTTTCTAGTGTGCGGTCTTAACTACTATACCAAAGTGGGGCTCACAGTCTTTGACAAAAGAAAGCAAAATAAGAGAGACCATCTTACTGTCATAGTAAGCTACATCCTTTGTCATTGTGTTGTTGATGAATTCATGTATTCCTGTACTTGGTAAACAAAATAATAATAATAAAACCACACCACCGAGAGAGCTATCTAATCAAAGTATATTTACACTCTACTCATGCTTTTTACAGTGTTTCATAAAAAGTACAGCAAAGGATAAGAAGAGAAACATGGATAAAGATACCATATATTCAGATTTATTAATTTTTTTAAAGAGAGAGATAATGATGAATGCCTAATGCCAAATTCCTCTTTAGAAATACAAACAAGTAATGATTTAGAAGTTCCTAAATCCAATCAGTAGCATCTCAGTGAGGTTCTGGAACCATCTTATCTTTTATCCTTTCCAACGAATCCCCCCCCCCCCACTCAGTTCACCGCATTTCAGTACTAAAAATAATACTGAGATAAAAGTCTTACTCTACTGGGGTGGGAAAAAAAATCCTTCCAGCATTTTTGGTCTGGATTTTCTGTATTTGTGGGGCGGGGGAAGAGGAAAGACATAGGATCCTATTCTATTCTGAGGGGCTCCTTTGTACTTTCGGAGCTTGGTTGTTATCTTGCAGGTGTTTCATTATCCAAACTAAGTGACATCATACTAGCACGGAAATGTCTACAAGAAAACAACCAAGCACCAAGGATCCCTCATTTCAACCCTGAGCTAACAAATATTCTCCTTTATTATTATTTAATTTCCTGACAGTTAGAACAATTAATCCGTGGAACAGCTTGCCTCCAGAAGTTGTGAATGCTCCAACACTGGAAGTTTTTAAGAAGATGTTGGACAACCATTTGTCTGAAGTGGTGTAGGGTTTCCTGCCTAAGCAGGGGGTTGGACTAGAAGACCTCCAAGGTCCCTTCCAACTTTATTTTTATTTTTATTTTTATTTTTATTTTTATTTTTATTTTTATTTTTATTATTTTTATTATTATTATTATTATTATTATTATTATTATTATTATTATTATTATTATTATTATTATTATTATTATTATTATTATTATTATTATTATTATTATTATTCTGTTCTATTATTTGCTTATTGTCCTCACCTACACCAGCCAACAAACATACTTCTGGCTTTAATTCTCTACATTTGTGTTCATAACCATGTTTGTTGAACTTTGATAACAAGGGAGAAACTTTCAGCCTGGTAGGACATAGGAGAATGATCAAGTAACAGAATAAGAGTTGGAAGGGACCTCGGTGGGTCTTCTAGTCCAACCCCTTGCTCAAGCAGGAGACCCTAAACCATTTGAGACAAAGAGTTGCAAATACAAACAAGACTGCATTAAAATGAATACATTAGAAAAATGGATATTAAAAGATGCAGTTGGGAAGGACTGAAAGCAACTGTTCTCCATCTAACAGAATAACAGAGTTGGAAAGGACCTTGGAGGTCTTCTAGTCAACCCCCTTCTAGTTGACTAGAAAATAGTATAGGGTCTCCTATAGTAAGTAGGAGACCCTCTACCATTTTAGACAAATGGTTGTCCAATCTCTTCTTGAAAACCTCCAGTGATGGAGCACCCACAACTTCTGGAGGCAAGTCGTTCCACTTATTAACTATTCTAACTGTCAGGAAATGTGTCTTTATTTCTAGGTTAGTTCTCTCCTTGATTAATTCTTCTTTTCTTGGTGGGGTTACACTTCTGAAGAGTCAAATGATGTTTAAGATTGAGTCTCTTGACTCGATCGCAGAGAAGGAATGAACAAAATTTGTTGGCTGTTTTCATCCGAGAAAGAGACAACCCATCAAACTCACACACACACTCATTCCCAACGCATGTACATACAATCTTGCATTTGATGGCGGAATCTGCACTTCCTGTAAAGGAAGGAGGGGAAAGTCCTTTCTCTTCACTCACCCACCAACCCACCTGATCTCCCTGTCACTCACTCTCTAACGGTTTCTCCTGCTCAGGTTTGCTCTCTGACTTTGAATTTCAGGAGTGCTTAAAAGCATCCCCAGCAAGAGAAAATTAATTGTGGAGGTTGCCATGGCTACTCTGGCTTGTCAAGAAATATGGAGAGGTCTGTTCATTCAGGTAGTGGAATGATTAAAAAGGTGTTACTCAAAATTTGATGAAATATTGGGGCACTTCATTAGCCTTGTCTTTAAAGACGTGTGATGAACCAAGTGCTTGGTAGGAGATGCCATGCATACATAAATAGATTTGTTGGTCAGGTAAAAAAAAAAAAAACCATCCGTGCGGCTTAAATAACAATCCTGAACCTTCTAAGTCCTAGTTCTTTTGATAAATGGAAGCTTGCCTAGATACCTCCTTCATGCCTCTTTTAGCCATTTATCAAATGTGATAAAGAGCCGAGGTGGCGCAGTGGTTAAAATGCAGCACTGCAGTTCAGCAGTTCAGCTGTTCAAATCTCACTGGGTCAAGGTTGACTCAGCCTTCCATCCTTCTGAGGTCGGTAAAATGAGGACCCAGATTGTTGGGGGCAATATGCTGAACTCTGTAAACCGCTTAGAGAGGGCTGTAAAGCACTATGAAGCGGTATATAAGTCTAAGTGCTATTGCTATTGCTATTCTTTGAACATGAGTTCAGCTCTGTGTATAAGCCAGGATCCTAATAATGCAGAATCCTAACTCCTCTGAAGTTCTCTAAGCATATCTGTTGAGAGATGAGAATAAATCTCATAGAGGCAATTTGGATCTTTACTTGGAATTCAGACAGTTAGAAATAAAGCCGAGATTAAAAGTCTAATAGAAATATTTATTTCGGTACAAAAACAATAAATCCTGAATAATTACATCTTTGCTAAGAAAACGCGACCGTTCCGGTCAAGAGCCAAGTCAAAAGATGATTAATGGTGGATCAGGAATGGGGACATGCGTACAAGATCATATCACGTGTTCTGCCTGTATTGGAATATACCATAATATTAGGATAGGGGTGCATCACCCTGCATAGACATACAACTGGCAATATTCACACTGTGACAATATCAGAGTCCACTTTTACTCTCGAGTTGCAGTTGAATGACTGGAGATGAGTAACAGAAAGGGATGGGTCAGCTAAATCTCTTATTAGTTGGAAAGGCCTCTTTCTAAGACTCCAGTATCCCTTGCAACTTGTCCTCATTAACAAGACTTTGCACTTTCATAAAAAATGAAGCCGCTCCTACAAGGCTTGAGGGCTGCCTAATCATCCAGTGAAGAAACAGAATAAGCACATTTGTATGTTAATGTCTTATTAATTCCTGTGATTAGTATTTTCTGGAACAAACAACCGAAAGAGGATGAGGCTATCATCATTATATCCTGATTGTGAGCCTTGGAGAGCCCAACTGCCTAACTAACCACTATTGGAAGGAGGGAGGGTACAAAAAAAGAAGAAGAAAAAAGAAAAGCAGTAATGACAAATTAAATTGCAGGCAGAAATTCATTTCAGATTTTTTTTTTTAAAAAAAAGAAAAGGAACGGAAGAGATTAGATACTGATTAATATCTCAGCGAGAAGAGGAACAGAATGAGGAATCATCTTTTACATAATAGGACCAGATAATGCTGCTTTGAAAATAAGGGTGTCTGTCTTTTCTAAAATTCAGGGTTGCTACATTGTGCATCCAAAAAAGAAAGAAAGAAAGAAAGAAAGAAAGAAAGAAAGAAAGAAAGAAAGAAAGAAAGAAAGAAAGAAAGAAAGAAAGAAAGAAAGAAAGAAAGAAAGAAAGAATACTGCTTTTTCACATTAGGTTCAAAATTACTTTAAATGGGACATTCTAATTTTAATTCTAATTTCAAGGACCCATCTGTAACAGTCCTTTTATGATGGCAGTCCTAGCTCAAACTTTTTATAGCTAGTCCTTGACTTACCTTCAATGTTCAAAGTTACAACGGCACTGGAAAAAAGTGACTTAATGTGATGACCCAGGGCATGGCACAGAGGCAACACAGGCAGCTGACAGTTCAAACCGCCCCTTTATTGCTCCACCTTTCCCCCAAACACTCCCACGTTTCTGGCAGGTCCCAGAGCAAAGTGATAACCCCCCCCACACACACACATACACACACCTCCAGCAGCCTCTGGCTGCAATTAGTCCAGCACAACGCTGTAAGCACAACGGCTGCAAAGTGAGAAATCCTGCAGGGCAAGGGAGTAAGTCAAGGAGTCCAGGGAGCAAAAGAACAAAGCAATTAATCCAGGAAACTTCCAACTTCGGCAACAGCACACAACACTCAATGAATTCAGCATCTGTCCCTGACAAATGCTCCTCTCTACGGTGTCTCCTTAAGGCTCAGTCCCCAGGTGTGCCTTGCGAAGAGGGGCGGGGCGCTCTCCTCCTGAGTAGTCGGGTCAGCCTGCACTGTTCTTGCCTTCTCTCCACTCTCCATGCTCGAGGATCAGGAGGGGGTGGTCCTTGCTGAACACCTGAGCTCTGTCTGTCATGTTCACTGCTTAGCCTCTCTTGTTCATCCTGCCCCCGTTCCTCCCTGCCTGAAAACTGTCCCAATCCTGAAAGGCCCTGGCCTGACTGGGCCTGCTCCTCCCTACCTTCTTCCAAAGCCAACGACTCCGCCCCCTGGATCTCCGTCATCTCCAGTTCCAGCTTGTTTTCCTCCTCAGATTCAGGCTCCTATGGGGGCATGACACTTAGGACCGGTCCTCGCACTGTCACAGCATTTCCCACGGTCACCTGATCAAAATTTGGGCGCTTGGCAACCAGCATGTATTTATGATAGTGGCAGTGTCCTTGGATGCTGTAATCTGTGCTTGTGACCTTCCCAGCCAACTTCCAACAAGCAACATCCATGGGGAAGCCGGATTCACTTAAAGACCATCCGATGAATTTAACAATGTAGCCAAAATTGGGCACAACTCATTTAACAACCACTTTGCTCAACCACAAAATTCTGGTTTGTTCCCAATTGTGGTTTGTAAATCGAGGACTGCCTGTAAGGAGAATTCTTGCCAAAATGCCACCTTTGGTTTCATCTGGTTGAGCTGATGAGTCAGAAAATGTTCTACTTGGGAAGAAAAGCTGCAGATGCGAAAATGGAGCCTATAACAGAACTGCTTTAAAAACTGTCTTTAAAATAAAACCAGAACTGCTTAAAATATTATTAGTTCTGCAGAAATGCTTCTCAAAACATCAAATATTAAAGAGACAAGGAGAGTGAAAGAGAAAGAGAGCGCGCGCGAGAGAGAGAGGGAGAGAGGGAGGGAGGGAAGGAGGGAGGGAGGGAGAGAGAGAGAGAGAGAGAGAGAGAGAGAGAGAGAGAGAGAGAGAGAGAGAGAGAGAGAGAGAGAGAGAGAGAGAGAGAGATTAAAATATAAATATAACAAATATAGCTTATAAAAATGCATTATTCGCCTTCATAGGACTCCCAAATTGGTTGATTCATCCTAAATGTCAAACTTGGTAATGTTCTTCCCCAGCCCTACCAAAGAATAAAAGAATATACCCGGTTTTATTACACAGCAATTTAAATCTTTAGTGCAATCCTCGAAAAAGAAACATAAAACAAAATTAATGCCAAACTGGCAGGTTAAACTCTGTGTCCCTTTTGCTCAATTCTTGCAGGCTATGTAAATCAGCTGCTGCCACTGAAGTTAGACCTTGACTGAGGACTGAGACAGGCTCGTTGTAAAACAGGAGGGGTGGGAGGGGTCAAAGGAGTGAGTGACACAGGTCAGGGGCCTGAATCAGTAAAAGGAGATGATGTTACTTTTTTATGCCAAAGGAGATACAGAATAACAGAGTTGGAAGGGATCTTGGAGGTCTTCTAGTCCAACCCCCTCCTCAGGCAGGAAACCGTACACCATTTCAGACAAATGGATGTCCAGGATCTTCTTAAAAGCCTCCAGTGTTGGAGCACCCACAACTTCTGGAGGCACTGAGCTCTCTTGTTCCCCTCTCAATGTTTGAACAACCTGGTCCTGGAGTGGGATCTTCACAAAGGTGAGGGCAGTGGTGGCTAACAAAACAACCAGAGTTGGAAGGGACCTTGGAAGTCTTCTAGTCCAACCCCTTATACCATTTCAGACAAATGATTGTCCAATCTCTGCTTAAAAACCTTCAGCATTGGAGCACCCACAACTTTTGGAGGCAAGCCATTCCAGTGATTAATTGTTTAACTGTCAGGAAGTTTCTCCTTAGTTCTAGGTTGCTTCTCTCCTTGATTGGTTTCTCCCAAGTAATTGATATCTTTTAAAAAGACACATTCTCTCCAAAACTGTATTTTGATTTTTCTCTCTTACATATAGGCAGTCACACTTCCTATAAGTCCTCTTCTTATTATCACCAGTTTTAGTGGTGTTAAGTGGGAACACACCCACTTTTACAACATTTTCTGTGGTTATTGTTAACCAAACCCTGCAGTTGTTAAATGAATGCCACATGCGAACACAGTGGTCGTTAAACAAATTCATTTTTCTAATGGGCGGTTTTTTGCTTGTTCATTTGTTTTTTTGCTGAAAACCACAAATAAATGTTGATAACCTGCAAAAATTGCCAAAAATTGTGGTTACATGACTGCAGGACACTGCAAATTGCAACCTGGTTGCAAAGGCCCAAAATACAATCATATGAGTCTCTATCTGGCTCTAGCCATCCATCCATCATCTATCTATCTATCTATCTATCTATCTATCTATCTATCTATCTATCTATCTATCTATCTATCTATCTATCTATCTATTTATCTATCATCTATCTATTTCTTTACCATTATCTATCTATCATCTACAGTATCTATCATCTATCCATTCTCTCTCTCTCTCTCTCTCTCTCTCTCTCTCTCTCTCTCTCTCTCTCTCTCTCTCTCTCTCTCTCTCTCTCTCTCTCTCTCTGTGTGTGTGTGTGTGTGCATGCGTGTGCGTGTGCGTGTGCATGTAACTTTGAAATCAGGTCATAAGAATCATTTTGAAGTTTTTTTGTAACTTAGAATAGTCACTAAGCAACCAGTCATTAAGCAAAGACTACTTGCAATATGCACGCACCGTCGCACACTTATATTAAAATTCTGGATGGGTAGCATTCGTCTATCTACCAGGTGTTCTTTAAAAGCAAAGCTTTTTTGACCTGCAGTGAATATCATCAGATGCATAACTGCAATGGAATGTGTGGATGGCCTTGGGGGATGAAGGAAAGATATGCTGCCTAGGAAACCATCAGAGAAGAGAGGCCGAAGCCCTCAGTTGCTTAACAGCCAGAGGAATAAATTTATGATGCATCAACCAGTTAAAAATGGCAGCAGGAAGTTTATACTTTCTGTTAAAGTAATCTTACTGTAAAGTAGATTTAGCTCACCTAGTTGTGTTTCCTGTCTGGTTTACTTCCGAAAATGCCTGTCTCCTTCTGAGTTTTGGCTACCAAAGACTAGACAATCTTTGTCCTACTTAAAGTAAATACAAGCTAGACCTCTCCCCTCCCTGTTAGAAATCGTTCCCTTCTGCTTATAAATGTCTAATAATCCCACCGATTTCCATCAATGTATTGTTAAAAATGTCATTCTGTGTTCAGAGAAAAATTCTCCTCTTGGATAGCTTAACATCTCTTTTCCTTTTTCTTAGCCCGGCACAATCCTTCGTTCTCTAATGTTTAAATCTTTCTGATTTTTGAAACGGCTTTTACTTTATCTTTTATTCTCTCATGCAGACTACCAACTACGCCTCCATCTTTTCTTCTTTAGGCTAAATTTATTCCATTCCTTCAAACTTCCCTCCTAGGATTTTAGGTTTAAAGCTAAACTTTTATTCTATTGGCCACTTTTCATTCTGCCTGGTCTTTGTTCTCTTATCTTGATATACAGGTTACCTGAACTCTTTGTTATATATAGACACTGTAGGTCAAGTTTCTTTGATTCAGCCCCCATTAGATGCTCTGTAGGGCCAGCAGGATATAAATGCTTTAAATAAATGGGTGTATTAGCTAATTAATAGGATGTGTTACTGAACCATAATGTCCTTGTCAATATTTATGACTGAATATTAGGGGTTTTTTTTCTAGCAGGCCAAAGCTCCATCCCAAAACAGCAGATAAAGCCAATAGAACATGCAGCTCTCCAAGAGAAACAGGCTCCAATTAAATTACTGAATATTGAATATTCTCAGGAACAATGCCCCTATTCTCCAAAGATCCATGCCTGGAATAACAAATCATGAAAGACTTCCGTGCATTTAGAAACAGGTCTTGATATTCCTGGTGTAGATTCATCAGCGTTCCAAGAAGAATGAAAAAAACAACACACCCAACTACCTCAAAGTAAGTAGCTATATTAGAGATTTCATTGATCCATGAAAGTTTTATAGGAGTAACTCCCATGTGGTACTAATTGAATTTATATGGTTGCTCCCACTAGTCTTAATAAGAGTTGGCCCTTTTGCCATTATGAGTGTCAGGGTTCTAAGTAACACACCCATAGCAATGAGAATTCTGAGGCAAGGAGGTTCCTCAAAGAACAGGTTTATTGGGCATATCATATTGGCACAAACTGGTGAAAACCGACTCTGAAGGTTCCTGCGGTTTTCACCTAAATTAAACATAAAAGTTTCCTCCCCTTCCCAAACAATCCATCACATGGTCCAATCAGGGTGCTGTCTAGTTGCTTGGAAACTTCACTCCTCCTATCTTCAGCCACCTGTGGGAATGTCCTTGGTTCTCAGGGGAAACTATTTTGTTTTGACTACAAAACTCCAACTGTCTCTATTTCCCCCTCCCTATCCCTATCACCATTGTGGCAATGCTGAAGCCTCAGTCAGGCCAGCTTCAGGGTTGACAAGGAGATCAACACAGTTACAATGAGAAGTTGGGTTAAAATTTAAAGAGAGACCATCAGGAGCACAGAGTCAGGACCACTGGTTATGTTGCAGTATAGAAGATTAATTCAAGCCTATACCCAAGAATCTGGTCAACTAAAGTTCAGCACTACATTGGCATGAGATAAGGGTCAATGGAATGGAATTCAAGACGGGACTTGGACCATTTGTGGCAACGCAAAGATTCTAAACTGATCACACACTTAACTCCGCCTCCAAGCTCTGCTTGCTCTTCTCCTATATCGATAGAGATAAAACATGCAGGAAGAAAAAAATGATCAAGGGGAGTGCTGAAAAATTTTGGAGGAACAAAATAAGAGGGTAAAGCTCTGGAAATTTGGTAGTATCTAACAAGGACAACCTCCCAAACTCTTTTCAGCTAGCCTGTTTTCAAAGATTGGGAGATTACTCTCGGAGAGCTTGTGAATGGAAGGGAAGACTCATAATTAGGTCAATGAGCTTAAGGCAGATGTCAGAAAATGCTTTCTTTAGCAACAAAATCCCAGACAAATATTTCTCTGAGTGAGGAGAAACAATCAAACAAATTGACTTTTTACTAAATACAAATGTCAGAGCTGTAATGCCTGATCAAATTGACTTAAGAGGATTATAATTGTGGATTTCACATAATTTATCACCAGGCACCAAGTCCGTTCAATGTATGTAATTGATATTTTGTGAACATCTCACGCACACACACAAAAGTGGATCTCCCATTGAATACAGAGTTCCTACTGTGGACCAGTAAAGGAAGTCAGTCTAGAATGCAATTAAATTTTCTTGATATCTCATACTTTTCAAAAAGTCACTTGATCTAAGATGGATGGAGTATACATTTAATAAACAAACAAACAAATAAATGAGAGAAAAGTCAGAAGGAAGTTAGAGATCTAGAGATAAAAGTCCACTTTTTCCTTCCCCAAAACTTCAGTAGCCATTCACTCCAAATGCAGAATAACAGAGTTGGAAGGGACATTGGAGATCATCTAAACCAACCCCCTGCTCAGGCAGGAAACCCTATACCCGTGATGGCGAACCTATGGCACGGGTGCCACAAGTGGCACGCGGAGCCATATCGGTGGGCACGCGAGCTCAGGTCCGGCGTGCATGTGTGCACCAGCCGGCTGATTTTCGGGCCTTCTGGGCCCACTGGGAGTTGGGAAACAGGCTGTTTCCAGCCTCCAGAGGGGGTGGGGAAGGCCGTTTTCGCCCTCCCCAGGCTCCTAGAAAGGCTCTGGAGCCTGGGGAGAGCGAAAAATGGGCGTGCCATTGCATGCTGGGAGCAGGGGGGTCATGCGTGCATGTGCGGGGGTGCATGGAATTATGAGTGTGGGCACGCACACACGTGATCCCCGCATTTCCCCCCCCCCTTTTGGCACGTGAACCAAAAAAGGTTCGCCATCACTGCCCTATACCATGTCAGACAAATGGTTGTCCAATCTCTTAAAAATTTCTGGAGGCACCCACAACTTCTGGAGACAACTTCTGATTAATTATTCTCACTGTCAATGAATTTCTCCTTAGTTCTAGGTTGGTTATCTCCTTGATTAGTTTCCATTCATTACTTCTTGTCCTGCCTTCACGTCCTTTGGAGAATAGGTTGACCCTCTTCTTCTTTGTGGCAGCCCCTTAGCTATAGGAACACTGCTATCATGTCAACCCTAGTCCTTCTTTTCATTAGAGTAGACATAAAAAACCCCAGTTCCTGCAACCGTTCTTCGTATGTTTTAGCCTCTAGTTTCCTAATCGTCTTTGTTGCTCTTCTCTGCACTCTTTCTTTGCAAGACTCTTGCTCAGTGATAAAACCTTTGCGGTGCCTGATTGCTATCCTGGTTTTCAGCCCCACCCATCTCCAAGCAGAGCTGGGAAAATCACCCTGGCTCTGGAGCCAGTGGTGACAATATTAGACTAGATGGACTCAGGAAAGGTCACTGGAGGTGACAGACAAATCCATCTTATTAACCACTGTCAGGCTGGCAGTAACATTTCTACTCTGAACCTCTTTGTCTCAAGCTCTTATTTGCCTTTTGTTGGGAGGCTCAATCAAATTGAGAGTCACTGTAACCATGGGTTTAGCACCATACAGTGAGGCTAAAAGCTATCATTGTCTCCGGAGCTTCAGAATCCTGAGTCAGCTATCCTCTGCACTAGAGAGGCACAGTCCTCGTTATAAAGTTAAGGAACAGGTAACATTATAGCTGGCTTTTTTTTTTGTCTCCCGCAAGCCATCATTTAAGCAACCAAAGCAATTACGTGAGCAGACTTAATATGATCCTAATCCCTCTTCTAGCGAAACACATGAAATCTATCTAGGTCTGTAACAATAGGCCATAGTCTACTGGAGAAAATTATAGGGAGGCAAATTCAAAGGCAATACTTGTTGGATTACTAGCTGCATCTTATTTTTACAAACTATATGAATAGCTTTGGGCAAGATTTTTTTTAAAAAAAAGAAAGAGAGGAGAGAGAGAAGGACTGTATCAAGAGTTCTAAAGCAGAGGAACAGAAATAACTTAGATCGAAATGTTTTAGGGCATGGCCTCGGGAGATCCTGTGTCCTTTTATGGCTATATACAGTATATGCTATCAAAATGTTTGCAGCTTTCCTCAAAATTTGGCAGATGTTTCACCTAAGGATTGCTCCTCTGGCTGGTTTCAAAGATGAATATTAATGACCATTCCTGTCACTCACTATCCATCTTTATCTGTTCTCATGCCCATCCTGGATGAAGAAACAGTCTCTAATGGTTGTGGGAGAAGATCCGTTCCATATCTGAGCAGGACACCACTGAGGCTTGGTGAAAAGATGCAGAAATTTGACATGAGCATGGTGAAAACCAAGCTGTGATAAACTTAATGTTGGCTGAGATGCTAAATCTTTCCTAGACTGAATCAGTGAAACTGTCAGTTGCAGTTCATGGATCTAACTGCTCTGAATAGTAATAGAATTGCCTAAATATCTAAAGATACTTGCTCAGAAGAAGCACAGTAGTCCAGTTTTCTCCTTACTATGGTAATTTGCAATATCTAGGATATCTTTAAGGGACAATCCTTCAACTATTTGAGTTCTCACGTCTGATGTGATGGCATTTAGCATACCATGTTTTCTCTTTGAGGAAGAAGCTAAATGGAAGAGTATGCAGAAGACAAGACAAAATGAAAGGTAGGACTGTACAGCATAAGTTAAAATCCACTCCTTAAGGATTTAGTAGTAACTGTGATTTCCCAGGAATGGCATCCTTGCAAAGCAGCCCCCCCCCCCATGTAAAAAATAAAATTAAAATTGGGATACTGCCCCAACACAAAAATTTCCAAAGTTCTTCCTATCTCCACATTAAAAATTGACACTGGTGATATCAATCCTTTTGACATATTGTCCAGACTCAGTTTTGAAATCTAGATCAATTCTGTGGGGGCTTCTTCTGAGAGTTGTAAACTTCTCAATCATTAATTCCCACCACTTTGAAGCTAGGGATGAAATCTTCCACATTGCCTTAACACCAACCAATCAACACATTAAAAATTGGCTCGGTTGCAAACAGCAGAAAATATATACAGTATATATATTTTTTTTAAAAAAATCAGCCCTTGGTGCAAACTTTTCAAAGTTCACAAACAGCTGCTCTAATTGGCCGTTTCCTCTGAAAAGTTCCTATAACTCCTGTTAGAAGCAACTAATGGAATTAGTTTCTTCTTCTCTAGTCTAGTGAAAAGAAGGATTGGTGTGACATGATAGCAGTCTTCCAATATTTGAGGGACTGCCACAAAGAAGAGGAGATCAAGCTATTCTCAAAAGCACCAGAAGGCAAGTAAAGGAGCAACGGATGGAAACTAATCAGAGAGAACCAACCTAGAACTAAGAGAAAATTTCCTATCAGATTTATTAATCAGTGGAACAACTTGCCTCCAGAAATTGTGGGTATGTAGAGGCTTTTAAGAAGAGACTAGACATGTTTATGGAGATTCTCAGTCCTCCAGGTCATGGTTGTCCCAAAGGTGTTTTTTCAAGAGGCAACTGGACTTTCTGGTTTTTCTTTGAATTCTAAGAAAAACCAGAAAGTCCAGTTGCCTCTTGAAAAAGCACCTTTGGGACAAGAGACTGGACAGAAATGGTATAAGATTTCCTGCTTGTACAGGGGGTTGGACTAGAAGACCTCCAAGGACCCTTCCAACTCTGTTATTCTGTTTTTTGAATATTACCAGTCACGAGTAAGATCTTGCTTTTATTTTTGTTTGCCTTTCCATCTTACAGCCATCCTTCTTTTTCCTCCCCCCATCGGCAAGTTACAACCTTCTAAATTAAATCCAGAATCTTGCTGTGTGTTTGTAGAGAAAGGAATGGCAATAAAACCACCTGCCAAAATTTAAAAAAATGCAAATGTCGCCTGGCGTTCTGACCACCGAGCATCTTTGGGGAGAAAGGAGATGCTAAACTCATCAGCCACTTTGGATTTCTACGTATCTTCTCCATTCCTGGAGAGGAACTGGCACACTGTTGACCGTTCTGTCATGCCTTGTGCGTTTTGTGTTCTCCAAGTGTTGGATGTAATTATGCAGAGAAGTTCAATGCTAGTCTGGCCATGATTGTTTTTGTTTTCATTCTCTCTCCCTTAAGGAAGGAGAAGCTTTAAAGGAAAACAACAGGCTATTCAGTAGCTAGCACTGATGGATGCAATTGATGATAATCGTTTTGGTGATCTAACATCTGGATTCTTTGGAGAAGAAGGGGATTGGGAGGGGATTCTGAATTCATTTGGCATAAATACATTATTTATTAACAAGCCACCAGGGTCTATATGATCGTAGAGGCACATAACTACGTAAATACATAAATAAATACAAATTGCATTTGATTTGTTTTCAGTGCAGGAATCTTTTTCTGGGTGAGGAGGTGAGACAGACACCTGACAAACAACAAGAAGAGCTCAGACTCGCCTTCAACCATGAGATGGGCGGCAAATAAATTTGATAATAATAATAACAACAACAATGAAAAGATAACAATATATAAAGACCTGCAAATAGAAATAGAACTACTGTAGCAAATGAAAGCAAAGATAGTACCAATCATCATAGATTCCTTGGGTGTAATCCCAAAACAACTAGAGCACCACTTGAACACCATCGGCATTGACAAATTCACCATCAGTCAACTGCAAAAGGCAGCATGACTTGGAACAGCTTACATCCTGAGACGAGATCTTTAACATCAACAGATATCCACTTCTGCCTATCCCAGGATCTTGAGAAGGACTCAATAGGTAGACAAAAATGTCAAATCCCATCTGAACACCTGGCTGACTGTCTGACAAACCATAATAATAAAATAGAAAAACTTGCAAGTAGAAATAGCATGACTGTGGCAAAGGCAAGCAAGGCCGGTACCAATCCAAAAACAAGTCGAGCACCATTTGAACACGATCGGCATTGACAAAATCACCATCGGTCAATTGCAAAAGGCAGCTTGACTAAGAACAGCTTTCATCCCGCGACAAGACCTCTAACACCTTCAAACATCAACATCTGCCTACCTAAGTCCTTGGGAAGGACTCGATAGCTGGATAACAATGCCAGATCCAGTCTAAACACATGGTTGACTGTGTAACGAACCATAATTTGTTATATTGTACCTTACAAGAATCCTACAATATACAGTAAGTTACTCTTGGCAGACACTGACTACATTCCAATTAAAGTGGGTGTAGCTTTCTTATGGCCACTGCTTACTTTGCAACAGCTGCATGATGCAAACTCAGAACGTTATCTGTCAAATATTAGGCTAAAACCAGAATGGAAAGTCCATAAAGGAAGAAGGGTATTTATTTTATTCCTGAATCTCTTCCTGGGAATGTTATTTTTATTTTTTAAAGATGAAGTCTTTAAATAACGTTCAAGAGGTGGAAAACTTTGTACATGTTCAAATGCTCCTCTTAAATTGGGACATTCTCGGGCTTGTCAAAACCAGAAACCTGGTTTTGCTCAGATTACATCCTTTAAAAATCTCAATCCCTTTCAATATTGAAGCTTTGCACAAGGAATTCAAAACCGGAGGGAGCAAGAAGCAGCAAGGAAACAATTAATTAATTCTATTTTACTGCCCCACTAATTAAATCAAGAGCAGAGAATATCAGGTCCCCAAGGTTGAAATTAAGGCACACTCTGGGTCTTTCCTACCACATCCATAAAATGCTGGCCTTGAATTGACGTGCAGACAATGACAAAAGCTGGGGAAGCTTGCATACAAAGGAGAAAAAGCAGTTTTCGCACCCCCTCCCCACGACTGGACACATGTTGTGAATGTTGACAGAAGATGCACCTGTCTCATCTGAGACACCTGTCTCACGCCAAGAAGACATCTGAGAAGATTCATTCTGTGGACTTTCCCATAAACACGTTCAATTCCAAATTTCTCAGTCTTAAAATGTTTTCCACATTTAACAGTATACACTTCCGTGAACATCCATAAAAATGCCATTATCAGAACTTCATGTACTACTGCTTTCTGTAAAACAAAACCACGTCATCGGGAATAATGGGTTTGCTTAACAACCACACCGTTTGCTTTACAACCTCTGTGTTCACTTAACAACCAGCAAAGAAGTCAGTTCTGATATCACAGGGTGACCAGTTTTACGACCGTAATTGCCAGGCTAAGTTGTGAGTCTGGGACTCCCAGTAATAGGAGCAATAACAATAGCACTTAGACTTATATACTGCTTCACAGTACTTTACAGCCCTCTCTAAGTGGTTTACGGAGGAGGAGGAGGAGGAGGAGGAGGAGGAGGAGGAGGAGGAGGAGGAGGAGGAGGAGGAGGAGGAGGAAGAGAAGAAGAAGGAGGAGGAGGAGGAGGAGGAGGAAGAAGAAGAAGAAGAAGAAGAAGAAGAAGAAGAAGAAGAAGAAGAAGAAGAAGAAGAAGAAGAAGAAGAAGAGGAGGAGGAGGAGGAGGAGGAGGAGGAGGAGGAGGAGGAGGAGGAGGAGGAGGAGGAGGAGGAGGAGGAGGAGGAGAAGAATAGGAGTAGGAGGAGGAGGAGAAGAATAGGAGTAGGAGAAGAAGAGGAGGAGGAGGAGGAGAAGAAGAAGAAGAAGAGGAGGAGGAGGAGGAGGAGGAGGGGAGGAGGAGGAGGAGGAGGAGGAGGAGGAGGAGGAGGAGGAGGAGGAGGAGGAGGAGGAGGAGGAGGAGAACTGTCAGGTCCTTGGCATTCTCTGAGCTTGGTGGGTTTTCTTGCAGACATTTCATGACCCAAACGAGGTAACATCATCAATGCTAGTAACTTAGTGTTACTCGCATGGATGATGCTACCTCGTTTGGGTCATGAAACATCTGCAAGAAAACCCACCAAGCTCAGAGAGTGCCAAGGACCCCTTACCATTGCTTCATTCCTCTCTTTGGACTTTAATTTGCTAATCCTCACACATTTTTCATGCAACGTTTGGCGTTTTTGTTTGTATCAGTCCTTAAAGGTCTTTCGGGTGAGACATTCTTTTTTGGGGGGTGGGGGGGCCATCGCTTCCCTTGGCCCAGCTTTGGCTGTTCAATTATTCACCGCGTACTTCTTTGAGTAATTTCCATGCATTTTCATGCACTTGTTCGGATCACCTAAAACAATTCTTGTCAGGGCAGCGGGTACAAAATTAATCCGCCACTAATAAAACATTTATATGGTGTTATCTGAGGCGCTACTGGAAGGAAGCCACTTTGTTCGTGAATAAATACAAAGTCATCTTTACAGGACATGCCTCCCTCCGTATGTTGATTTAATAAGCAAGAGAACCTTTGAAGGCAGTGCAAATTTAGCATTGCAAATTTGCTTTCAGTGTTGGCCACGGAAGTTGCCAAGACCATCAAGGACTCCTAAGCATAAAGGTGAATATTTGTTTAAGCCAACCAGCTTGTCTTCCTCTCAACGGACCTTTACTCTCAAGGATAGTAAATTTCTTTGCCATTTCCCTTTTGGGAATCTTCTTCATTAATCTATCCTGTCCCGTTCTCTCTTGTATTAATCTCGCCTTTTTGAAAACTGCACCCAAACAGTTCTCATTCTATTTATATTTCTACAAGGTCGTCAGATTCGTTGATGCTTTCAAAATGATTCTCCCAGGAATCACTGCTGTGTCGTAAGTTGTTTTATGGTTCTGGGAAAACCTATGCCCAACGTTGTATCATCCCGCTCAGGTATCCATGCTCATGAATCTCCAAAGCAAATGTACTATTTTCTGTGTAATATTTGCAGAAGAAATGGTTTGCTATAGCTTGTAAAACTGTCTGGGCCCTATATATGGGTGTGCAGTTTTTCAAACACTACAAACAGCCGACAGATTAATCCACAAAAAGGTTACATAAGATTTCAGAATGAAGATGGGAATGAGAGAAGGAGGGAGGGAGGGAGGGAGGGAAGGAAGGAAGGAAGGAAGGAAGGAAGGAAGGAAGGAAGGAAGGAAGGAAGGAAGGAAGGAAGGAAGGAAGGGAGAGAGGGAAGGAAGGAAGGGAGAGAGGGAAGTAGATAGGTAGGTAGCTAAGTGAGGGAGGGAGGGAAGGAAGGAAGGAAGGAAGGAAGGAGGGAAGGAGGGAGGGAGGGAGGGAGGGAAGGGAGGGAGGAAGGAAGGAAGGAAGGAAACTTAATGCAGCTGTTTCCAAAGGTATACACTCATTTTTGTGTAGAGTATGCTCTTTGTCCTCAAAAGTAGAGTTGTGTGGGTTTGTGTGACTTTTTGAGTGATGAAGGATGGGCATAAGGAGAACCAATGCATTGATGCTATGCTTTGTGCTCTGTTGTCCTTCCTTGCATGCTGAAATCTCTGTGTGCGCACACACACACACACAAGCATGCATCCACTCTCACCCAGTGTCTATAACAGGAATGGAAGCCGACAACCTTTCTAATCAAAGCCTGAGAACCGCCATTAAGAGAGGGCCTCTTTTCTCCTAAAATCAATGCTGTGAGATAAAGTCGATTCAGCCTGATCGAGCCGCAGTTGAGTTGCACCACCAACTTGTTTTGGGATTCTTCCCCCCCCCCCCCGGGGCTGTGCAAAGCAGTTGCGATTTGTTTCGAGGAGCTGCCGTGGAGGGACACAAACCATCTCATTGAGATGTGCCACGTCACTCCAACTTCTTTTCTGGCCAGTCCAGTTTTCTGGACTGCATACAAAATCCACAGAAGACTCTTTCAGTCAAAGGAAAAGGAATTGGAAGAGTGTGCTGCAAAGCAACACAGCCAAATTGTTTATCTCCTCCGAATGAGCTTGTCATGGCCGTGAACGCCTTCAGCTTTTTACATTTCAAAAAGAGCAGGGAGCAAACCGAAAGCCATGATTTAGCCTTCACTTCCTATAATTCCTCTTCCCTTTTATTTTTTTTCCATCGGTGGCAAGTAAAATTAGGTTTGTGGAGGGATGGCAAATTTACTCTGTTACAGAGGCAAATCCATTTATATCCAGTCAATCCTAATAGATGGACAATTTGGCGGTAGCTAGATAAAAAAAAAAAAAGAAGCCAATCGGGTAAGGACATGACTTGTTTCAGCGCTTTAACAAGTTCTTAGCGAGTCGGGGCCAGAAGGCAACGGAGATTAAAATGTAAAACCAGCAGTTAGTCAAGGGAGAGGCACTTTCTTCTGCTGGACTGTAGCAGAGGAAGTCAGTGTACACATCAAACAGAAGGAAAGAAAGAACAGGGAAATAATACCCAAGTGATTTGAAGGCAAGCAGGCTAGAACAAAAAATTCAACGTTTGGTCTCAACAGGTGGATTGAGTCTCTCTTTCTTTCAGTGTTCAGGCGCACAATGTCCAGCTGTATTTGTCACCAGATGTGACATCCACAGCTATTTGGAAAGGGACAATTTGCCACAGCCAGCTTGCCACAGGTCAACTTGCCATGGCCAACTCGCCACAAGAAAACTTGCTGTGGGACGATTCAACAAATTCAATTTAATTATTTAAAATAAGTTTTTAAAAATATCTTAATTTTTTTGTCATTCACATTTCATTTTCGCATCCTTTGGCATCCTTTCTTTAATGATTCTATTCCACTATTTCTTTGATATTAGTGTAACTCTTGTCCTATGGCGAGTTGGCCAATGCAATGTGACACCTGGCGAGTTGGCTGCGATGAGTTTGGTCATGCCAAGTTGGCTGTGGAGAGTTGGCCATAGACCCACATATATTAGCCTAAAGGAAGACCATGTTTGAAGTGGATCTTCCAATCTTTCTTTCTTCTCAGAAAGTGCAGGCAACAGCCACTAAAACAAGGATGTCCAGCCTTGGCAACTTTAAGACTTGTAGGCTTCAATTCCCAGAATCCCCCAGTCAGCATGACTGGCTGGAGAATGCTGGAAGTTGAAGTCCACAGGTCTTAAAGTGGCCAAGGTTGGACACCCCTGCACTAAAAGAAGAACCATGCAAGAAGACAGATGGGGTACAAACACTGGACACTTGCTGAAGGAGCAGAGCAAGTGTCTACTAGTCCTTAAGATCATTCATGTCTTATTTATACCTGGAATCCTCAGAAAGTCAGGTTAATTGTAATGTCGCATGTTTATCAGGCAACCAAGTCTTTGCTTTAAAATAAGCTCTCAACATAAGAAAAGGAATGAGTTGGGTTTCTGCCCTAGATGGTCCTCATCTTAATGAAGAATGAATTCCCCATCTCAAGGACTTGATGCAGGAGAGGGACCATGTGAAGCCTGAACTGTGAGCCTTAGACTTTCCTTGCATTGCCTGCAGGAAGGTTGGGAGATGTTGGTCCATCTAGTGTTGGAGGATTGCACTGGCAATCTCCAAGCATCTTTATTTGAACTAGGAAGAGGCACCACCTTATCTCCAGGACCTCCTAAGAAGGTGCATGTTGGGTTTAATTCTGTTTTTTTAAAATAAGATGAAACCACCACCCCATCCTCCCCATACAAAACTGCCTGCACACATTGGCTGTATTCAAGGCAGGGGACAGCTAAGAGCTACTGCTTTTATCCTCTTTTGGAAAGGGTGGAGTTGCAGTGAGCAAGGTGAAGATGCCAAATATGTGGAACCAGGAATTCCTTGTGGAAGAGAGCTCCAGAATAAGGTGGTTTTCTTAGTTTTAACTTGGTTAAGCAAATTGGAAGGCTTGTATTATAGCTTTTGGGTGTTTCCCAGGAGAACTGAGGTCAGAGGTAATTCTGCAGTTATTAAAACCAAAAGTGTTTAAATGATGTTATTGACCTGTGCTGCAAGTCCTTCGCTGATGAATTAAGTCATGATTAGTCTAACCATGGTTATTGAATAAACTATAATTGGCACGGCCGAAGGCAAGATGCAACAAATCTACAGAATGGTGGGGAATACATATTGAATTCTGCATGTAGTAACGGCAGCGAGAATAGTGTTTGCACAACAATGGAAAAATGATGAGGTCCCGACAGATGAAAGTGTAATAAAAAAATATTAGAATGTGCTGAGATGGATGGATGGACACTTAAGATAAAAGAAAAGGAAGAAACAGAACACATTTTAACATGGGATATATTTTACCAATGGTTAACTAATAGAAACAGAGGTTAGAATTTAAAAACAATGTAAAGAGGTAATAAAAATTTGTACTAAAAATATTGCAAGATGGACAAACTAATTGTATTATTATTGTGTGATTAATATTGATATGTTTATTAAGATTACTAGTATGATTATGGTTATTGTTGTACCTTTACTCAAAATTAATTATGCCAAGACAACACGCTGTTCAGATAGACATGGAATTTTTTATGTTTTTAAAGGAAACATGTCCCAATAAAACATATTTCCAAAAAAAAAAAATCTACAGAACGGTGTTGTGTGATGTGGGAATGCAGTCATTATAAACCAGGAACAAGGCGTAGCAGTGCCTAACAACAATTCCCCACCTCCCTAAGAATCAAAGAGCAGATTTTCTGCTAAATTATATAAAAAAAACCAGGATTGGGCAGAATCTGTGCAGATTTCTTTCAGAGTTAATTAGGTGCAAGTAACCTTCTTGTAGTTCTCATCCCACTGCTACATAAAATGAACACCTAATGTATTTATAGTGTGAAATTAATGTTGTTTAATATTGGTTTGCATATTCCTACTGCCACCCACCACCATATAAAAAATATTTACACTGCCATGTTTGGTAGCACAAAGCTTTTAAATCGATGACAGGTAATCTCCTGAGAGGGGGACTCCAGATAAATGTATTAAAACATCATTTTACAGTAATTAACAGAGAGGGGTGTGGAGAGAAAGAGAGAAAAGACTTTTTCATTCTTGTTAAATATGTCAGAAAATGCACCTGTGCAACCAAGGAAACATGACATTTTGTATTGAGATGTACCATGTTGGGGAGGAGGAGGAGGAGGAGGAGGAGGAGGAGGAGGAGGAGAAGGAGAAGGAGAAGGAGAAGGAGAAGGAGGAGAAGGAGAAGGAGAAGGAGAAGGAGAAGGAGAAGGAGAAGGAGAAGGAGAAGGAGAAGGAGAAAGAGAAGGAGGAGGAGGAGGAGGAGGAGGAGAAGGAGAAGGAGAAGGAGAAGGAGAAGGAGAAGGAGAAGGAGAAGGAGAAGGAGAAGATCAGATGACAAGCAACCACAAGCACCAGAGGGCAGGACAAGAAACAATGGATGGAAACTAATCAAGGAGAGAAGCAATCTGGAATGAAGGAAAAACTTCCTGACAGTGAGGACAATTAACCAGTGGAACACCTTGTCTCCAGAAGTTGTGGGTGCTTCATCACTGGAGGTTCATCACTCAGGTAACACTAAGATGGTATAGGGTCTCCTGCTTGAGCAGTGGGTTGGACTATAAGACCTCCACGGGCCCTTCCAGCTCTATTCTATTCAAGATAAACTGAGAGGCAATCCCTTTGCCCACCAAATAAGCCAGTAGGAGCTCAGCTCCACTCAGCTATTTTCCAGATAGGATTTGTATTTCTCGTGAACCAAAGCAAAATGTGATATACACAGGAGGGGGGGGTGTAATTTCCTGCTACGGATGCAAAAAACAGACTTGGTCGGCCCACGGGTTTGTGAGAACAGGCTGGAGATGTAACCTTGTTTACAGAATAACAGAGTTGGAAGGGACCTTGGAGATCTTCTAGTCCAACCCCCTGCTCGGGCAGGAAACCCTATACCCGTGATGGCGAACCCATGGCATGCCTGCCACAGGTGGCACGCGGAGCCATATCTGAGGGCACGCAAGGCATTACCCTATGTCAGCGCTGGCCAGCTGATTTTCGGCCTTCCGGAGGGCGGGGGAAAATTGTTTTCGCCTTCCCCAGGCTTCAGGAAAGCCTCCGGAGCCTGTGGATGGCAAAAAAAACGGAGCCAACGGGCCTACCGGAAGTTCAGAAATGAACTTCCACTTGGGCCATTTTTCACTCTCCCTAGGCTTTCCTGAAGCCTGGGGAGGGCGAAAAACGGCCCAACGGCCCAACCGGATATTCATTTCCAAACTTCCAGTAGGCCCATTGGGTCCATTTTTTGCCATCCACAGGCTCCGGAGGTTTTCCTGAAGACTGGGGAAGGTGAAAACGACCTCCTCCTCCTCCGGAAGGCCGAAAATCAACTGAAATCCATTTTTCGCCATCCACAGGCTCCGGAGGCTTCAGTGAGCCCTGTGTGCATGCACGGGGGGGGGGGCAGCACGGGGGGTTGTGCGCGCATGCGTGGGGGGAGGGCATTGCATTATGGGTGTGGGCGTGGGCGTGTGCTATTGCGCGCGCGCGCACCCTTTTAGCACCCAAGCAAAAAAAAGGTTCGCCATCACTGCCCTATACCATTTCAGAGAAATGGCTGTTCAGTCTATTGCAACCAATCAAGAATATTCACTTGGGGTGGAAGGAAGGGCAATATTATGATTCATCTCTATGGCCATCCTCTTGAAGTTCTGGAGGTTTGCTATTCCTGTTAGAAGCACAGAATCAGCAAATTCTTCAGCTCAGCCAGCTCTTCTTATTTCTTAATAGCAATAGCAATAGCACTTAGACTTATATACCGCTTCATAGTGCTTTACAGCCCTCTCTAAGCGGTTTACAGAGTTCAGCATATTGCCCCCAACAATCTGGGTCCTCATTTTACCCACCTCGGAAGGATGGAAGGCTGAGTCAACCTTGAGCCTGATGAGATTTGAACAGCTGAACTGCTGAACTAGCAGTAGCCTGCAGTGCTGCATTTAACCACTGCACCATCTCGGCTCTTAAAGGTCTTCAGAACTTTAAACAAGCTGCTCTCTTTGATATTGTTCTCTATCAGCCTGACGTACGCCCTTCACCTAAAAGAGACATCTATAATAACATACTCCACCATCACCAATGAATACAATCACGTTTAGCTTATATTTGGGGAACTAAACAGCTGCTGCAAAGGGTTGTAACCAGATGTTTCAGAATAACATGCAACAATTATGCTCAAATTTAAAAAAAAACCTTCCCTCCCAAAAAAACCTGCATACTAATAAAGTGATGACACCTCTTCTAAACCAATCGTTAATAAATCATAATGTGCCTTTTAAACTTCACACCCTATAAAAATTATTTAAAAAAATAAACTTCACACCCAACTACTCTCTGTAGCATGCTATTACGCACACCAGAGAACAGAAGGAAAAGCTTGCACTCTTCAGTAAAGTCTTTGCTATCTGAAACATTAATTGCTTAACAATGTGCCTTTTCCACTTGTGAAACTATTTCTTTTAAAGTATGGTAGAGACAGGGTATGCATTGCACAGTGAAGCTACCTACCATGATGAAAAGGTACATATTCATCCATTTCGGTTACATTGTTCTTTCTATTCAGCAGATTAGCTGCCTGTTGGGTCCTTGGTGCTCTCTGAGCTTGGTTGTTTTCTTGCAGACGTTTCATTACCCAAGTAGGTAACATCATCAGTGCTAGAAGGAAGTGGGGGGAGGAGGAGGAGGAGGAGGAGGAGGAGGAGGAGGAGGGGAGGAGGAGGAGGAGGACGATGACGACTATGAAGTCCACGGTACTCTCTGAGCTTAGTTGTTTTCTTGCAGACATTTCATTACCCAAGTAGGTAACATTATCAGTGCTAGAAGGGAGTGGGCTTTGTGGACTGGAGAAAGGAGGAAGAAGGAAGGAGGGAGGGTGGTGGTGGTGGTGGTAGTGGTGGTGGTGGTGATGGAGGAGGAGAACTATGAAGTCCACGGTACTCTCTGAGCTTAGTTGTTTTCTTGCAGACATTTCATTACCCAAGTAGGTAACATTATCAGTGCTAGAAGGGAGTGGGCTTTGTGGAGTGGAGAAAGGAGGAAGAAGGAAGGAGGGAGGGTGGTGGTGGTGGTGGTAGTGGTGGTGGTGGTGATGGAGGAGGAGAACTATGGAGTCCACGGTACTCTCTGAGCTTGGTTGTTTTCTTGCAGACATTTCATTACCCAAGTAGGTAACATTATCAGTGCTAGAAGGGACTGTGGTTTGTGGAGTGGAAGAAGGAGAAAGGAGAAAAGAGGAGGACTATGAAGTCCTTGATGTTCCCTGAGCTTGGTTGTTTTCTTGTGGACATTTCATTACCCACCTAGGTAACATCATCAGTGCTCGAAGAAAGTGGGGTTTCCCTCATTCCTCTTATAAAATCACCCCATACTTCACACTCATGAGTTAAATGCCTAGAGCATACACTTGAGAGATCCCTATATAGTATGCAGTTTATGCAGTGCATAAAAAACACCCAGCACATTTCCTTCAGATCTACTTAGGCTTTGATGCAGATGAACATAAACTGGGAATAGCATCCAATAATCAGAACTCAAGTCGGTAGAGTTGGCTTTTTTATGATGATGTTAAAATCTCGGGGAAGAACAAACACACAAAAAAAGTAACTGCTAGATTTCACTTCAGGGCAATTAAAA
The DNA here is from genome assembly GCA_023053685.1 of Diadophis punctatus similis. Lineage (NCBI taxonomy): Eukaryota > Metazoa > Chordata > Lepidosauria > Squamata > Dipsadidae > Diadophis > Diadophis punctatus. The sequence goes on along the minus strand of JALIGW010000050.1, from coordinate 775,311 downwards.
ACAAGGAGGGATTCTATCCATTCCTATCAAGGCTTCAAAGAATGAGCCACTCATGAAGCATGATGGAACGACTTGGCTGAGAAATTCATTCTGTTTGCTTCTCCAAGCAAACCTATTTAATTCCGCAGTATGTATGCAAACAGCAGCTATCTGATTTCAAAGTGCATATGGAAATGTGTATATTAGGGGCACACAGACATACATTTATTCAGGGGGAAGGGCTTGCTAATCTGTCAATACCAGATGGTCTAGTTACAGAACTGATTTTTAACCCTGTTAATGAGATAGATAAGACCCTGGTGTTGGGAAAGATGGAAGGCAAAAGGAGAAAGGGATGGCAGAGGATGAGATGGTTAGGCTGTGAAGAGTGAAGAGAAGGACCAGGGGAGACATGATAGCAGTCTTCCAATATTTGAGGGGCTGCCACAGAGAGGAGGGGGTCAAGCTATTCTCCAGGCCAAACAAGGAATAATGGATGGAATCTGATCAAGGAGAGATTCAACCTAGAAATAAGGAGGAACTTTCTGACATTGAGAACAATCAACCATTGGAACAGAAGTTGCCTTCGGAAGTTGTGGGAGCTTCATCACTGGAGGCTTTCAAGAAGAGATTGGACTGCCATCTGTCAGAAATGGTGTAGGGTCTCCTGCTTGGGTGGGGGGTTGGACTAGATGACCTACAAGGTCCCTTCCAACTCTGTTCATCTGTAATCTCAAAGACGCAATGAACATGAATTTGGGTAAACTCTAAGAGATAGTAGAGGATTGGGGGTGTGGGGTGTGTGTGTTCTGTGGTCCATGAGGTTTCACAGACTCGGGAATGACTTAGAGACTGAACAACAAGAACAACAAATAAGGTTGATACAAAGATTGACAGGAACACGAAGGCATGTCATCATTGTGTGGTCCTTAAAATAATATTTTACAAGTGGTGTAAAAACGGGCCAATCATGCAGCTAGGTGAAATGAACCGGAAGGACTCTCCCATCCTAATGAACAGAATTGTTCAACTGATGGATGGCTAGTGATACCCATGGATTGGTGGATTGAAGGAGTTGAAGCCCTGCACACCTGGAGAACTTCAGGTTGGAGATGTGCCACAAAGCTTCCGCCAGGTTCTGCTTAAAGATTTCCAATTTGGGATTACAGGTAGTCCTTTACATACAACCACAATTGGCCCCAAATCTTCTCTGGTTAAGTAAGACAGTTAAGTGAATTTTGCCCGCTCCTATGACCTTTCTTGCCAAAATCGTTAAGTGAATCACTGCGGTTAAATTAATAACAAGGTTGTTAAGTGAATCTGACTTCCCCATGAAGTCAGAAGGTCGCAAAAGGGGATCACATGACCTTGGGATACAGCAATGGTCATAAATACGAGTCAGTTGCCAAGCATCTGAATTTTAATCACGTGACCCTGGGGATGCGGCGAAGGTCATAAGCGTGAAAAACAGTCCTAAGTCACTTTTTTCAGTTCCGTTGTAACTCTGAATGGTCACTAAATGAACTGTTGTTAATCGAGAACTACCTGTGTTATTATGGGTGAGTGGCATCCCACCATTTCTCCAAGCAGTGAAAATAACTTCCATTCGTGTCATACCTCCCACTCAGAAAAGATGGCTGGGGTGAAAACCTGAGTGACCAGAGCCACCTATAGCGAGTTTCCATGTAAGCTTCAACCCAGCTCAGCTTCAACCATGGTGAGCTTCAACCCAGGTTCTCTCAATCTTAAGCTACACCTCTCTCCTTGAGAAATTGATATACTTCAGAGGTGGGATTCAGCAGGTTCTGACCAGTTCTGGAGAACCGGTAGCGGAAATTTTGAGTAATTCGGAGAACCGGGAAATATCACCTCTGACTGGCCCCGCCCCCATCTATTCTCTGCCTCCCGAGTCCCAGCTGATCGGGAGGGGATGGGGATTTTGCAGTAACCTTCCCCTGGAGTGGGGAGGGAATGGAGATTTTGCAGTATCCTTTCCTTGCCACGCCCACCAAGCCACGCCCACCAAGCCACACCACGCCCACCAAGCCACACCCACAGAACCAGTAGTAAAAAATTTGAATCCCACCACTGGTCTACTTGTGAATGCATTCGTTCTTACCGTTACCAACTTTAATATTCAACTGAATTGGAAATGTCAATGGCTACAGCCAGCAGATCAGTTGAATAAAGTGCCTTTATGTTGAACGCTGGCACCAAAGGGGTATGATTTGATTTGACAAACCTAAGACCTACGTTTCAGTTGCCCATCTGAGACCCTGTTGGCACTGGACCTCATGAACCTTTTCCAAAGAGGAGAACGCTGGAAGCCGCATTATGCCAACTCAGAATCTCCACCGAGCCCGTAATGGAGCCTTCTGAAAAGTGGTGCCCTACCGACGTCTCCAGCTGAGGTGTGCAAAGATTTGGGCTTTGACGTGAAATGGAAAAACGTAAGGTAACAAAAGATTTCAGTTTGTTCCTTTCAGCCTTTGCTTCCATCCCACCTCCAAATTTCAGCCCGACAAAAAAGCTACGGGAAATGCATAAAGAAAAATGCACGGGGAAAAAAATAGAAGGGAGAGAGGAAAAAGCTCTTAAAGGGTGCACAAACAAAGCAGACAAAGCATTCTCTTTCACGAGAAATTTGGAAATGGCAGTCCAACAAGCTTTTTCTGAACAGAAAGACTCAGCGCTCCCTCTCATTGTTTGAGAAGCCTGGCCCTGGAAACGGAGTTGTGTGAAGGAGCAATGAAGTGGGACCTTCAGGAAGGGGTGGGGGCTGGTGATTAATAGAATAGAATAGAATAGAATTCTTTATTGGCCAAGTGTGATTGGACACACAAGGAATTTGTCTTTGGTGCATATGCTCTCAGTGTACATAAAAGAAAAGATACGTTTGTCAAGAATGGTTGTCATAGGGTTCAAGTAAGCAATCAGGAAACAATCAATATGAATATAAATCGCAAGGATACAAGCAACAAGTTACAGTCATACAGTCATAAGTGGGAGGAGATGGGTGATAGGAACGATGAGAAGATTAATAGTAGTGCAGACTTAGTAAATAGTTTGACAGTGTTGAGGGAATTATTTGTTTAGCAGAGTGATGGCGTTCGGAAAAAAACTGTTCTTGTATCTAGTTGTCTTGGTGTGCGTTGTTCTATAGCGTCATTTTGAGGGTAGAAGTTGAAACAATTTATGTCCAGGATGAAAAGGGTCAGTAAATATTTTCACGGCCCTCTTTTTGACTCGTGCAGTATACAGGTCCTCAATGAAAGGCAGGTTGGCAGAAATTGTTTTTTCTGCAGTTCTGATTATCCTCTGAAGTCTGTGTCTGTTTTGTTGGGTTGCAGAACCAAACCAGATAGTTATAGAGGTGCAGATGACAGAATAATAGAATAACAGAGTTGGAAAGGACCCTGGAGCTTGAGGTGTTCTACTCCAACCACCTGCTCAAGCAAGAGACCCTACACCATTTTACACAAATGGCTGTCCAATTTCTGCTTAAAATCCCCCAGTGTTGGAGCATTTACAACTTCTGGAGGCAAGGCGTTTCTCCGATTAATTGTTCTCACTATCAGGAAATTCCTCCTTAGTTCTAGATTGGTTCCCTCCTTGGTTTCCAACCAACTGCTTCTTGTCCTGCAAAATTTAGAAGATCTTCCAGATCTTCTTCCAGATCTTTTTCCAGACCTTCACAGAGACAGGACGACAAAACTGCAACAGCCTTCAAAACTGTGGTATGCACTCTTGCGTGGCAGTGTTCATTTAATGAATCACGCTGGAGGTAACGGCATCTTCAAGTGTGTAAGTTTAAATTGAGCAACCTTCCTATTAATAACGGAGCTTAATTAAGACATCTATAATGTTTTTAATGAGGCAAAAATTGAAAGTCCTTCTGGAATTTTCCCAATCAAATTAATATTGAGGACTTCAGACATTATTACAAGTAGTGTAACAGGAATTAAAATTAGGTCTAAATTAGGACGCGCCACTTTGGTGGTGCGGTTGTTGTTTTTTAAAAAACACATCCAAAGCTTGCTAGAACTATATTGCACGCTTTCAACTTTAATCAGAAAGTAAGGATCCTAAATGATTTGCAAACTCTACTTTCAGAAAATGTTCCACCGGACTTTAAAAAAAAACAAAAATTTACTGACTGGAATTAGTCACAAGAAACTGATGAAATGATATCTTAAATATCTAAGCAGGGGTTAAAACCAACAAGCAAGGGGTTGTACTAGAAGACGTTCAAGATCCCTTCGAACTCTGCTATTCTGTTATTCTGACAATTTCGTTTCAGGATGAGAAACGAGATTACAGTCTTTTCACACCAAAATCCATTGAGAACATATTTTTCCTCCCAAACCCACAACATTCATAGCCATTTTTTCCTCCTTTTCTGCAATTAATACCTTAAACGATAGTTGGGTATTTTCAATTATTGTATCACACCAAGATTTATGATCCGGCCTGGATGCCGCCATTTGAGTTCTTTTGCTCTCTGCGCATGCACAAAGCGTTCTGCATGCGTAGAGGGCAAAAGAATGCAAATGGTGGCGTCCAGGCGGGCGGAGGAAGCGGGCGGGGGCAGCCCCGCGCCGTGAACGCCACCAGCTTCTTCGGCTCTGTGGCGACCGACAGGTAAGAGCGAACCGGGAAGATTTCACCCCTGCCATGCCCTCAAAAGCCCGATTGGGCTTATTATCAGGGGATGTCTTATTTTGGGGAAAACAGGGTACCTGTATATAAATCTGATCCTGGCTTAGATGTCCTTTTCTCAAAGCTTTCATTTTATTTTTGTATATAATACTAGTATTCTTTTTCATACCACACACAGAATTTGACAATTAACATGCCCAGAGCAGCGTGGTAAAAATTAAAATACAAGACACACATATAAAACTTCTAAAGAGTGAGCCCACTTACAGCTTAACAAAGTAATTTGTAGTCTGCACACACCCACACACATTTTACACTGCTGTTTTAATTGCTTGGATCATTTTTACTTGACATTTTAAATTTCATTAGCTGCCTTGATTACCTTTTAGGTGGAGAAAGACAGGATTAAAAAAAAACACCACAGATATTAAAATAAGCAAATAAACAATTAAAACCAAAGCAGAATGCAAAAAAATGAACCAAGAAGATTTAGCCCAGGTGGAATATATCGTTTTCAGGGCCACTGAGAGGATTATTAAATGCTGGAACAAGACTAATATGGGCTGCTACTTTTTTCCTCCTCCTCCTCCTCCTCCTCCTCCTCCTCCTCCTCCTCCTCCTCCTCCTCCTCCTCCTCCTCCTCCTCCGTCTCATCGACATTGACTTTTCCGTCCGGTTGGGGCTCTGGCTGGGCCTCCTGTCCCTCCGGCGACTGCACCGGTGGCCGTTTGGCCTCCGAGTCGCTGCTGCTGCTGGTGGTCCCTCCTCTGCCCCCTCCAGACCTCTCTGCATTGGCAGAAAGAGCGTCAGGTGAAATCGCCGCCGCCGCCAGGCTCTCCTCGGTCTCCTGCACGGGAAACTCGGGGGGAGGCTGCACGGCCTTTCCTGTTCACCTCACACAGGCTGGTTGGCGAGGCCTTGGCCGAAAAGGAAGGGAGGGCGCATGCGTGCGCGCATGCATGCATGCTCAGGAGAGGCATGCCTGCCCACCCCGGCCGGGCCATGTGCACGAGAGTGCCACCGCTGCATTTAACGCCAAATTAAAAAAGCGTTTGTCACCCCTTTTATTAATCTCATCATGTTTCTGTTTTTCCTTGTGTTTTTGAACTCCAGATTTTTGAGATGACATTTCATAACCATTCATAAACTGAAATGAAATATAAAATATATTCATAAATAAATAAACTATTTTTTTAAAATTTGGTTTTGTAATTTTTTTTTAAAAAAATTTTCCCCTCATGGGCCCTTTTGAGCTGCACCTCCCTCTCCTCAGGCCTGAGCGTTTTCTGAGGGAAAGCCAGCTAAATACCACAAAACATCCCTCAACGCAACACGACAGAGAAGAAGGCCTTTTAAGCAATTTACACAGATTTAAGCTAAACCACTCACCACGACTAAAATTGTACTCCAGATTAAAATCTCCTCCTGCCTGTTAAACCCTGATCTGCCATCGGAAGAGCACAATTGCATCAGAGATAAGGCAGGGCAGAGGAAGACTCAAGCTGATGCCGCATCTGAAGCTCAGCTAGATTACACAGGTGCCCGCAATGCCAAGTCACATTTAGGCCTGCCTGAAGCTAATTTGAAATCATTTTTCACACGCTGAAACGGATGGGAGCTCCGAGAAGCCACCGACTAGACCGGAATGCATCTGGCTTTATAGCATAGTGCTGGCTATCCTTATGTTGGATCCCTCAAGCTTTAATGGCTGTGGTTGCCTTGTGTAAGCAGAAGCAAAGGAATCTGCTTTAATTGAATTGAATGGTAATTGCTTTGGTTTCAAAGAAAAACAACAACAAAAAGGACCCTTTTTGTGCTGGGTAAAATAAGTTCTCTTGCGTTTTCTTTTCTCCCAGTTCTCATTCAACTTGAGGAAAGGGTAATTTGCTCTCCGAAGGTCTACTTGGAGGAGGAGACCATTTTCTGGCAGATGGAGTATGGAATTTGGCACCTCTTTTGAGACGTCCAGGGGTCGATGCAACATCTTAGTTATTTTAAAAGCTCCCCCCACCCTCTCTCTCTCTCTCTCTTTAGCGGACTTGCAACCTCTGGACATCTGGAGAAAATTCTTCCTGGCAGTTTTCTGGATTACATTGTTGGTCTATCACTATGAGAGACATCCTGCCCTTGAAAAATTGTTGGAAAGTTTCTCCTTCCCCCGGAGAGATCAATTTCATTGGGCCTAAATGAAGCAGGGAACTGGGAACAGCCATTGGTGTCCAACTTGCAGTTTTATGGCCCTGAAATCCAACATCTTTGTTCCAGGGGTGGGTTCTAACTTACCTCACTGCCGGTTCGCTTCCTCCTGCACTGCGTGGGTGTGCGGCATGGGCACATGCAAGCTTCACGCGTGCATGCACAGTGCCAAAAAATCCGAAAATATTAATAATAAAAAGCCGGAAACAAGAAGACGACTGCATGCACAGTGCCGGGAACTCGGCTTCTGCACAGGCTCAGAAGAAGAAAAAATTAAAAAATGCAAAAAAAAATGGTGGCGCCCACGGACCGGCACCGACCGAACAGAGTCTGTGACGTCATTGTGATGTCATCAGCAAGTCGCTACCAGTTCGGGCAAACCTGTCCGAACCGGGAGGAACCCACCCCTGCTTTGTTCCTAGTAGCATCCTGGGGAGAATTAATAGCATTTGACAATCTCTATTGCAGAGGGAACTTCTTGCTTGCTTGCTTGCTTTCTCTCTCTTTTTTTTCTCTTTCTCTCTTTCTCTCTTTCTTTCTCTTTCTTTCTCTCTATTTCTTTTCCTTCCTCCCTCCCTAATTCCTTCCTCTATTTCTCCTTCCTTCCTCCCCTCCCCCCTCTAATACTCCTCTATTCTCTTCCCTTCCCCCTCTCTTCCTTCCTTCCTTCCTTCCTTCCTTCCTTCCTTCCTTCCTTCCTTCCTTCCTTCCTTCCTTCCTTCCTTCCTTCCTTCCTTCCTTCCTTCCTTCCTTCCTTCCCAGGGGCACAATTTCTGTTACATTCTGAGAATAAGCAAGCCTTAATGACTATAATCTAAAGTAAATCATGCACGAGATGAAAGCTTAAAGGGACACCGGAATCTCATTCTACTCCCATTTTCTTTTACATTTATTAATGAGCTGAAGTCATCAATATACTCACAGTTTATTGAGCAAGAACAAAATGTTAATATCAAAACTTTCCCTGCAGGTGGTGACATTCTGCTAAGTGCTCTACACTAGATGAATGAAAGAGAACTCTTGGCTGGCTTAAGAAACGAGCAGCAGCGCAGTTTCCAGAGGAAGCAAAGTCAGAGGGTGAAATACAATTTGACACTGAACAATAGAATGTCAGAAAAAGGTAAATTAAATATGCCATTAAAAAAACCAATCTATGTTTGCATAAAGTAAATCTCAATATAAAATGTGTACCCATTTACATTTCCTATTTATCTTCTATCATCCACTATCAGCTTTCAAAACTATCATACATTGAACCACAGTCCATATTGACAATGGACTGGACAAATTTGTGGCTCATACGGACATTATTCTCGATGCCCAAGAACTCCAAATTAAACTTGGTGTTTTCTGCACAGAAATTCTCGGTTCTAAGTTGCCTCGTTTTTCCAAATCTGCTTTCTTTAACTTCTTTGTTACTTGATGAATGGAATGCTTCCTTCTACATGAAACCATCCATTTCATGGTCCCACAACTGCAGTCACTTTCCAAAAACTATCAGCATTTGAAATCGTTTGGATTCCACTGCATTTGGTAGAAAAACAGAGTTTTGAGCTTTGAACAGAGCAGTGCTTTGTCTGGATATGCAAGCATTCTGCCAAACCTGCATAAGGTAGAGACCAGTGCAAATCTAACATTATTAGCCTTCCCAGGTAGATCAGATAGGAGGACACAAGAAGCAGATCAGCTAATTCTGTTTCTTGATAAAGCTACATTAACCGAATTTTGCATGGTTGAAAGTACAATTCTCCTATCTTTACAGCTGGAGAAACTAGGGAGGGTCTCTTCTGAATGCCTTTTGTCCCACCCATTTTGCAGTTGTGGGCTATACTGTGTCTTATCTGGCCATTCCCTAGGCAGCATCTCTTCTCCCCATCTCCCAAGGTCTATTACAGCCATCTCCTTTACAGGTGGACAAACTGGGGAGGGTCTCTTCTGAGCATCTTTCTCTGCCCATTATACAGCTGTGGGCTACGTTGTCTCTTATCTGACCATTCCCTAGGAAGCACCTCTTTGCCCCTTCCTTCACTTATCACTTAGACACTTATCTTCCACACAATGTGGTCTCTCTCTATTTTAGATTAGATTAACAGAGTTGGAAGGGACCTTGTAGGTCATCTAGTCCAACCCCCTGCCCAAGCAGGAGACCCTACAACCGTGATGGTGAACCTATGGCATGTGTGCCACAAGTGGCACGCGGAGCCATATCGGTGGGCATGCGAGCTCAGGTCACATGCGTGCGCAGGCAAGCTGATTTTCGGGCCTTCTGGGCCCACTGGGAGTCAGGAAACAGGCTGTTTCCAGCCTCCAGAGGGGGTGGGAAAGACCCATTTTTTGCTCTCCCCAAACTCCAGAGCCTTTCTAGGAGCCTGGGGAGGGCGAAAACGGCCTCCCCCCCCGAGGCCCTCCGGAGGCTAAAATGGCCCGTTTCCTAACGACAACGATGAAGAAGAAGAAGAAGAAGAAGAAGAAGAAGAAGAAGAAGAAGAAGAAGAAGAAGAAGAAGAAGAAGAAGAAGAAGATGATGATGATTATTATTATTATTATTATTATTATTATTATTATTATTATTATTATTATTATTATTACACACCCCATCTCACTTAAGTGGCATCAGGGGTGATGCCTGCCACTCTGGCTGGCATCCTTCTCTACTTTTCAGTCACTAGAAGGCGCATTGGCATACTGAAAGATCAGAAATAAATCTTTTTTTTGGGGGGGGGAATGTGACTTGGAAGAAAGTGACAGATTTGCTTCGGTCTTTAAAAGCAAAGTTTCTTTTCCCCAAAGCGGCTTTGAAGGGGTGCTTCACTTATCACAAAAGGAAAGCACATTGTTTTAAAACTCTGCGCAGCCCAAGAGCCTCGGTTAGCAAAATACACCCACCCACCCACCCTGTGCACACCCTTGCTGATTTCCATAGTTAAAAATCTTCTCTCACCAGAAGACATAAAAGATTTAAATGGGCAGCTGTTTTCCTGCTGCCTGGGGCAACGTTGATTTTTTAGAACAAACACAAACAATAAACTGTGTACTTCAGGTCCCACTGCAAACTATTATTAGTTTAAACTGAGAGCCGCCACCTCCCTTGGAACTGGTATTCCAAACATTGTTTAGCTGGCAAGCTTTTCTGGGAGTTTGCTGTGCCATGGTATGAGAAACAGAGACAAGCCCTGGTACATTTTTTGGACATGACACCATGGGTCTGGAATTATCCACGCTGCTCGGGTTGAGGGAAAATGAACGACCCTGCTGGATTTTTTTTTAAAAGGCTGCATTTGTTGAAATCTTAGGGTGGGGTAGAAACAGGGAAGAGAAGACCAACTGAGAAATCAATTGCAACTTTCAAAGCTGCAGCATTTGGCTTGGGGAGGGGGAAAAATGCTTTGGTAAAATTATGGGCATTCAAATGTTCAAGGGTAAAAATAGAGCACCAGCAATTTGGGGCGATGCCCACTTCCATAAACATTAGACTGTCCTGTTCTGCTGGCAGGAAATCAGAAGGGTGCAATTTAGGGTAGCCTATTATGGGAAATGTATGTTCTCGCTTAAAAGCAAAAACTTGCTCCTTGGATTTGTGCTGGCCTCATTTAATAAAGCGTATGGGAAGAGAAAAATGAGCAGAGCCCAAAGCAGTGACTGTTGTATTCTTCTAAGTTATGAGGTCTCGTTAACCATGTCTTGTTAGCAATCCATAATAGATAGGGTTCATCTATTAGATTGGGTCAAACTCAATCAAATCTCATAATACCATATGTGGATATCAGGATCCAGCCAACATCTGTAACCCAACCTCTTTTTCATCTCAGATCTGGTTTGCTTCGGATGAGCAAGGGACTCGTTGCAGCTAGTTGTGATTCCAGGGTGTTCTCTACCATCTCTACCATCTCAAATTTAATGGAAGAGGAGAATGGTTTTCAAGATCCTCAGTGGGAAGCTGGGATTTATTTCCTTATTTTCATCTCTTCCTTCGAAATAAGTCTCTCCCATTTTTCGGGACAATTTGTAAACGAGGTGCTGTTTCTATGCCATCCATCTCCATTTACCTGCAACAGTTCTTATGTTTGGTTAAATGCTGAAAGTAAATTGCTACCCCTCTACGTGCCTTTTGGGATTGCTTTGTTCAATAGTTTAATATGAGCCCAAAGACTTGATCTTCAGTCTTCCGTTCCCTAAAGGAAACCTAGAAGTTGCATTGCCAAGTGATAGAAATTCATTTTGCCTGTGCCACTTTCAAGATCCGACGTAAAGCATAGACAGGCAACATCTAAAGTTACTTATGGTTCCTCAAATGATATTCTTTACTTAACACACTCACACACACACACACACACACACACACACACACACACACACACACACACACACTTATGTATTAAACTGTATACAGTGGGAGAATGCTCAAACGCTATTGCTTGATGCATCTGACAGACCCTATAAAAGGGCTAGCTGTCAGACTGCAAGTTGCTGGTTGTACAGAGAAGTTGCCTAGTAAAGAAGTGTTCCTGTGAAGTCTGTCTCCTGTCGTTATTCCCACAACTCAACACAAACACACACACAAGCACAAATACAGCTTTAGACTTGAGGCCATTCAAAACACATTGCAATGCTGCCAGTTTGGGGGTTTTAGGTGTTGCTAATGCATCTGGGCTAAACTGTGAAATTGACAAATGTTTTGATTGAATGTACAGATAGTAGAACAGAATAACAGAGTTTGAAGGGACTTTGTAGGTCATCTAGTCCAACCCCCTGCCCAAGCAGGAGAGCCTACACCATTTCTGACAGATGGCAGTCCAGTCTCTTCTTGAAAGCCTCCAGTGATGAAGCTCCCACAACTTCTGAAGGCAAGCTCTTCCATGGGTTGATTGTTCTCACTGTCAGGAAATTTCTGCTTATTTCTAGGTTGAATCTCTCCTTGATCAGTTTCCATCCATTGTTCCTTGTCTGGCCTTCAGGTGCTTCGGAAAACAGGCTGACCCCCTCCTCTCTGTGGCAGCTCCTCAAATATTGGAACACTGTTCTCAATTCATAACTGAACATGGAATTTCAGTTGTAGGTCATGCCGGTTGTTTAAGTGGAACCTCATGTGATCATGCCTAATTTTACAGCCTTTTTATGGCAGTCATAAAGCACGACAACAAAGGCTGATTTCCAGCAAAAAAGATTCTTAATAAATTGCATGACTGTGGGACAGTGCAAACAGCCATAAAAGACAACAGGTTGCGAAATGCCTAAAATGCAATCATGGCACTACAAGGATGTATGGTGTGTGTGTGTGTGTGTGTGTGTGTGTGTGTGTGTGTGTGTGTGTGTATACGTGTGTGGCCATCAGAACTATGAATCAGAACTTAGACTTATATTCTGCTTCACAGTGCTTTACAGCCCTCTCTAAGCAGTTTTACAGAGTCTGCCTATTGCCCCCAACAATCTGGGTTCTCATTTTACCTACCTTGGAAGGATGGAAGGCTGAGTCAACCTTGAGCCGGTGAGATTTGAACAGCTGAACTGCAAGCAGTCGGCAGTCAGCAGAAGTAGCCTGCAGTACTGCACTCTAACCACTGTGCCACCACGGCTCATAATAAATTGATCAAAGAACCAAATGGACTCTTCCTGGTTTACCTGTGGCCCTTTAACTGCGATTTTCAAACCAGGTTTCTCCAGAAAGGTATCTTTGTCTAAAGATCAGGGTTGGAATTATGCTTCTCTTCCTGTGTCCTTCAAACCTGCCTGGCAATCTTGAATTCAGGAAATGCCGTTTGGTGCTCGCTACAACTGTGTATTTATAATTTAAGACTTCGTGTCTTTGATGAAGTGGAGATCAAGATTGCAATGTGTTAATCCCTGCAACACTCCACAAACACTTATGCTTTAATAAACCTATCTTTAAAGAACCAGAAGACTCTTGTTGTTTGAACAGGAGCCAAGGAACATGTAGTCATGGTCGGCGAGAACAATTCAAGTGGCAAATGACTTGAATTGATTTTGTGGTATCAGGTCAACCGCATTCAAATCTCTTTCAGTTGATTTGGGTGTTTTCTGCTCACCTATCCCTGTCTTTCATTGGCTCATTTCAAAGATCCAAATTTGATCCATCTTGCTTCACTGATACAAACCTGTAAACTGAATCAAATCGAACGTCCAAAGTGATCCCAACTTTCCAGTCAGATTCAATTCACTGGACAGCCACTTGTCACAAATGGTATAGGGCAGGGTTTCTCAACCATGGCGATGGGTGGAGTTCAATTCCCAGAACTCTGGAAGGTGAAGCATGGCTGTCTGAGGAATTCTGGAAGTTGAAGTCTACCATCTTCAAGTCACCAAGGTTGAAAAAACACTGGTATAGGGTCTCTTGTGCGAGCAGAAGTTGGACTAGAAGACCTCCAAGGTCCCTTCCAACTCTGCTATTCTGTTCTGTTATTCTGTTATCACTGACCTTTCCTGTTTATTAGTCCAGGGAGGAAGAAGTGTTTCTGTGATGGCCAGATGGTCACTCTGCTGCCATTTTGGGACATTACCAAATGGTAGGGTTAAGAATAGTCAACACGGGACAAGAACTCTAGAAGGAACTATCAAAACCCACAATCTGGCTGAATTTCCAAAGCACTTAGAATAGAATAGAATAGAATAGAATAGAATAGAATAGAATAGAATAGAATAGAATAGAATAGAATAGAATAGAATAGAATAACAGAGTTGGAAGGGACCTTGGAGGTCTTCTAGTCCAACCCCCTGCTTAGGCAGGAAACCCTACACCACTTCAGACAAATGGTTATCCAACATCTTCTTAAAAACTTCTAGTGTTGGAGCATTCACAACTTCTGGAGGCAAGCTGTTCCACTGATTAATTGTTCTAACTGTCAGGAAATTTCTCCTTAGTTCTAAGTTGCTTCTCTCCTTGGTTAGTTTCCACCCATTGCTTCTTGTCCTGCCTTCTGGTGCTTTGGAGAATAGTTTGACTCCCTCTTTTTTGTGGCAGCCCCTGAGATATTGGAACACTGCTATCATGTCTCCCCTAGTCCTTCTTTTCATTAAACTAGACATACCCAGTTCCTGCAACCGTTCTTCATATGTTATAGCCTCCAGTACCCTAATCATCTTTGTTGCTCTTCTCTGCACTCTGCACTCTGTCAAGAGTCTCAACGTCCTTTTTGCATCGTGGCGACCAAAACTGGATGCAGTATTCCAAGTGTGGCCTTACTATTGCTGATCCTTCTTGTAAGCCAGAAGGTAGCACTTCCGTTAAAATAAGAGGCTTTACAGAAACCTAGAGAGCAGATGAAACAAAGTTTTGTCATGACAGACTTGTTTCTAAGGCTGAGCATGGATGAGCAGCCTGCAAATCTCATCCAAGCCTCAAATTCTACCAGGGGTCATTTCAGCACCATAAGCTGAAATTGGTTTAAGAATCATTCTGTTTCCCGATGATGAGAATTGAAAAAAAAAAAAAAAGTACACATTATTGTAAGTCATAATTAAAATAAAGTCATAATTAATATGGCAGATACCTGGAGGTTTATAAAAACAGGTGTAAGCCACCTTGTAAATCCACTGGGGCAGAAAGCAAGATTATAATAAGTTAATTAAATTAAGTATATGTGGGGGACGTGCTATATTTTTCTACATTATTAAAATAACAAAATGTGAGATCCTTCATGTACAGGTAGTCTTCAACTTACGACAATAATTGAGCTCAACATTTGTATCGCTAAATGAGACAAAACTAAAGGATAAACTCACTTTTGGTGTTAAGTGAGTTTTGGCCCATTTTAAGACCTCTCTTGCCATGGTTGTTGAGTGAATCACTGCAGTTATTCAGTTAGTAACATAGTTGTAAAGTAAATCTGGCTTCCCCATTGACTTTGCTTTTCAGAAGGTCTCAAAAGGTGATCACATGACTCTACAACCGTCATAAATATAAGTCAGTTGCCAAACATCTGAATCTTGATCACATAACCACGGCGATACTGCAACTGTCATAAGCATGAAAAACAGTCATAAGTCAATTTATCAGTGCTGTTGTAATTTTCAACCGTCACTAAATGAACTGTTGTATGTCGAGGACTGCCTATATTGGAATCCAGCTAGCTTTTCTCCTTAAATCTGGTGCTTGATGGTTAGATTCTGTTTAGTATTTATACTGCAGGTTCTTTGGAGAAAATAGGGAGAAAGCATATTCACAGAAAAGAGCAATAGCAATAAGCACTTAGATTTATATAACGCTCCATAGTTGTTTACAGTGTTATGAGTGGTTTACAATGTCAGTCTATTACCCCCAACAATCATTTTACCGACCTCGGAAGGATGGAAGGCTGAGTGAAGTTTGAGTCAGTTGGGATCGAACTCCTGGCAGTGGTCAGAGCTAACTTGCAATATGCCATTCTAAAAACTGCACAAGGAAGGAAGGAAGGAAGGAAGGAGGGAGGGAGGGAGAGAGGGAGGGAGGGAGGGAGGGAGGGAAGGAAGGAAGGAAGGAAGGGCAATAGTACTTAGACTTATATATCGCATCACAGTTCTTTACAGCCCTCTCTAAATGGTTTACACAGCCAGCATCTTGGGTCTTCATTTAACCGACCTCGGAAGGATGGAAGGCTGAGTGAAGTTTGAGTCAGTTGGGATCGAACTCCTGGCAGTGGTCAGAGCTAACTTGCAATATGCCATTCTAAAAACTGCACAAGGAAGGAAGGAAGGAAGGAAGGAGGGAGGGAGGGAGAGAGGGAGGGAGGGAGGGAGGGAGGGAAGGAAGGAAGGAAGGAAGGGCAATAGTACTTAGACTTATATATCGCATCACAGTTCTTTACAGCCCTCTCTAAATGGTTTACACAGCCAGCATCTTGGGTCTTCATTTAACCGACCTCGGAAGGATGGAAGGCTGAGTCAACCTTGAGCCAGTCAGGATTGAACTGCTGGCAGTCGGCAGAATTAGCCTGCAATACTGCATTCCAGGGGTAGGTTCCTCCCGATTCGGACCGGTTTGCCCAAACCGGTAGCGACCCGCTGGTGACATCACGATGACATCACCAACCTGGTCCGGTCGGTGCCGGTCCATGGGCGCCGCCATTTTTTAAAAAAAAATTTAAAAAAAATTTTTTTATTTTTTTTTAAAAAATTTATTTCTTTTTTTCCTTGTGAGCATGCACAGAAGCCATGTTCTGGCACTGTGCATGCGGTCGCCATCTTTTTTTCAGCTGTGTTTTTTTTTCAGATTTTTCATTGCTGCGCATGGATTTTTCGTTACTAACCCACGCGGCGTGCCCACGCAGTGCGGGAGGGAGCGAACCGGCAGTGAGGTAAATTGGAACCCACCCCTGCTGCATTCTAACGACTGCCCCACCACGACTCAACATTTGAGACCAACATTTTCAGGAGTTAAGTCCTGCACTTAAATTCAAAACTTCACTCTGCGTGAGATTGTAGCAGAAAGAGGCAGAGATTCATTTGAAATGTAAGAAGAACATCTGAAAAACAGATTGGGTTGGTCTTGAGAAGTTCTTGAGTGTCTACTCATACTGTTCTGACTAATGGCTACAGGAATTTCTTGGTAATGCCCACATTTTTTGAAACAAAAAACTTTGAGAAGGTTTTTTTTTAAAAATAGATAGTGGGATCAGCTCAACTCTTCAGCAATTAGGCGAAGTTTTCTGAAACTCTAATAGATACAGTTCCTCGCAGTTCAAACTTTGTGATGAACAACAGCAATTAATGGAGCTAAGCAATATTCCAATACTTCTTGGCAATATAAGGTTGAAGATAGTTGAACTCTTCTGTGTTCTTATTCTTTTATTGGCACTTAAAACTCCAGCAGTGCCAGATGAATCATGAAAGTCAGAAGTAAATACTGGGACATAGCAACAGTACATTAATTGTTTGTTAAGTCACAAGATTTGATGGCAAAAGATTTATTTAACTCATCCCAGTGCTGGCCAAAACTAACAGCCTTGAGAAACGTAGCAGAATGATCTAGTTTCTACTAGTAAGGCTTTTTTGTTTTTTAAAAAATCAATTTATTGATTTAGCCGGGTAATTTTTAGCATTTGGTGTCCACTGAGTATCCACAGAAAGTCTTGTTTGCTTACTGTAGAATGTTTTTCTTAATTCAATCTAGAGATATTTGTATACCAGTGGAATGGAGGCTACGGTCATATCATGGGGTTAGGCAAAAAAGCTCTACAGCTACTCCATGAGTTACGACAGTTCATTTAGTGACTGTTCAAAGCTACAACAGCTCTAAAAGAATGGACTTATGACTGTTTTTCACAAAACGGTTTCCAAGGACTATCTGTACCAAAAGTGTTGTTTTTCAGGGGAATTGACTTATGAACTTTTTTTTCACAAAAAGGGTTTTCAGGACTACCTATATTTTTTGTAAAGGCACCTCAAAAGTTGCAATCAAAAGGGGTCTATGACAATTCGCCATGGCCAACTCGCCACAGGACAACTTGCTGTGGGATGAGAGTTACACTAATATCAAAGAAATGGTGGAATAGTATCATTAAAGAAAGGTTGCAAAAGGAGAGACAGAATGAAATGTGAATGGCAAAAATTAAAATATTTTTATTTTAAATAATTAAATAGAATTGTTAAATTGTCCCACAGTGAGTTGGCCATGGTGAGTTGGCTGCAGCAAGTTGGCCATGGTCAGTTGTCCCATTCCCAGTCAAAAATTGAGATGGTCACTTAGCTTTACCCAACTTTTTTTCTGGCAATGTCTTCTTGTCATGCACAGCAGACCATCCAAAGTTATGGAGGTGGCTATCTCGAGGTCATGCAGTGATCCCCATGCTGCCCTTAAAGCAGGAGGTCACTTCACCTTGCAAAACATCCTCAAAGGGATATTTGAACAAAGCCTGATTCAAAACAAAATGACTTTCAAAGCTTTGTATTGACCCACCATTTACCACTGACCTCTTCTTTTAATGGGTGTGGATGTACAGGGAGTTCTCGACTTAAGACCACAACTGAGTCCAAAATTCCTGTTGCTAAGTGAGACATTTGTTAGGTGCGTTTTGCTCCCTTTTTACGGTCTTTTTTGCCACGGTCTTTAAGTGAATCGCTGCAGTTGTTAAGTTAGTAACACGATTGATAAGTGGCTCTGGCTTCCCCGCTGACTTTGCTCGTGAGGAGGTCGCAATTCCAACATTGCCACCATCATAAATATGAGGCAGTAGCCAAGCACCCAAATTTTGATCACATGACACACACACACACACACACACACACACACACACACACACACACACACACACACCGAGAAGCTGCAATGGTGGTAAGAATAAAAAATAGTCATAAGTCATTTTTTTCCAGTACCATTGTAACTTCAATAGTACTGTTGAGGTCTACCCGTATATAAGTCAATGACTACCTGTATATGTCTATGGAGAGTCTCAGTCATTCAGGTCACAGCTGTCCCAAAGGTGCCTGTTCAAGAGGCACCTGGACTTTCTTGTTTTTCTTTGAAGACATTTCACTTCTCATTGCCGAAGAAACTTCTTGGATGAGAAGCGAAACGTCTTCACAGAAAAACCAGAAAGTCCAGTTGCCTCTTGAAAAAGCATGTTTGGGACTACCTGTATATACACATGGATACATTTTACTGCTTTTGTGTGTGTGTGTGTGTGTGTGCCCTCATGTCAGTTTTGGATTCCTGGCGATTCTGTGGAAAGGTCTATGAAGTTTTCTTGGTAAGGGAAACTGGTTTAGAACTGGTTTGCCATTGCTTCCTTCCTAGGTCTGAGTGTCGGTGACTGGCCAAAGGTCACCCAGCTGGAACCGTGCCTAAAGCCGAGCTTGAAGATATGGTCTCTCTGTTTCTCACCACTACATCAAACTGACTCTGGCTATTGTCTATTATTATAAAGTTATGGTACCATTTGCCACTAATGCAGACATATGTAGATGCAGAGAGCTAATTCTGGAGGCTTTTTAATGTGACTACTAGGCCATTCTCCTAAGGAACCTCACTCTGCAGCTGATTGGGTGAAAGATCATTATCCAAAGACACCACAGCTGGGCAAGATCTGGCCAAAAAACATTAAAGCTGTCTGATAATCACGATTCTTCTCCAATTATCTTCTCTTGCTTCTATCTATTTCCTTTGTCCTTTCGGCCAGCTGCATTAGGGACCTTTCTACATCTGAGTGCCAAAGAACCACCAGGTTGGGATGAATTTGTGTGCAAATGCAAATACGAATCTCTACTGATGTGCCACAGAAGTAATCTGCGGTCAGGAGCCCAGAGGTTGGCTCTCGGTAATGGCATGTGGGAATGACCTTGAGGATAGGAAGAAGAGTAAACAACATCAGAACAAGCAGCAGCTGAGCCTGCAGAATAACAGAGTTGGAAGGGGCCTTGGAGGTCTTTTTTTTTTTTTTTCCAAAAAGTTTTATTAGTACAAAATTACATAGATAATAGCTAAACATTAAATAGAAAGTACAAACATTTTTTTTAATTTTTCTCCCCCCTAACCCACCCCTTTCCCTCCCCCCCTCCCCCCCCCGGACTTCCCAGAGAGAGTACAGGGCATAATATCAATAAAATAAATTTAAATTAAATTAAAAAATTTTGACTTCCACCTTATTTTTTTAAAACTTCAACTCCAAATTGTACACTAATAAAAATTCCTTCCTCCTCCTTTCAATCATCTACCCTTCACAACATTTCTTCACTGTTAACTAAGAATTAAATGATTATTACATAAATGATGACTAAGTATTAAATACAAAAACCTTAAACTTCATCATAAAATCAATCAGTATATAAATAACATACTATTACTATATATCAGATTATAAGCACTAATTCCAAACTTTAAATAACCTTCCTCCCCCCCCAAAAAAATGTTAAATCTAATTGTAATATTTTATAACTGGATAGATAACAATTCCAAATCTTTCTCACAATTAAATAAAACTTAAATTGATATTACACAAAAAATAACTAAATAATAATACAAAAACCTTAAACTTCATCATAAATTCTACCACTCTATTAGTAACATAATGTTACTATGTATTAAATTATTAGGTTCAAAAAAGTTCTAAATCTTTAAAAAGAATTAATAATACTTTGAATAAGCCCCCCCAAAAAAACAAAAGAAAAAAAAAGAATGCAAGAAGTAAAGAAAAGAAAAAAAAATTAAGGAAAGAAGGGAAAAAGAAAAGTACAGTCATAATGGCAACCATCTGTCCAATAAACTTCAACACTGCATCTTGTTGTATCTTGATGATGGTTGCATCTTTTTGTAACTTGATAATTTTGTAGTTGTCAGCTCGCCTCCCATCTGACCCCGATCTTCCATCTCCTTTTCCACACTGTAGACATCTGTCTGGCTCTGCCAATCATTTAAATTTTGTAAATCTGTTTCGATTTGAAGAGGAAGGGATGGCTTTCCCTCCTCCTCCTCTTTTGTTTTCATACATCTTTCCTCTGGAATCTTGGATATATCAGCCTTTAAGACGTTGACATAAAATTCAGTAGCTTTCTTTGTTGTATTAAGCCGATATCTTTTTCCCAGAAATTTCACTGCAACTCCTGTTGGTGCTTCCCATTTGTAATGTAAATTTAACCTTTTAAATTCATCAATCAGAAAGGTATAATCTTTTCTGGCTTTGAGCATTTTAGAGGGAATTTCTTTCCATATCATCAGTTCCTGGCCATTCACCTGCAGGTTATTCTTAAACGTCGCCTGTATAATCCTATTCCGTAAGGCTCTTGTAGTAAAGTATATTACAATATCCCTTGGTAGGTGTTTTTGTTTTGCATACCAGGAGTTGATTCTATATATTTTATCAATTTGCCTGGCTAGTTCTTCTTTAGACAGTCCAGACACCTGCTCCAAAGCTTCCACCATCCTTCCTTTCAAATCTTCATATAATCCTTCTTTCAACCCCCTGACCCTTATGGCAAATTCCATGGATCTGAATTGCGTCATTAACACCTCTGTTTCAAAATTTGCAATGTCATTTTGTATTTTATCTATGTATTCTACTGAAGTTGTCAAAACTTGTTTGTTTTCTTCAATGCGGTTTGCCAAAACTTCAATATTTGTTGCTAGACCTTTACATACCTCCAACACATCATTTCTAATTTGTTGGTCAATATTCTTTAAAGCAGCCTGCATTTTATTATCTATTTCACTAATTTTTTGGTTAAATTCAACAATAAGTTCATCTTTCATAATCTTTAAGGTACTTATTAAATTTTCAGGTGTTAAAGACTTTGGGGGTGTTAACTCAGTGGTAAGTTGCATTTTAGAAATATAACCAGATGAATAATCCATTCTTTTATTCAAAACCATCTTTCCAGATTTTGAAGCCATTTTAGTATTTCCAGTGGTGAACAAAGAAAAAGCCAAGCCTCTAGTTAAAGTTCTTTTAAATTTCTTTTAAAATTCTTTCAAATTCCAAAGCCAGATAGAATTTTATTTTTAAAAAATTGTCAGTTATTATTTAATCCAGAATCGGGAGACAGAGAGAGTAAAGCCAACTTTCAAAATCAAAAATTTCCATAAGAAAAAAAGCTGCTAGGGAAACGAAAGTTACTTTCACTTCTCCTCCCACTTTCTCCGATCGCCATGTTGTAGCCTAATAACTGTTACTTAGTTTCTTCCGAAGTGAAAATCAGCAGTGGAGTTGAAAGAAAAAAAAAAATCTGTACTTGCCCTTTAAAATCCTGTCTCTCTCTGTCTGCTTGTTTAAACAATTAAGTAGTTGTAATCCCATTCACGAAGCAGCGGGTGGTCACGGCATCTTGCTCCGCAAAAGCGGAGGTTTCCAAGTCCCCGGAGCAAGAGACAGGCTGGCTGGGGAGCCCTCACCTTTCGCGCCCCTGGCTGACACTTGGGGCACTAGGGGGGGCTCTACCCCACCTGTCCGGCTCTCATCTCTCCCCTTTGCCCGGGGCAGAGACTTTCAAGCCGCCAGACAGCTGTTCTGGCGGCTTTAACGGGGAAAAGGAAAGGCGCTCAACGAGGAGCGTCCGCGATGCAGCGATCCGGAACCGGAAGTCCCGCCTTGGAGGTCTTCTAGTCTAACCCCCTGCTCAAACAGGAAACCCTATAAATGTGGGTGTGGCAAACATCTCAGAGGACACCTTCCCTAGCTTCTTGAACTGGAAAGGCGGGGGAGAGACTTGCAAGATTCTGTTAATGTAACCTCACCGTAAATTTAGAACAAGTTGCAACAGCACAGCCGTCATCAATCTTGCAACTCTGAAACACGGAGATTTGCGAAGCCAAAGGAGAACAAACATTGGTAGCCTCCATAGATCAGAATCGGCAGCCTGGTAACCCCCAAAGCATTTCATATTAAGCTATGGGGTTTCATCCCAAATGTCAGAAAACGCTACCAATTCTTCTTCCTGTCCTCTATACATCTCCAAGTACACCAAGAACAAGAAGCCACATTTCCCCTCCTGCCCTCTAAACTGCAAATCGACAACAGGCAAAAAATGTGAGATGGAAAGTAAAAAGAGAGGGGAGAAAAGAAAAGCTCATCCTTCAATCTGTTTTGCGGTTTTCAATGTATTCATTTTTTTTATCTCCTCTCAGGGCTCCATTGTCAGCACGTGAAAAGGTTCCCAAGTTCAGCAGCTACATCAGCAAGAATCAAGCTCCATATATTAGTGTCGGGAGCTGGTTGCCTTTTCAGTAGCTTAAACAGATGCCGCACCGCCACTTTTGTGGCATACATATTACAGTGAAATGGAAACGGTCCAGCTACAAATGCATTAAGGCGGGGATTGTCCAACTTTGGCAACTTTTAAGACTTGGGGACTTCAACTCCCAGAATTCCCTAGCCAACCATGCTGGCTGGGGAATTCTGGGAGTTGAAGTCCCCAAATCTTAAAATTGCCAAGGGTGGGCACACCCCTGTATCATACCCCTGTACCATCGATCTCACCCCATTCCTAAGAGGTCGGTAAGGGGCGTGCATAAGCGCACAATCGTGCCTACCGTTCCTGTCCTAATGTACCCATATATTCATACCTCTTTTACTCTTATTCATGCTTGTACTATTACATATATATTCAATCGTGTTTTACTGTTTATACTTTGCTTATAATCATATATGCTTGACAAATAAACAAAATACAAATACAAAATACAAATACAAAAGTTTCAGATTGTAACAATGCAGACATATATTCTTATACTCTAAATATCAGAAAAATCTATTTGTCTCCAATAGAGATACCTATATTACTGCCTTGCCCTTTAAAAGCAATTTGAAAACCACCGTGGAAGATGCCAAATAAAACAAATTGTAAAAATTGACTAAAGAGCTGATAAACTGATTTCATAGTGTGTGGGGGGGGGAAATGGAGTCCCATTCTAAATTGCATGAGGAGGGATACTTATTTAATACAGTATTGAAATGAGCAGGTCAAACTCGTTTTATTTATAGGTTTTCCCCTTTCTGAAGTGTAGGAAGAAGAAAATGAAAAATCAATTTCTCAACTTGAATTGTTTTCAACTTTGTAGTGTTAAAGGGAGCGAGCTTTGATGATCATTTTTGGAGGATATTAAAATGCACATTGTGTAAAGAATGCATAAAGAATGTTTATTAATGGGTGCTGTATTATGTAAATATGATTATAATATGGGATAGTCGTGCATTAATTAATTACTCCTGAAAAAGCAAAACTGAGAAACTCAGGTGTAAATATCTGCTCCATGTTACTCCATGCTTTGCATGTCTAGAGGTTTCTCAACTTATTTATGTGCTGAGCCTTCTCCAAGTGTGGGAAACAAGGTCATGTTCAAACAACCATATCACACCGAGGTGCTCATGTATGATTCTGTAGCTTGTTCCATCTATTCTTTATAGAGAAGAAATGTGGCCAAGTTGCTACCATCTTTTTGCAAAATGGAAAGGAAGGTCAGACACAGCCTTCTTCACCAAGGGAGGATCAGGATCACATGGATAAGAGCAGGGGTCCCCAAACTTGGCAACTTTAAGACTTGTGGACTTCAACTCCCAGAATTCTCCAGCCAGCTGGCTGGAGAATTCTGGGAGTTGAAGTCCACAAGTCTTAAAGTTGCCAAGTTTGGGGACCCCTGGATAAGAGCTTGTGTAGTATCAGGCCCTCAAGACCAAGAAAGATACATAGAGTTTCTTCTAAGTAGTTTCCTTTATGGTTCTTCACCTACAGACAGAATCTTGCCGAACTAAAGCAGCTACTTGCATCGTTAAAGACTCTGAGAACTTCTAGGGAGGAGCTGTCTTAACTCTCTTTCTCCCAACCAAAGTATCTAAACTTTGCTGTCTTGATAGAAGAGAATATTTGTTGCTCAGGGTTGAACTGTAGGGTTCTTGGTGCTCTCTGAGTTTTCTTGCCGATGTTTCATTACCAAATTGAATGACATCATCAGTGCAGAAACATCTGCAAGACCACCACCAAGCACCCCACTTTGCTGTTTCTAAGTGCTCCAGAATGTACCCCTCCTTCTTGGAGATTATATTGCTCACCACATTGTATGACTCACATCTCAAAGGTTCCAGTATGAATCAGTCACCAGGATCAGAGGTTTATTCTTCCAAGCTTTCGGACTCATGCCGGAGCCCATCAATGGTGGTATTCAGCCGGTTCTCTCCGGATTGCATGAACTGGTAGCGGCGATTGCGGGAGGCTCCGCCCACCTGCCCCGACATAATGTGCAAACACTGCGCATGCGCAGGCCATGCGCATGCGCAAACGAGGCGCTCATGAGCAAAGCAAATGCATGCACGCTCATATTTGCAAACCGGTAAGGAAGGTAAGTTAATCCCCACTCTGGAGCCCATCCTCGGGGAACTTCTCCCTCTTTCCATAACATTTTGGAGAGAGAGAGAAGTTCCCGGAGGATGTGCTCCAGCTTGAGTCTGAAAGCTTGGAGGAATAAACCTCTGGGCCAGGTGACTGATTCAGATTGGACCTTGCAACTTTATCCTAGGACACCTGTATTTTCCTTCCTTTCTTACAGCTTGTTTACTGAAACATGAATTCTTCGCCTGCATGGTTCCAACCCAACTGCACGTCAGAATGAGCAACGAGCAAAAATGCAAGCGACGTCACCAACTTCTTCCTGCTTTCTTTCAACCTAGCAGAAGAGATCAACTGAACATTTCTGGCCACTATAGAAAAAACAACAACAAATCCCACCACAAAACCAGCCCTGAGCATTTCTCTGTTAAAAAACCCCATCAGAAACCCAACCGAGTCGTCATTAGCCACTCTGCTAATAGCCTTCGTTCACTCAATAGGCAACCTCTTTTCTTGCCTAAGAAAGCCATCGGGTTCTCGGGTTATAAGAGCCCAGCTTGGGGCAAGTTGGAAAACGCGACTCTGAGCCAATCAGCGGGTTAATGAGCGTCTTCATAATCACAAGACACAATTTTGTTTGGAGTTCAAAACATCATCCCCCAGTTCAATCATTCCATTGGCCCATGCTTTTCCAGAGAGACAAAAATGCCACCTGTTCAAAACACCACATCCAGCAGAGATATAACCCCACGGAGATAGAAATGCCAGTCTGGGAAAGCATTTCCCAGTCACACAGCAATTTTGCTTTACTCTTTGCCTGACATTTTCTCTTTCCTTCTCCCTTTCCAAATTATTCTTCTTGTTTTTGTTTTTTTTTGCCCCACTGCATCACATTTTCCAGCAGGAAGATGCCACGATGCCTCCAGCAGGAGTGAGGCCAAACAGTTCCAGCGATGTGTCAGAGTGGGAGTAAACCTACATATTACAAGGTCTATGTTTAAGCTTTATGCAGGTGTCTTGCCCATGGCTCAGAAGCAAAGTTCGATCTGTGGCATATCTGGAAAGGCACCAGAGTGCGTACTGAGAATCTGGAGAGCTGCTGTGCAATAAGGAGCATGCCAGGTTGTGGGCGGGAAGAGGTTGGTCGTGGAGCATGAATGCTCGCTCCGTGCTCGGTCTAATGTAGAATTTGGAGCAAAGAATTGGTCTTTCAACAAAGAAGCTGTAATCTATGAATCACAGCTCAAGCCTAGTAATAGACTTCTTTGGCTTGTACATTTGATAATTCCGTGGTGGAGAAAATCCTAGCGAGTATGCCAGATAAGTTAAAAGTAACTTGCTCTCCAATATCTACATGAGATCCAGGAGAACAAAGATTACAGATCGATAATGTGATCTCTGGGCCCTCAAGAATATCTAGGCTCCTGTGGTGGTACGTGAGAAAGACTTTGAGAAACAGGGCAAAGAGTAGCTGCCTAGAGCAGGGGTCCCCAAACTTGGCAACTTTAAGACTTGTAGACTTCAACTCCCAGAATTCTCCAGCCAGCATAGCTGGCTAGAGAATTCTGGGAGTTGAAGTCCACAAGTCTTAAAGTTGCCAAGTTTGAAGACCTCTGGCCTAGAGGATAGTCAGATAAGAGACAGCATAGCCCACGGCTGCATAATGGATGGAAAAAGACTTAGAAGGGATACTCCCTAATTTTTCAGGCCAAGAATATGGTAAGAGACTTGTTCTTTCAGACTCGAAGATTCTGTTAATGTAGCCTTACAGTAAAATAGATTTAGCTCATTTGGTTGTGTTTCCTGTCTGGTTTATCTGGAAAGGGTGACAGCTCCAAGGATGTACACAGTCCCAGGGTGTCTAATTCCCAAACCTACTGCCATATGTAATAATAATAATAATAATAATAATAATAATAATAATAATAATAATAATAATAATAATAATAATAATAATAATAATAATAATAATAATAATAATAATAATTACAAGACTTTGAGAAAAGTGTTGGCAAGAAGCAAATGCAAGTATTAGAAATAACAACTGAGATGGTCAAAAATCGAGTAAAAAAAGTAAAGAACTGGACATCACCTGGAAATGACCAATTACATGGTTTCTGGCTCAAATATCTGACCAGTTTGCATGCAATATTGGCCAAGCAACTGAACGAAATGCTACAAAATGGTCAAATTGATGAATGGTTGACAACTGGAAAAACATACTTGATTCAGAAAGATGCAACTAAAGGAACAACACCTGGAAACTACAGACCAATAACATGCTTGCCAACAACCTTCAAATTACTCACCGGGATAATTGCAGATAACATAATGGATTATTTGGAAACAAATAACATCTTGCCAGTAGAGCAAAAAGGCAACAAAAGAAGGAGCAGGGGCACAAAAGATCAGCTCCTAATTGACAAAATGATACTAGAAAACTGTAAGAACAGAAAAATGAACTTGAATATGGTCTGGATTGATTACAAAAAGGCGTACGACTCACTGCCACACAGCTGGATCATCAAATGCTTAGAAACTATTGGCATCAGCAAAAATATTACATCATTCACTGAAAAAGCGATGAAACAATGGAGAACTGTGTTGGCAGTAGGGAATGAGAACTATGGAATGGTTAATATCAAGAGAGGAATTTTTCAGGGAGATTCACTTTCACCCCTCCTCTTCATCATCGCAATGATCCCACTATCAGTAATCTTAAAAAAAATGAAACTTGGATACCAAATAGCCAAAGACGCTGAAAAAATTTCACATTTATTGTATATGGATGATTTGAAACTGTATGGAAAGTCAGAAATAGAAATCCAATCACTGACCAACACAGTCCTAATATTCAGCACAGATATCTCAATGCAGTTTGGCATGGAAAAATGTGCCACTGTATCTATGAAAAGGGGCAAAATCACTACATGTGACGGAATTGAAATGCCCAATGGCCAATTAATTAAATGCAATCAAAATGAAGCCTATAAATATCTGGGCATTCTGCAGTTGGATAACATCAGACATGGAGAAGTGAAAACTATCATTAGAAGAGAGTACACCAACAGAGTTAGGAAAATTTTGAAATCTAAATTAAATGGTGGAAACACCATCAAGGCCATGAATACCTGGGCAATACCAGTCATAAGATACACGGCTGGTATAATTAACTGGACACAAGCTGATTTGGACATTTTGGACCGAAACACCAGAAAACTAATGACAATGCACTACAGTTTACATCCACGTAGTGACACTGATAGACTTTACCTGCCCAGAAAATCAGGTGGCAGAGGACTACTACAAGTAAAGCAAACAGTTGAAGAAGAAAAGCATGCATTGGCGGATTATTTAAAAGAAAGTCAAGAACATCTATTAATTGAAGTAAAGAACAAAAATCTACTGAAGGTCCAACAGACGAAACAAGAATACAGAAAAAATGTGATAAAATCAAGAATGGAGAGTTGGCAAAATAAAGCATTACATGGCCAATTTCTGGAAAAAATAAAAGACAAAGTGGACAGTGAAAAAACTTGGTTATGGTTAACATCTGGTACTTTAAAGAAAGAAACAGAATCATTGATCCTGGCCGCACAAGAACAGGCAATTCGTACAAATGCCATAAAGGCCAAAATTGATAAATCTTCAAATGATGCTAAATGCAGATTATGCAAGGAAGCTGATGAAACTGTAGCCCATGTGCTCAGCTGCTGCAAGAAAATCGCACAGACTGATTACAAATTACGACACAACTCTGTTGCACAAATGATCCACTGGAATTTATGCAAAAATTATAACATCCATACTGCTACAAACTGGTGGGAACACAAGCCTGAAAAAGTCACTGAAAATCAGATGGTCAAGATCTTGTGGGATTTTCGTATACAAACAGACAAGGTACTGGCGCATAATACACCAGACATCATGTTGGTCGAGAACAACAAGGTGACTATAATTGACATTGCAATACCAGGAGATAGCAAGGTCGATGAAAAGGAACACGAAAAAATTGCAAAATACCAGGACTTAAAAATTGAAATCCAACGATTATGGCACAAACCAGCAGTGGTAATTCCAGTAGTGATTGGAACACTGGGTGCTATCCCAAAAGCACTGGAATTACATTTAAAACAGCTCAAAATTGACAAAATCACCATCAGTCAAATGCAGAAAGCCGCACTGCTAGGTTCCGCACATATACTTCGAAAATACATTACGACTTCCTAGGCCCCTGGGTGGGGCTCGACTAGTAATCAATGCCAAATCCGGCGAAACAACTGGCCGCTGTGATACAATTGTATAATAATAATAATAATAATAATAATAATAATAATAATAATAATAATAATAATAATAATAATAATAATAATAATAATAATAATAATAATAATAATAATAATAATAATAATATAACAACAACAACAACAACAACAACAACAGAGTTGGAAGGGACCTTGGAGGTCTTCCAGTCCAACCCCCTGCCTATGTATATCGTAACATCTGCATAGGACAAAGGAATAAAAGAGAGGGACAGACAACCAATGCAGGAGTCATGTGGACTTATAGAACCATCTGATCAGAAGAAACCTGGGAGGTCGTCTACTCAACCTCTATAGAGGGCAGGCATCCACATATCATCCCAGGGGTGTCAATGTTTGCTCTAAAAACCCACAACTTCAGGATTTAATTTTAATTTAATTTAATAGACGTTCTTATAGGCCGCCCAATCCCGTGGGACTCAGGGCGGCGTACAACAGAATAAGAAGCGTACAATAAAAACAATTATCATAATTTAAAATTAAAAGGCATAGTTAAAACAATTATAAAAACAACATTCAAGGGGGGAATCTGATCTTCCTATTCACCCCGCCTGCCGGAAGAGCCAAGTTTTTATGGCTTTACGGAAGGCCAGCAGGGTGGGGATAGTCCGGATCTCTGGTGGGAGTTGGTTCCAGAGGGACGGGGCTCCCACAGAGAAGGCCCTCCCCCGTGGCCCCGCCAACCGACATTGTTTGGCCGATGGGACCCGGAGGAGGCCCTCTCTATGGGACCTAACCGGTCGTAGGGAGGTATGTGGTAGGATGCGGTCCCGAAGGATGCAGGATGCTTCAATGCTTTATAGCTGTGAGGGTCAGGAAAATCCTCATTATTTCAAATTTGGATCTCCCTTATGAAGTTCTACCCATTGGTCCCTGCCTATGTTCAGGAAAAGAATGAGAATCCTATGTCTAGGAGGTTCTTCCTGTTAGAGGTAGAAACAAAAGAACAAATTATTTTGACGATGATCAGATTAAAGAATCCCACCCACCAGCCTTGAATCTTCTTGCAACCAGAGCTAGAAACCTGAACTAAAAAAAGCCTATTTATCCAACCAAATTTTGAGATGGGTGGGCTCTGCTTGGGCAAAGTCAGTCAACAGAGGAAAGTACAGGTAGTCCTTGGCTTATGACCACAATTGACTGCAAAATCTCTCTGGCTAAGTGGGACATTTGTTACGTGAGTTTTGCTCCATTTTACAACCTTTCTTGCCCCGGCTGTTCAGTGAATTGTTACGCTGTTAAGTAAATCTGGCTTCCTCATCGACTTTGCTTGCCAGAAAGTTGCAAAAGGGGATCACATGACTCCAGGACTCCATTGCAATCATTATACGTATGAATCAGTTGCCAAGTGCCCGAATTTTGATTGTGTGACCATAGGGATGCTGCAACAGTCATAAGTGTGAAATAGCAATAGCACTTAGACTTATATACCACTTCATAGTGCTTTTACAGCCCTCTCTAAGCAGTTTACAGAGTCAGCTTATTACCCCCAACAATCTGGGTCCTCATTTTACCGACCTAGGAAGGATGGAAGGCTGAGTCAACCTTGAACCTGTCAGGATCGAACTGCCTAATTGCAGGCAGCTGGCAGTCAGCAAAAGTAGCCTGCAGTACTGCACTCTAACCACTGTGCCACCGCGGCTCTTAAAACGGTCATAAGTCACTTTTCTGGTACCGTTGTAACTTTGAATGGTCACTAAACGAACTGTTGTAAGTTAAGGACTACCTGTGTATTAAGGAGCAGACTGCATTGATCTTGTCGCTGATTTTTTGCTTTGTTTTCCTACTGCCTGCCGAAAGAGAGCCATCTAAACATCTGCTGAAGGTTGGCTGGCCGGGGACAAACCACAAAAACAACTTCCTGTCCGAGACCCAGATGAAATTCTGTGCAACCCCCCCCCAAAAAAGCTACATTTTCATTTTCTTCTGCCAAGTCACCTCTGCTCCCCCACTTCTCCAAATCAATGTACCTTCAGCCTTGATAGATCCAAGCACACTTTGTTTTTGTTCTAAAGGTTGCTAATTCTCATAGCTTTGATTGCCCTACTCGGTAAAATCCGCTCCCATGGGGAAAAAACATAGACCTCGTCCCTGGGGAAATTAGTAGAATACTCCTTACAAAGCAGGAGTGTAGAAACACTCAGAGGCTGGGAAACTTGTCTGCTGCAATGCCTGGAGGGGCGAAGCATCTTCCTTTTCAAACAGGCTCAGCAAAGCTGTTTTCCAGAGTGTTGTTCTCCCCTGGGAAGCGGCTACAACTTTTGGAAGAAAAAGTGTGACTGCTTGATTTCGGAAGTTTGCTGTCGTGCTAAAAGGAGGAGATTTGAAGGCCTTCTAGGGAACCATGCATAATTGTTAAAATTCAAGAGCAAAGAGGAGGAATATCCAACTCTAGGGATCTGTTTATCCCAGCGGTGGATTGCTCCCAGTTCGGCCCTGTTCTCTGAACCAGTAGTGGTGGTGGCAGGCCCCGCCCACCTGCCCAGGACGCTTCTACACATGTGCAGAAGCAGTGCGCTCGCGCACAAGCACGCACGCAAACCAGTAGCAAAAGCATTTAGAACCCACTACTGGTTTATCCCTTGCGGATCTGAGCTGATTCGCATGTTCCCATTTTCTGAAAGGTGAAAATAATTGGGGATCAACGAGTTTGTGGGATCCTTGGTTCTCTTTGTGTTGGGTTTTTTTCTTGCAGACGTTTCATTACCAAACTAGGTGACATCATCAGTGCTGTGCAAAACCACCACACTCAGAGAGCCCCAAGGAGCCCACAGTTCAACCCTGAGCTACAAACATTCTCTCCAATTGGTAGTCCCAAAGGTGCTTTTTCAGGAGGCAACTGGACTTTCTTGTTTTGTTTTGTTTACTTTTGAAGACGTTTCGCTTCTCATCCAAGAAACTTCTTCAGCTCTGACAGGATAGTGGGGAATGGATGTCAGAGCAGAAGAAGCTTCTTGGATGAGAAGCGAAATGTCTTCAAAAGAAAAAAAAACCAGAAAGTCCAGTTGCCTCCTGAAAAAGCACCTTTGGGACAACCATGACCTGGATGACTGAGAATCTCTACAGACTTTTTCCCCCAACCAGTTTCTTCATCTGATGTCCCTTGGTGTCCAGAATCCCACCCACCATGGACAGAGGGTGTTGAAGTCCCACCATGCCTACAGGGCCCCCAGTAAGGAAAGGTGACCTAGAAGAAATCACACATGAAAAGGAAGGAGATAAGTTGCTTCCTGTTCCCTGGGGTCATTTTTGGCGTCCCACCAACCCCAAATGCAGGCTTTATTTATTATTTTATTTTATAACTTTTAATTGTATATTTATTGAGTGTTTTTATTCGCTCTAGCCTCTGGTCTATGACCGTAGTCAACTGAATTGAATTGGCGTCCCACCAACCCCAAACGCAGGCTTGCTTTCGAGATCAAAGCCGACTCCGAACTCTCGCAAACTCCGCAGAGAAAGCTCGCTTAACCTTTGCTGCATGACTGGGAGTCACATTCGTGTTTTGCATGCAGCAGTTCTGGCTTGTTTGTTTGCTTGTCTGCTTGTTTGCTGTGCCGCTTTGTCCTAGTGGAAACGGCAGCAGAGAAGGTCAGGAGGAACGCTGCCAATGCATAATCAAGCCGTTTGATCCAAAATTCAGAGCTAATGGGAAGCCGAACGCATCCAACTCCAACCAAAACACAGCATCGGAAGCCAAATGACCCTTGCTCTATCGGCTGATGATGAACAACGTCTGCATGGGAAAAGAATTTGGACCGGCCCAGAAATTGCAAAGGAGGACAAAGTAGATGACTTTTTCAGACAGTCACTTGTCTTGAATAGAGTTACTCCTAGTAGTGAAGAGAGGCTTTGAATGCAGGAGAGAAAAGGATTCTGGGAGAAAGCAGAGAGGACCTCCAAATTAAGACCATTCCCATGTATCTGCTACAGGTAATCCTCAATTTACAACGCTCCATTCAGTGACCGGTCAAAGTTATAACAGCCCTGAAAAAAGTAACAGGACCGTTTTTTCACAGTTATACGACCATTCCAGTAACCCCGTGATCCCGTGATCAAAATTCTGACACTTGGCAACTGCTTCCTACTTATGACCGTTGCAGTGTCCCAAGGTCCTGTGATCCCCTTTTGCGACCTTCTGACAAGCAAAGTCAATGGGAAAATCCAAATTCACTTAACAACCATATTACTAACTTAACAACTGCAGTGATTCACATAAC
Source organism: Diadophis punctatus similis (assembly GCA_023053685.1). Classification (NCBI taxonomy): domain Eukaryota; kingdom Metazoa; phylum Chordata; class Lepidosauria; order Squamata; family Dipsadidae; genus Diadophis; species Diadophis punctatus. Next base: position 742,199 of record JALIGW010000050.1, on the reverse strand, counting down.
AACTGAGGCAAGAAAGGTTGTAAAAGGGGTCAACATTCACTTAACAAATGTCTCGCTTAACAATAGAAATTTTGGGCTCAATTGTGGTCGTAAGTCGAGGACTATCTGAATTTAATCATTGTCTTAGTTTTGACTAAATATAAGGAGGGTTAAAGCCCGCTGCTTAAGATAGTACCAATTTGGCAAACATTGAAACTTTTTTTAAAAACATTATTTTTAACTGGAGTGCATGCTATTTCATTACTGCTGCTGAGCTCTTAGAAATGGATTGCTTATTGTGTCTAGATGTTTATTTTTAAATAGGACTATTTAGTCACAAAGATACCACCCCCAGCTCTTGACTTCTCAGGCGTTTCAGCTCGCTGGCTGAGTCTGCTTTATATTCCTTCAAGCGCTAAACAGAATTGATCCGGGGTCTGATATCGGCAATCCCACACTCTGTGTTCAAACAATTCGGCATGCATTGCTCACCGGGTCACTCGGAAGCTAATTTAGCATGATCTTTGAGTTTGGTGGATTGGAGAAGCTCTGCTCTCCAGTCAGGGGAGGATTCCTAATTTTTTTACTACCACTCTGTGGGCGTCGCTTATTTTGTGGGTGTGGCTTGCCAGCCATGTGACTGCACGTTCGTGGCTTCTCGGACTGCTGAAGGGAGGGGAACTGAGATAGTCCTGCCTCCCATTCCCCCTCCCCTCAGCAGCTCGAGAAGCCTCAAACATGCAAAAATGCCTGGGATCATCACCGCACGTTCGTGGCTTCTCGGACTGCTGAAGGGAGGGGAATGGAGATAGCTCCTGCCACCCATTTTTTCAGTGTCTCATGCGCTCCCTCAGCCATCCTCCCCTGCTTGGACTCACTGTGGGGTAGGAAGGCAGCGCATGAGCAGTGCTGGAAACTCGGCTTCTGGGCATGCGCAGAAGGAATTTTTTTTTTAATTATTTTTTTTTAATGGTGGCACCCAGGCACCTGCAACCGACCGCACTGGTACTGTGACATCACCAGCGGGCCGCTACCGGTGCTATAGAGTGGACCGCACTGGTAGGAACCCACCACTGTCTCCAGTCCATCTTCATACTTTTAAGTAGGTGTGGAATAGGAGCGCCGAGAAGCTCAGGATGGTTGATTAAAGCAGCCATATCCCGCTTTAAAAAAACCCAGTCTTTTGTACGAATGCTTTGTCAGGCTGAAGGGCTGTCTATGCATATCCAGGTTATACATGTTTTAAAAGTAGGGCTGCCCATCCAAACTTAGCATCCTAAGTTGCCTTAACAGAGGGATACAATCAAGATCAAGTGAGGTACTAATGCCACTCTATAAAGTGAGACCACACCTAGAGTACTGCATCCAGTTTTGGTCACCACACTATAAAACAGATGTTGAGACTCTAGGAAGAGTGCAGAGAAGAGCAACCAAGAGGATTAGGGGACTGGAGGCTAAAACATACAATGAACGGTTGCAGGAACTGGGCATAGCTAGTCTAGTGAAGAGAAGGACCAGGGGAGACATGATAGCAGACTTCCAATATTTGAGGGGCTGCCACAGAGAGGAGGGAGTCAAGTTATTCTCCAAGGCACCTGAAGGCCAGACAAGGAATAGTGGATGGGAACTGAACAAGGAGAGATTCAAACTAGAAATAAGGAGAAATTTTCTGACAGTGAGAACAATCAACCGATGGAACAGAAGTTGCCTTCAGAAGTTGTGGGAGCTTCATCACTGGAAGCTTTCAAGAAGAGATTGGACTGCCATTTGTCAGAAATGGTGTAGGGTCTCCTGCTTGGGCAGAGGGTTGGACTAGATGACCTACAAGGTCCCTTCCAACTCTGTTAATCTGTAATATCTGCCAAGACAGTCACAGCTAGCGATCTGGAAAATATCTTATTTGCTTTGTGTTAACTTTCAGTTGGTGGTTTTCTTGCAGATGTTTCATTACCCTACTAGCATTGATGATGTTCCCTAGTTGGGTCATGAAACGTCTGCAAGAAAGCAATTAAGCTCAGAGAGCACCAAGGACCACACACCATGGAAAGTTAACACAAAACAAGTAAGACTTTTTTTTTAGATTGGTATTGTCTTCTATTGATGCTTCCGTTAATTTTTCTTTTTCTTTTGTGGACCTTAAACAAAGGCAAACATCCAACTGTGAATCAAACTAGACCAAATAGTGCTCAATTCTGGCTCTTTCTGCATTGCCACCAACTCCAACACCAAAACTATTTCCAACATTCTCAACCTAGGAAGATGTTCTACAAGGATCTTCCCCTACTTCCCCCTTCAGCCAGCCAATGCTCTCTCCAGGTTGCCAATCATCAAGTTCCACTTACCTTCACCACCAGTTCGCATTGTGATGTCATCAGCTGTGCTTCGGGCAAAGAAATAAAGGTCAGAATTCACCTGCGGGCCAGTGGGAGGGCCCTTTTTCAAGCCGCAGAAGGGGAAAAATCCGCACAAAATTAAAAAAAATGGTGGCGCGCATGGAACGGCACCGACAGTGACGTCACCAGCAGGTCGCTACTGGTTCGGGCGATCCAGTCCGAACCGGGAGGAACCCACCCCTGATCAAGTGCTAAAGTTGAGTCTTCTCAACATTTCTTCCCCTCACAGAACTATGTCTATGCCTGCGTATATTTCTCAACCTCTCCTACTTTAAGAGGTGTGGACCTCAACGGGCAGAACTTCCCAGACAGCATTGTGCGAGTTGAAGTCCACCCATCTTAAAGTTTGCTGACTGGAGAATTCTGGGAGTTGAACTCCACACCTTGTTGCTGAGGTTGAGAAATGCCAATCTAGAGGAGCCACCTGACCAACAACTGTAAATCAAACCCAGTCATTCCATCTTCACTGCTTCTGAAGTCAATTGGCTCAGCACACAATGACTGCTGGAAACTCCACAGCACTCTGAGAATAATTAAGGGTAAAGCCAGTGTTGGTCTTCAAGAAAGGACCAGCAGCCATTTGTCCAAGATGCAATAAGGTCTCCTGCCTTGGGTAGAGGATTGGAGTAGAAGACCTCCGAGGTACCTTCTAGTCTTAGGATTCTATGATTCTAAGGATGACCGCAGCATCAAAGGTTTTTCCATGACAGGGAAGATTCCTTGCATTCAGCTTTACTGAGAAGACATAGGAATACCACACTCGCAAACTTTCTTCTGGTTTGGGGACAGTCCCCAAATAAGCATTTTGACTCAAGGGTTCTGATTTGAATATATCAACACTGAGTCCCTAGTAGTGGTGAAATCCATTTTTTTTACTACTGGTTTTGTGGGCATGGCTTGGTGGGCGTGGTGTGGCTTGGTAGGCATGGCAGGGGAAGGATATTGCAAAATCTCCATTCCCACCCCACTCTGGGGCCAGCCAGAGGTGGTATTTTCCGGTTCTCCAAACTACTCAAAATTTCCGCTACCGGTTCTCCAGAACCTGTCAGAACCTGCTGGATTTCACCCCTGGTCCCTAGGCACAAAGTCATTCAGATGGCATTGACCACGTCACATTCACCACACCACATTCCCTCAACACTGTCAAACTATTTATTTAGTCTGCATTACTATTACTATTAATCTTCTCATCGTTCCTATCACCCATCTCCTCCCACTTATGACTGTAACTTGTTGCTTGTATCCTTACGATTTATATTGATTGTTTCCTAGTATGATTTGATTGCTTATTTGTACCCTATGACTATCATGAAGTGTTGCACCTTATGATTCTTGACGAATGTATCTTTGCTTTTTATGCACACTGAGAGCATATGCACCAAAGACAAATCCCTTGTGTGTCCAATCACGCTTGGCCAATAAAGAATTCTAATCTAATCTAATCTCATGTCCCATTCACGCTTCCTTTTATACATGCTAAAATGTTGGCTCCTAGCCCACACCTCTTTTTGACAGCTGGAAATCTATCAGTTGGACTGGCTTGAACGAGAAGATACCAAACTGGAATGAGAGAACCTGTGTTCAGTTTCCCACCTTATTTAGACTCCGTTTCATTGCAGGAATACCTATTCTTTTCTCTTTGTAAGCTACAGCCATTCTTTTCAAGACTTTCTGATTTTCACGCTGTGCAGGGAGCCCTCTTCTGGAGAAACAGAACAAACGTTGATGGTTTCTAGGTCTCGCTCTCTGGGTGTGCTTTATAATTCATTATATTTCTTTAAAAACTTTCCACAGTATATCATTTTTAGCTTTATTTCTCTTCGCAATTAAAGCTCAATCTATTATTTTTGTATTCAGGTGCCAGCTAAATAATGATGCACTTTTATTTCCTGGCCATCGGCTGGGCTCACCCAATGTTCTGACAGCTAGTTTGCAAACTACAATCTCTGTTTCCATATATCACACTTGACAAAAAACCTAAATAAATCTTTGCTTTGGTGTGCTGCAGTGTGTGGATCCAGACAAGCTAGCTACTCAACTAACCAGGGCTAACAACCAGCCGTGGCTTAATGTAACATTTGAAGCCAGGCATCTTCAAAGCTCAGCTGTCATGGTTGCCAACCAAGGATGGAGCTGGTCATACCTCAAAACTATGACAGATACTGTAGATCAGTGTTTCTCAACCTTGGCAGTTTGAAGATGTGTGGACTTCAACTCCCAGAATTCCCCAGCCAGCAACGCTGGCTGGGAAATTCTGGGAGTTGAAGTCCACACATCTTCAAACTGCCAAGGTTGAGAAACACTGCTGTAGATCCTATTTTGTGTCCCCTTCTGGAGAGCCTATCTTCTCCCAGAATCCCATTTGCATAAAGTTTATTGCAGCCTGCTAATGACATATCATAAAGAAGGGCTAAAACTGCCTATTGGGCAACTTGACGTATCTGCTTCTTTCTCATCTTCTCTCTCTTAACCAGAAGAAACCTGAGCTCTGCTGCTTCTCTGCTTGTGGGCTTTTGTACAGTCTCTTGATAACTCAACTAGATCCATCTTGGAGATTTGAGAAGGGAGGCCCATATAGCAAAAGGGACAGTGATGGAAAGTTGTGTTTGAATTGACTTAGCCTCACGAGGGAAGATGGGCATCATAACTTGTGGGAGGCCATATATACTCTCTCCTCTTTGCAGATGGTCAAAACCCACCCCTGTGAAAAGTATGGGCACCAGATACAGGGCGGGGGAATCACTCCCTTCCTGATGCAACTCCAAAACTACAGCAAAAGGACAGATGGCCTAACCCTAATCTGCCAATGTTGCCTCTGTCTGGACCAGGGGCGGGTTCCTAATTTTTTTACTACCACTCTGTGGGCATGGCTTATTTTGTGGGTGTGGCTTGCCAGCCATGTGACCGGGTGGGCGTGGGCCTCGGGAACTTGGCAGCGGCCGGAGAAGCGGGGGGGCATTGCCCACCCGCAATGCAGCCCCGCCGCAGTGGGAGCAGCAAGACTGCGGCAGCGGTTCTTCTAGGAGGCTGCCTCTAGGAAGGCAATACATGCGCACTGCAGGAAGCTCAGCTTCTGGGCATGCGCAGAAGAAAAATATTATAAATAAATAAATAAATAAATAAAAATGGCGGCGCCCAGGCACCAGCAACCGACCGCACCGGTACTGTGACATCACCAGCGGGCCACTACTGGTGCTATAGAGTGGACCGCACCGGTAGGAACCCACCACTGGTCTGGACACATAATAGTCTGCACATACATGGAATGTGTGAAGGTGCTCAGACCAAAAGCTCGTCAATCCACGTCAGCCTCAGTTTTCCCAGTCTTAGAAGCAGAAACATCAAAGAATGACCTGGCAGCATGTTGGGGAAAAAGTAACGAAACTAATTCAACTAATTTCTGCAAATTTAGACCTAAAGGCCTGTGCATGAGCTATTATTTTACCCTTTCATCACTGTGACTGCCAAACTTGAGATGTTCACATGTCTTTCAAGGATGCTTTGCATTGGAAGGCATTAGGGCAACGGATGTCTTCTCCATCAATTGATCAAAACCAAAGTTTGCCATTTCCGTGCTGGACATCCAGGAAGGAAACATGTATGCCACTGAGAACAGGAAAATAACATATTACTGCCACACAGGGACCTTGCTTGACAGCTTGGTGCAAGTAGCTTCACCCCTTCCTTACAGCTTGCAGTCTCTGAAGCATTAAAGTTCTTGAAAGTTGAGTAAAACGGTTTTTATCAAAATAGCTCCTGTAACAACTTTCCTTCTCCTTCCAGCTCGCCAGCTGTTGCAGATTCTTCTCCAGACCTCTTTCTCCCAATATTTCTACCACATACTAAGACTTGTTGAAGTGCAACATGGCAAGCAGGCTGTCGTTATTTCCTAACCGAAGGGAGTAACTTCCTACTGCGGAACACAAGCCGTGTTCCTCCCTGCCCAGACATATTGGCACATTGTCAGAGTTAGCTCATTCAGCTGTTTCGTGTTAACTTCCCACCACAAAATAGGATCTTGGCGGGGGGGGGGGTAAGATCCCAAATAAAGTTGGAAATTATAAAGTCCTATGATTCGATTTTCTAATAAGCGACATTTAAGAGATGACGGTACGGATTTTTTCCACGAAAGCCATGAAATACAGGCAAGGGGAAAGGGAATTTGCTTTCTTCCATTGTCCTTATCCATAGGAATTGTGGGGCCGAGAACAGAAATCAGCCAACGTGATTTAGAGTAGGAATTTTCTCTTTCATTCTGGCTGCGGATCCTGCTTGCCCTTCCTCAAAAGAACAAGCTAGCATTTGCAGTCATCCTATTCAATTGATGAAGCTGAGATCTAGCGACTTGCCTAAAGCCACTGAAGAAGTTTCAGAGAAGAGTAACTCTAACCCTAACCCATGTATGATATGCCACATGCTAAATAAATAAATAAATAAATAAATAAATAAATAAATAAATAAATAAATAAATAAATAAATAAATAAATAAATAAATAAATAAATAAATAAATAAATAAATAAATAAATAAATAGAGAGGAGCAATATGGAATTGGATAATCAACACCTTTTCCCTTTCCTTTCATCCAAACGTCTCAAAGTCAAACTCCCAGCATCCTAAAAAAGGTAGTTCTCCAGATCAAAACAATCACGTTTTCCTTGCTTGAACAATGACTTCAAGCGTGCACCCTTGGCAGAGCAAATTCGTTCAGTCATTTGGGGGGGGGGGCTTTCCACTAAGTCATGGTTTGTTTAATCACAGTTTCTTCCATCAAACACAGTTGGAGTGCTGAACTGACAGCTATGGTTTACGAATCACAATCAGTGGGTTGGAGTAACACATTCAACTCAAACTAAGCAAATTGGAGTGTTGTTAGCTTGACGTTAGATCGCAACCTTCAGTCTGAATGGCTAACTGGAGCCGAGTCCACCTTAGCTCTTCAATCATTTTGGTTAAAATTCCTAATCAGGTTGCACAAGGAATGAATAAACATTGCATCTCTAGCCCTAAACATCACTGTATGTGTCTAAATGTGCCTGGAATACACTACCTGACTCTGTGGTTCCTTCCCCAAACCCCCACAACTTTAACCTTAGACTGTCTACTGTTGACCTCACCCCATTCCTAAGAGGTCTGTAAGGGGCGTGCATAAGTGCACCATTGTGCCTACCATCCTTGTCCTACTGTCCCCGCTTATTTGTACACATTTCATGTATTCATAAACATGTTTATACTTATATCTGTTATCTTATACATGCTTGACAAAATAAATAAATAAATAAATAAATAAATAAATAAATAAATAAATTTACACAATTCCATCATTTGAACAAGAAGACACCGCAGTAAACATCCCACCACTCTAAACATTGGTTGCTGAAACCATTGTCTGCTACACTACCAGCCAAAATTCCAGTTTCCCATGTTTTTTAAAAAAATCTTCATTTTACTGGGTACAACTGGGAAAAAGTCAACCTTCAGTGTCCCAACGCTCCTCAATCTCTCCTCAATAGAAGTCCAGAGGACTGATCTCTGAAAATTTCCTCCTGAACAAACCAGGCTCCTACTTTATATTGAGCCCACACTGTTGTGTTTAGAAGATTGTGTGTCAGAATCCCTTAGAAGTGTGAATGCAGCATAAGTACAATAAAAGCAATCCGACAGGCAAGGTTTTGCAACTGCTTTGATCTACCATAAAGGAGAGGACGGAAAGAAGTTAGGCACAAGAAGGCACACACACCCCTTAGGAGGAGAACATGTGCTTTGCATACGTAAGTTCCAGGTTCAGACTTTAACACAGGTAGCAAAAATGGTCAGGTATGCAGTGATGGGATAGGAGGAAAAATCCTTCGCTCTGCTTTGGACACTGGAGAATAATGCAACACAAATGCTGGATTAGTTGGACACCCAGTCCAATTGCTAGAAAGCAGTTGTTTTCTGGCGCTTCCAACCTCAAGGGTTAAATCCCAAGCGATCCCCAGACCTAAAAAGGAATTAGCTTATTCCCCCCCCCACGCCTGAATATCCACCCCTCGAATGGAAAAAGACAGTACTTTCACCTCCTAAGGGAAGCAGACGAGGCAAGGCAATGCAGCTCACACCAGAGGGAAACTCGCAAAATCATGTAGACCACAACAAATCACCCTTTGGTTACAACACCAGACCTTCCCCCCCAAAAAAGAATCAAATCTGTGGGTATCTTCCCAGAAGGAACACACACACACACACACACAGCCGACAGCCAGAGTTTAGAAGTTGCAGCCTTGCTAGTTCCTTCGCTTTTGACAGACAGCAACAGCAGGATATCACAGCCTCTTGATTTTAAAAGGGCTGGGTGTCTTCCTTGCCCCCCCCCCATTCCACCCTTTTTGCTGCCTTTCTGGAAAGGGGGAGGATTTATGATAGTTGAGAAGAAACCGGGGAGCGGGGTGAGGGAGGGGGAAAGATAGTGACTAATGCTCGATTTTGCAAACCCACTAAGGATTTGGGAGGAGGATCTAGAGAAGGAGCTCCGACAATCTCGTTCCTTTTCTTTTCTTCTTTCCATTAAATTCTTCCCCGTTCTAAATCTCTTTTCAGGGAGGGTTGAGAACTGCTTTTAACGGATATCTCTCCCCCCCTGCCCCGCAAAAAAAAAAAGACACAGAAAAAAGAAGGAGCAAATCAAAGTTGAAGCGTATTAAAACAGATGGGGGAGAAGAAAGCTACACGTTCAAGCCACTGCTTCACTTCTGTAAATCGGGGGATAAAATAACCTTTGCGTTTGCATGCTCAAACCCAACCCGTCTACGCGCACAGCTACGATACCTACAAATGTACGTGTGTGTCTGTGTGTCTTTATCCCTGTGATTGGAGAATAACCCGGCATTTCTGCCTCATAGAAGCTTTCCTCACATCCTCTGCACAGGGTTTCTAGTCAACCTGCAGCCCCTGAGAAATCAGACACTTCCAAAGAGCCAAATGCAAAGAGAGAGAGCGAGAGAGAAGAATCAAAGGGAGAGAGGGGGAAAAAAACCCCAGAAACAGTAAAGAAATCCCACACAGTTTCAAGGATCAAATCACCAGAACCAGATGCCTTACCTGGCAAAGGATGAAGGCAACCGCAAGTTGAACGTTGTGCTGCATTGTCTTAGCTTAGAAGCTACTGGAGGTATTTTCCTGCATGCACTCAGCTGCACTGAGCATATTTTCCGCTGTGGAACAGCCTTTGAGGAGAGGGAGAGTGCGCGCGAGAAAGAGAGAGAGAGAGAGGGAGACTGTCTTGAGAGCTAGCCAACTTCCCAAATAGAGAGCAACATCACCACCAAAGCATTGGATAAAGGCTGATGACCAGAACCAATAGCTGCACAAGGATGCTTTCTTCACCAATGTTCTTTTTTCCCCCTTTTGCATCACACAGCTTGGGCACGGTCCCCTCGCCAAATGCAATTCTTTCAGAAAAGCTCCATGCACGGGGAAGGAGGAAGAAAGTCGCTACTTAAGAAATCACACATTACGTGAATGGGGTTTGAAAGACAGGCACAGTTCGCTGCTTCCCCTCCCCGCTCCAGATTTGCACTCCAGGGCATTGTCAGCTCTGGCAACGTGGCAGCAAGCATGGCATTTTCTTTATGGGGAAGGGGGGGAGTGTTAATTGGGAGGGCTTCATTCTGAATAAATCAAAGCCAAGGCCGCCACCGGGCTTTGGGTACTTCCAAAGTGTTGGAAAGTCTGAATTGGTCAAGTCCCTTCCATGGTGACCAGAAATCCTGACTGGGTTTTCGTTTCCTCTTACAAACGAAAGGGAAGACAGATCGAGTTGACTTGATGGGAAAGATCCAACCCAGGGCCAGAGTTAGAGGTGGACTTGGTCTTTCAGAGCAGAGATCCCGGATGACAATTTTCAACAGTCTTTATCTCCTTGCAGAAGATTCTTCAAGATTGTCCGCTGGACCAAAATCCATGTGGCACGCTTGGATTTGGAATACAGAACCTGGAATGTCAAAAGACAGCGTTGTGAACATACCAATTTCAGTCCTACATATCACAACCCTGCAAAGCAAGCCAGTGTCACCTTACAACAAATGAGAGTTGGAGCTGAGAAAAAGGTTTCTTTACAAATAATTGCAGAGCCTCCTCTAATATAAGCAGAGTGTAGAATGAATGTTAACCTTTCTGTCCTCAACCCCGAACGTTTTCCTCTTCTTATTCAACAACAACAATGTTGATGTTTCAACTAAAAAGGTGTTAAGCCAATATGGCTTCTAGAACAATTGTAACCCAAAGTTTTCAGTTTTGGACGCCACGATGCAAAAAGGATGTTGAGACTCTAGAAAGGGTGCAGAGAAGAGCAACAAAGATGATTAGGGGACTGGAAGCTAAAACATATGGTTGCAGGAACTGGGAATGTCTAGTTTAATGAAGAGAAGGATCAGGGGAGACATGATAGCAGTGTTCCAATATCTCAGGGGTTGCCACAAAGAAGAGGGAGTCAAACTATTCTCCAAAGCACCTGAAGGTAGAACAAGAAGCAATGGGTGGAAACTAAACAAGGAGAGAAGCAACTTAGAACTAAGGAGAAATTTCCTGACAGTTAGAACAATTAATCCGTGGAACAGCTTCCCTCTAGAAGTTGTGAATGCTCCAACACTGGACGTTTTTAAGAAGATGTTGGATAACCATTTGTCTGAAGTGGTGTAGGGTTTCCTGCCTAAGCAGGGGGTTGGACTAGAAGACCTCCAATGTCCCTTCCAACTTTGTTATTCTATTCTATTCTATTCAAAACCGAAAGGCAAAACCTGATTCAGTGTAGACATAACACTTGCCAAGTATACCTTAAATCAAATATATCTTTTCCTAGGATGGCACACCACCTCCAGAGAACCGCCACACCTCTCTTAGAGAAGACACAGCTGTCCCAGGTGCTCCTTATGTTCCGACTTGGGATGTCAATTACAATTTTCCCTTTAAATCTGCATTGCTACACAGCCAAGACTCTAGTAATGTTGTATACTTTTGCAGTCTTAACTGTTACACTAAGCCCCAAGAGCAGAATATAGCGCAGATGGAAGGATGCACAATGAATCGAATTGATTAGGTTTCCTCTCAAAAAGGTAACAAATTAATTTTCAAAAATCTTGAAAACTGAGTGAGTCCAACTTCTAGTACTTGTTTATTAGAGAATTCGTTCAGACAGAGTCCCTGTGATTTATGTGAACCTCTCCCACCCCCCACAAAGAATGCAAGATCAAAGAGATAACTATCTTCCCCCCCATTGGAATATCCACCCGATCATCATTAAAGTTTTTAGATACTCCTGTTTCTTCCTGCGTCCAGAATCAGACTCCATGACTCAATATAACCAACTGAACAGATTATGATCAGGCAAGATACCTGAATAAACGGGGAATTTTGAATTGGGGAGCTGTCAGACTCAGTCCAAGAATGACATAGACTGAGCAATCCAGCCAGAGTTCAGTTCTTTATTTGCTTGCACACAATAGACAGAATCTTGCCAGACTAAAGCCTTGCTACTTTAATCCTAATCCTAAAATATATCCTGGGAGATTCTAGGGAGTGCCTATCCTAAATTTCTTTCTCTGATCCAGTTCTGAGCTGTATTGTCTCTTGTCTCAGCACCCTCCTTGCTTGGAATATTCTGCCTCCTTCCTGGAAAACTACAGCTTTACTGTAGTCTCTCACACCTCCTCCCCCTTCGTAGACACAATCCATCACAAGAGCAAACCACAGGGAGTTTGCAACTCACATACAACAACCACCAGGCACATCAACTATAAACCAGCATGCTCTGATGTACTTCGATCTGACTTGGAGGAAGCTGCAAAGCTCATTGGTCCATTCCAAAGCCTGTCACATTTTGACCGGGTTCTGGCTTAGCCATCATTTGTTTTGTGAGCGGGAAGTGCTATAAAGACTTCCTGTTCCAGCCACATCGGTCATTACCTTTACCAGCCATACATTTGTTCTGTGGTTCTGAACTGGCAGTCCCCAGCTGGAGCAACACCGCTTAAAACCCAGGGTATGCAGTCCAACTGTTTTAATGCTTTTGGAATCACTGTCTGTGTAATATACAGGCCCTACCACAGACGTGAGAAGAAGAAGAAAAAACCCTCATCTGTCCAGCACATAAAAAAGCTGAGATGTGTATCTGGATATTGCTTGTGTGTACATGACCAGAATAGCTACAAGGCTCAGGCCTCCTGAATGATCAATCTACAGGACCACATGTGATCAGTAGGTTTGATGCCTTCTCCATTGCTTCTGAAAGCTGCATTCATACATTCCATTAACCCACACACGGTTTCTATTTCAGTGCATGAAATTGATTCTCTGTGCAGGTATGGACACTCACCCAGTGTTAGCGTTCCAAGTAATGCACCCATGGAAAACAGAACCCCGAGGCAGACAAATTCCTCAAGGAACAATTAGGATAGAATAGAATAACACTTACCGATGTTAATACATTTCATAATTCTTACTTATTACTATTTTCAATCCGTCTCTGTAGACTATTCTTTGTAGACTATTCTGCAGCCAGTAGACTATTCTGCAGCCAGTACACACACACACACACACACACACACACACACACACACACACACACAAGATGGCCTCAGCCAGATTCACTTTAGGGTTGACACCCACATCATCCCACGGGGAAGGGCAGGAGGAGCATGCTCCTATCATTGGTGGGATGGAAGGAAATGAGACTCAGCATCTCAGCAGAAATAGGCAAACCCCTCCAAGAGCAGACTTGGAAGTCACAGAGAAACGGCATTGTTGGCTGCATCCAGGCTGCTCCTGTTGCCTGGTGATAAGTGTTTGCACTGACCAAAACAATACTTGCACAAGTCTGCCATCACAAGAGGTTGAAACCTTGATCTATATAGGTGGCCCTCAACTTATGACCACAACCGAGCCCAAAATTTCTGTTGCTTATCAAGAAAGTTTCTAAGTGAATTTTGCCCCATTTTATGACCTTTCTTGCCAGAGTTGTTAAGAGAATCACTGCAGCCATTGAGTGAGTCACACAATCATAAACAAATCCAGCTTCGCCCATTGATTTTGTTTGTCAGAAGCCAGATGGGAAAGAGGTAGGGGTTTGACACATGACCCCAGGATGCTGCAACCGTCATTAAGTGTATGCTGCTTGGCAAGCACCCAAATTTTGATCACATGACCATGGGGATGTCACAACAGTGTGAAAAACAGTCCTAAGTCACTTTTTTCAGTGCTTCACATGGTCACTAAAAGAAGGTTGCAAGTCAAGGACTATCTGTCCTATATGGTTTCCATGATGTTTCCTTCTTTTTGTTTCTTTAAGTATCTTGTATCTTCATTGTAGTATGCTGGAAGGCATCTGTTGAGGATTGCATGTTGGACCCAACATTTCCATATTTAATTTCTACCAAAAGCCGTGGCAGAATTGATAGAAAAATGTTAGAGTAAAAAATAACATACTATGGAAAAAAGAAGGGAAGGGAAGGGAAGGGAAGAGGGGAAGGGAAGGGAAGGGAAGGGAAGAGGGGAAGGGAAGGGAAGGGAAGGGAAGGGAAGGGAAGGGAAGAGAAGAGAAGAGAAGAGAAGAGAAGAGAAGAGAAGAGAAGAGAAGAGAAGAGAAGAGAAGAGAAGAGAAGAGAAGAGAAGAGAAGAGAAGAGAAGAGAAGAGAAGAGAAGAGAAGAGAAGAGAAGAGAAGAGAAAAATGTTCCTTAAGAAATCTGCATGGACTTGTCCATGTACTATTCAAAGATCAGCAAAACTAAACAAACACTCCTTTTTTAAAAGAAAAAAATGTAATAAAAGATTATTTGTCAAATAATGGAAAGTGATATCCCAGAATCTGAGCAATTTAGTTTTCAGAAATTCCCTTGCTGTCTTCCCAAAAAAGGGCCCATTGCATGAAAATATTATCATGAAGATTTCCCCATCCACCAAAGTATTAATTGTACGAAGGAGACCTTATAATATTAATGTAATCACAACTTGTAGAGTTATGGAAAAGGAGCTTAAATATACACTGGAGGTCTTCTTTTCCAAATACAGTTATCAAAATACATTTGGGATGTGTGTTTGTAGATTTAAGGCTGCATTTGAAGCTCCAATCTTACTATGCTACATAAGATGATACAGTAACATTTAGTTGATCTTGGCTGACCTCAAAAAGAGTGGAAAAGGCTTGGCTAGTCCTTGGATGAGAGGGCACTAAAAAATGGTAGAACTTTTAGATTAAGAAATCCAGAAAGTTGGACTGGATGAGGTCAGTGACAAACAATGCCTATATTGTCATGAAAGCAGGATGGAGTACGTAGATGTATCAATTGAATAGCCAAGAATCAAGCTTGACTTGACTTGACTTGACTTGACTTGACTTGACTTGACTTGACAGGAAGGAAGGAAGGAAGGAAGGAAGGAAGGAAGGAAGGAAGGAAGGAAGGAAGGAAGGGAAGAAGGAATTGAGGGAGTGAGGGAAGGATGAAATATATGAAGATGACATAGACTGGGAACAGAAATGTTCATTCACCCTTAATCCACAGACTCAAATATCAATATACTACATATTTTGTGAGCTCGGTAAGCTTGCATATGACACGATCAATTATTCCACTTCTTAGCTCTTTTACAGGGCCACTGAGAGTAAGAAATATTCCTCCTTTTGTTTTTTCTTGTCTGAATTACAAAAGGAGTGGGGTGGACATCAAAAGTCTCTTAAAGTGGCTCAGTACATTTGTAATAAGTCAACTTGGGAATCACATCGTAATTTCCATTCTTCTGTTATTTTGAGTCTTTTATTGATATTTCTCCAATTCTGTTCTGTTCTTTAATAAAGTCAGTTGCAGTGGCATGCAAAGATCATCAGCAATTATAACCAACTTGATTTCTGCATGAAGTTAAGTGTGGAGGAAGACATAAACTAGCTTGGCTTAATCTGGAGGTTCTCCAGATGAACAATTGTCATGCCCCAGAATTGTCAGCAGTGACCAAGTTGAAAAAGAATTGCTGGGATTCAAAATCTGAACCTCCGAACAGCATCCAGACTGCACTAATCTAAAGACGACTAAACAGATACAACTTACAAAGCCCAAATCATTGCAAACTATTTAATGTATGGGTGGGTGGGCCTATTTGTACTTAATTCAGACATACAAGGTAGTTAACAATCCATGACATTCTCCCCAGTTCTTTGGGATTTCTTTGGAAAATCAAAATCAAAGATATGTAGGGGGCTGGAGGCTAAAATCTACTAAGAGCAGATGCAAGAATTGGGTATGTCTAATGTAGTGAAAAGGAGGACCAGGGGTGACATGACAGCAGTCTTCCAATATTTGAGGGGCTGCCACAGAGAAGACAGGGTCAATCTATTTTCCAAAGCACCTGAAGAAGCAATGGATGGAAACTCAAGGAGAGAAGCAACCTAGAAGTAAGAGCAGCAACCTGACAGTGAAAACAATTAACCAGTGGAACGGATTGCCTTCAGAAGTTGTGGGGGCTCCATTCCAGGAGGGTTTTAAGAAGAAATTGGATGGACATTTGTCCAGAATGGTATAGAGCCGTGATGGCGAACCTATGGCACGGGTGCCACAAGTGGCACGCGGAGCCATATCAGTGGGCACGCGAGCTCAGGTCTGGTGCGCATGTGTGCACCAGCTGGCTGATTTTCGGGCCTTCTGGGCCCACTGGGAGTCAGGAAACAGGCTGTTTCCAGCCTCCAGAGGGGGTGGGGAAGGCCGTTTTCGCCCTCCTCAGGCTCCTAGAAAGGCTCTAGAGCCTGGGGAGAGCGAAAAATGGGCGTGCCATTGCATGCTGGGAGCAGGGGGGTCATGCGCGCATGAGTGGGGTGCATGGAATTATAGGTGTGGGCACACATACACGTGATCCCCCGCATTCCCCCCCCTTTTGGCACGCAAACCAAAAAAGGTTCGCCATCACTGGTATAGAGTCTCCTGCTTGAGCAAGGGGTTGGACTAAAAGACCTCCAAAATTCTTTCCAACTCTGCTATTCTATTATTCTGGATTCCATTTCTGTTCTAGTCTTGAGTCCAATATGCTTTCAGAATACTAAATATATTATTTAAGAAAATTCTCTTCTTCCCTTTTCATCTTGGTTTTTTTTTTAAAGCTGCTCTGTTTTAAGTAACAATTTTACATTGTGCATTATTTATGGTTTTCTGGTTTTCATTTTCATCTGGAACGGCTGGAGTGGGATTATTATTATCTTTGTGTAAAATGCAATCACACCCGAGCTGGTCTCAGGAATGTGCTCCTGAGTCAGCTATTATTCAGCTGACATAGATGATTCAATCTGATGCACTGATAAAACAATGAATTGATAGAGACTGGATACATTGGAGGAGTTTGGAAGGAATTTGAAGAGTCACATATACATGGACATTAAAGTGGATGAACAAAGCTACAAATCTAGTTAGGATAATTTATACAATTTTTATATCAAGGCGGCAATGAAAAGAAGAGCTTCTCCTTGTAATGGAGACAACAATGATCTAATGAACTAGATATCTACAAGAATTAATGCTGGAGGAGCAACCTCAATCTATTCTTGATTTTTTAAAGGGTACGTCATCTTTAAAGTAGACTTAAACTTGACATTTCTTCAGATAGAGGATTGTCTTTGTGAAATAGGGCTGCTAGCCACCTGGAATCAAGGTCAGTGGATTGACTGTTGATCTACTCTCATTTCTGCTGCTATATACTCATAGATGAATGAGGGAGATCACTGTAACAGCATTGCCAAAAAGGCATTAAGAGTTGTTAACCTAATTTTGCGAAGCTTCTTCTCCAGTAACATTGTACTACAAACCAGGGCACACAAAACCTTTGCAAAACCAATTCTGCCTGGAATCCACACTGTATAACGGACATTAATACAATTGAGCGAGTCCAGAGGTATTTCACGAGAAGAAAACTCCACTCCTCTGCTCACAATAGTGTTCCCTATGCCACCAGACTTGAAATTTTGGACCTGGACAACTTAGAACTATGCCGCCTACGGTTTGACTTAAGCTAAGTACCCAAAATTGTCTGCTACAATGTCCTACCTATTAATGACTACTTCAGCTTCAGCCACAATAATACACGGGCAAACAATAGATGCAAACTCAAAGTAAACTGCAATCCAAACTCGATTGCAGAAAATACAACTTCAGCAACAGAGTGGTCAATGCCTGGAATACACTACCTGAGTCTGTTGTTACATCCTCAAACCCCCACAACTTTAACCTAAAACTGTCTACCGTGGACCTCACCCTATTCCTAAGAGGTCTGTAAGGGGGCTTGCATAAGTGCACCAGCATGCCTACCATCCCTGTCCTACTGTTCCCATTATTCGTACTCATTTCTTATGCATATACTTTACCTGTTTATACTTATATGTTTAGATGTTATGTTCATACTTATAATTGTTTTCTCATACATGCTTGACAAACAAAAAAATAATTAAATTAAAAATTAAATTAAATTAAATTAAATTAAATTAAATTAAATTAAATTAAATTAAATTAAATTAAATTAAATTAAATTAAATTAAATTAAATTAAATTAAATTAAATTAAATTAAATTAAATTAAATATTAAATTAAATTAAATTAAATTAAATTAAATTAAATTAAATTTGCTTTGGAAGCCAGGGACTTGCCAAAGCAAACTTTAACTTGGTTATTCTTACATATCTAACCATTTTAAAAGTGTGACATAGCAACTGTTTGTTTTGTCTCTTCCCCTTTTAATTAGAGAGGACTGTCATTTCTCAGTGAATGGTTAGGCCAGTCTTTGGTCTAAGGAGGAAATTAAACTATCCTGGAATGACACGCAGGATGCCCTAATTCTACTCTGAGAAATATTTGCTCTAGTCATGTTAGACAAGCGATTAAGAAATCTCTGGAGCCACAAATTCATTTTCCTCAAACTAAAAGGGGCTCCTTCTAGATATTCTAGGACGTCTCAAAATGAGGAGCATCATTTTGCTCCTGGGATTCTAGATCCACCTTTTTTTTCCCCCTGAAGGTGTAGCCCCAAATGCTTGCAAAACTGGTCTTTTCTTGTGCTTTTGATAAGCTTAGTCCATGCTTAATTACTGATAATTTGAAGGAACTTGGAAATGGCCATTAGTCAAAGCTTTAATATGGAAGCAAGCATCTGAATATGGCTACAACTGAGGATCTAAAGATACCCACAAGCTAAGGATTATGCAACCAAGCCCCCAAAAGAGATTCTTATACAAGTTCTTACTGGCTTGAACTGGAGTGAAAGATGATATCAAAAGGTGCTGTACTTGATATGTGAACAATTAAGGGAACTATGTATATCCAGCAGTGGTGGGCTGCAACCGGTTTAACAACCGGTTTGGTGATTGCAAGATTGGACAACCATTTAACTGAAATGTTATAGGCTCTCCTTCTTGAGCACAGGTTGGACTAGAAGATCTTCAATGTCCCTTCTAGCTCTATTCTGATTGATTGATTGATTGATTGGTTGGTTGGATTGATTGATTGATTGATTGATTGATTGAAATGTGCTAAGTCTCCTACTGGAGCAGGGAGTTGGATTTGAAGACCACCAAGGTCCTTTCCAACCCTATGATTCTATCTTGTATGTTCTACGATCTTAGCCAATAGACTAAGAAGCAATCTTTGATCATAACAATAAATTTGAATTAATTTGACATCAACCCTAGAAAGTACTGGGGAGAGGATGGTTAGAAACAAAGATTCCACAACCGTGACAAAAATTACCTCCCTTGTCACATTTTGTACCACAACAGACGTAATTCTTCTTGAAACTTCTGTTTAGTTTTTGGAATGTTTGCCTGATTTTATGTCTAAAGTGGAACCAATTTAAAGGCAGGTCCGTGTGGCAGTCTCGGAGTTTGCTGGAATAACTCTTGACTCTGCCCAAGGCAGCTTGACTCAGGCTTCAATCTTTTCCAGCCACCGGCTTTAAATTTCTACTGCTCTTCCTGACCTTGGATTGCTCTCGTTTCAATTACTGTTGTGCCTTGCAGAGACCTGGGTTTGCAGCAGCCTCTCCAGTTGCTAACGTGCTGGATTGTCAGATAACCACCAATGAGAAATGTTCCTCAATAACTTTGCAT
Organism: Diadophis punctatus similis; assembly: GCA_023053685.1. NCBI lineage: Eukaryota > Metazoa > Chordata > Lepidosauria > Squamata > Dipsadidae > Diadophis > Diadophis punctatus. The sequence continues at coordinate 722,723 of JALIGW010000050.1, read as the reverse complement.
CGTCTCAGGAGACTGTCAAAAGTCCAGAAGAGTTGGATAAGTTCTTGACAGTTTTTTTGAACTAGCTAGGCAGTGAAATAGGATCCCAAGTGTTAAACAAAAGCAGAAACAAAAATAGCTTGGTCTAGTGGTTAAAGGTGCTGGCGTAGGAAGCAGGAGATCAAGTTCTAGGCCCACCTTAGCCATGAAAAACCAACAGGGTGACTTTGAGCCAATCATCAAGAGATGGTGAGTTCTAGTCCCAACTGAGATACAAACGTAGGCTGGGTGACTTTAAGTCAATCACCAGGAGACTATGAATTCTAGTTCTGCCTTAGGTATGAAAGCCAGCCAGATAATTTTGGGCCAGTGACCAGGAGACTCTGAGTTCTAGCCTCACCTTAAGTCTGAGAGCTGACTGGGTCTTGGTCTTGGTCTTGGTCTTGGTCTTGGTCTTGGTCTTGGTCTTGGTCTTGGTCTTGGTCTTGGTCTTGGTCTTGGTCTTGGTCTTGGTCTTGGTCTTGGTCTTGGTCTTGGTCTTGGTCTTGGTCTTGGTCTTGGTCTTTCTCTCTCTCTCTCTCTCTCTCTCTCTCTCTCTCTCTCTCTCTCTCTCTCTCTCTCTCTCTCTCTCTCTCTCTCCCTCCCTCCCTCCCTCCCTCCCTCCCTCCCTCCCTCCCCTCTCTCAGCTCAACCCACTCACAGGGTTCTTCTTGTGGGGAAAATAGGTGTGTTCACCACTCTGAGTTATTTATAAACAATAATAAAGGTGGGATCAGAATGAAATAAATAAAATGATCTGCTAACCCAAATCAATGCAAATGAGCCCATTGACAAAATGGAGCCAGTCAGAGCAAGCTCAGCAGAAATCAACTCTGTCAATGTTATTAATTACTCCGCTGCACATTTATTTTCCAATTTCTTCATGGAAACTTCATGGGAATCACCTCTCCTGACTTAGCAGGAAAAGGAAGACAACATCAGCAGAGTTTTCAAAAATGTGGACCTAGATACAGAGCAAAGGGTGGAAAAGCATCATTTCCAAAGTTTATGACAGCCAGTTGTAGTACACAAAGCATGTTTTCAGTCCATGAGCATTTCCATCTATACCAAATTATAGACGAGGAATCTCTTGTGGAAGACAGTCTCCCATCACGCTGAGTAAATCCTCATGTATATTGAAGGGATGGCATCAAGAAAGGACTCTTCAGTAGCCTTTGTGTTTGTGATGGTGAGTGTGGGGTCCGGAATATCATCCTTTAAAGCCCCCTTCTCATCCCTGTGACCTCCCAATCAAATGTAAAGGCCGGGTGTTTGTGGGGAAGAAAATTAAATAAATAAAAGCCCGCACCGAGCTCAGAAGGAGCGAGATTGATTGCGAGAGGCAGAATGGCCGATCGATTCCTGCAGAGGCAGAATTTAAAACAATATTAATCACATTTTATCACGCGGGCCCCCTCGCCTCACAAATCAGTGTATAGCAATCAAGTTATAGCAATAAAATGAAAAGTAAAATGGATCGGCGACTAAGGAGAAATTCTCCAAGAGACCTTCCCAAGGAAAGGAAACGCCAGCCAAAGTACTGCAAGATTGAATGGCATTTAAGGCTCCTGAACAGAGATTCATACGGAAAGAAAAGTGATTGCTTGTTTAGAGGGGAAAGAGAAAGTGTACAAGAAAAAGTGTGGTATAATAAGTGTTGTACACACCGTGGATTGCAAGCAGGGAGGGTGTGCTTTCAAACACCCATGCACTGGGGAAGATGGGTTAGACAACAATTAGTCATAGAAGGATGGTGACTTACACTGTGGTTGATTTGGTCTCTTTTTGCATTAACAGAAGGATAGAATCAAGAACATGTACTGCTTTATGAAGCCCTAGTAAGACCAGACTTAGAATACTTAGTCATCCAGTTTTGATCAGCATATTATAAAAAAGATGTAGAGACTCTGGAAAGAGCAACGAAGATGATTAGAAGGCTGGAGGCTAAAACATATGAAGAAGGGTTGCAGGAATTGGGTATGTCTAGTTTAATGAAAAGAAGGACTAAGGGTGACATGATAGCAGTCTTCCAATATTTGAGTGGCTTCCATAAAGAAGAGGGGGTCAAGATATTCTCCAAAGCATCTGAAGGCAGAACAAGAAGCAATGGATGGAAATTAACCAAGGAGAGTAGCAACCTAGAACTAAGGAGAAATTTCCTGACAGTGAGAGGAATTAATCGATGGAACAGCTTGCCTCCAGAAGTTGTGGTGTTCCATCATTGAAGATTTTAAAGAAGAGATTGGATAACCATTTATCTGATATGGTATAGGGTGTACTGCTGAGCAGGGGGTTGGACCAGAAGACCTCCAAGGTCCCATCCAACTGTCTTGTTATTTTGCTATTCTGCTATTCTATTATAATGTCATGTTGTGATTGTGAATTGAGTCAATGGTGGCCTTTTCAATAAACCATGATTAGGCAAAGTGGTTGGGCTCATTGTGACCAGTCAATACTTTTTACTTCAACCAACTGATCAAAAACATTAGGGAAAATAATGTTGCATTATCACCTTCCACCAATTTCTTTGGTACAAGACTAGGCTATAAAAATCAGAAGGTCCATCCTGAAGGAAATACAACTGTAGATATGATAAAACGGACTCCATGTTTCATTCAGAAATTTGGCTGAAAAGCAATTTGATTGAAACTCCAGTTCAAGGCAGCTTCTCAAATTCAATTCAAAACTATTCCTCTGGCTTGATTTAAAAAAAAAAAAAATCCTATCAATTTGGAGCTCCAAATTTAACTTAGCTCAGTTCAATAATTTGATTGGAAGCATCAGATCTAATTACTTTTCTAAATTTAATCAATCAATGCCTTTTTTAAGGAGGAAGTGAGGTGAAGGCAATTGTTCCAGGCCCCCACATATTACAGAAGAGAGGGCATATTTCCAAAGTTTATGTTAGTACTAAATGATCAGGTGTGTCAATATTTGTCCAAGGCAACAGTCTAATGAATTAATATATAATGGGAAGAATTCTTTTAGTTCTCAAAATTTCCCACCTACTGAGCTACTGGCTAATGAATCAAAACCAATGGAAGTAGCCGCCCAGAGTCCTTCGGGAGTTGGGCGGCATATAAATTTAATAAATAAATAAATAAATAAATAAATAAATAAATAAATAAATAAATAAATAAATAAATAAATAAATAAATAAATAAATAAATAAATAAATAAAGTAAAACTTACTTTGACATAGTGAGAAGAAAGAAGAAATGTTCTGCTTCCATCACAATCTTCTAGATCCCCCCCAAAAAGATCCTGAAAGGATTCATCCTCCCATAAATCCATTGGCTTCTTGAAGTCTTGCATCTAATAGGAGGCAAAGTTCTGTTAATGATTGAAGTTCTGACATGATAAGGGTTCCCTCTAGACCAGGGATGTCCAACCTTGGCAAGTTTAAGACCTGTGGACTTCAACTCCCAGAATTCCAAAGGCTGGGGAATTCTGGGAGTTGAAGTCCATAGGTCTTAAACTTGCCAAGGTTGGACACCCCTGATCTAGCCATTATCTTCTTTTGAAAAATTTGGGGTGGTCCATTAACAGAACCGTGACGCTCGGTGACTAAGCCAAAGGACAAATCACCATTTTAATTGTCCCACCTCGAAGGATTATTATGGAGATACTCTTGGGAAAGGGAAGAAACTTGACTGCCAACTCCAAAGCCCTAAATAAGCAATAAATCAGGATTAACCTAACTCTAGGGGATCTCACAGTGCTTTGTTTGGTATACCTACCACAGAAGCAATTCCTTTGTAGCATTTCAGTTCAATTCTCAAGACGACAAGGTAATTTCAAGAGACTGCTTTGCATATGTTATGTTATTCTGTCGGCATGAGAAGCGAAGGAAACACAACAGAAAAGGATTCATTTGCACTCCAGAGTTTGCGTACTAAATGTTCTTCTGTAGCCAGCTACTCACCAGATGCATCTTAGATTCAGGGGTGGGTTCTAACTTACCTCGCTGCCGGTTCGCTTCCTCCTGTGCCATGTGGTCGCGCTTTGTGGGCATGAACATGCGCAGTGCCAAAAAATCCCCCCCCCCAAAAATAGCCAAAAACAAGATGGTGACGCATGTGCAGTGCCGGAAACTCAGCTTCTGCGCATGCACAGAAAGGAAAAAAATGGAAAAAATTCAAAAAAAAAAAAAAAAGAGAGAGAGATGGCGGTGTCCACAGACTGGCACCGACTGAACCAGTTCCGTGACATCATTGTGACGTCACCAGCGGTTTGCTGCCGGTTCAGGCGAACCGGTCCAAACCGAGAGGAACCCACCTCTGCTTAGATTATAAATCACAGAGTCCACAATCAATAATTATCAGGGGGCTCCCTCCACCTTTTAAACTCTGTTTTCATTCTGTTCTTCACTGGGTTTAAATTTTGCTTTTAATAATTTCTTTTTCTATGCTTTTATGGCTTGCATTTGCACACTGCCCAGAGTCACATGGACACCAAGATGAGGGGTGTATAAATTTGACAAATAGTCCTTCAAACACTTGGACAATATAAGGATTGATGATGGATATTTTAGCATTTCTGTGGCGTCACCACCAGGTATTCTCAATTTTCCCAGGAATGCAATTATTAGCTGTTTCTGAAGAATTTGTAGCCAAAAGTTCAGCTTTTATATTTAAAAAATGGGAGGGCAAGAAGGCATAGTCATAATTATGGCACAAAATGAAAGAATGTTTGGTTGCTGAGGTTTCAGGATGCCTTGGGCGCCCATTCTTCCTTCCAAGTAAAATTATTGTAGTCTCTTAGTTGTTTAAAGGGCCATTTATCTGTTGTCAATTTATTTTTTTTCAGCCGCAGAACAGCCAAGGCAGAGTAAAAGCTGTTGGCTTTTTGTCTCTAGGCTCCCAGAACCATTTTTTATTAACTTATTGTGTGGAAACAATGGCTGTTTTAACAATTTTTTAAAATGCCATTTTTCTCTGCTCCTTGGCTATTTGTGGGGGGTTAGAACATTCTCTGAGGCCTTTTACACCAATCTTACAAGAGACTAAAATGTCATAAATGCACACCAATGTAAGAGGGTGAATTACTTAAAAAGCAAGACAATAAATACATTCCTTTCTGTTTTATGCTAGTTATAATTTTACAGCAATGTTTCTCAACGTCGGCCGCTTGAATCTGGCTGGACTTCAACTCCCAGAATTCCCCAGCCAGCTTAAGAGAGTTTTAATATTCTAATTATTTTTGTCTTTTTTATAATCCTTATACAAGAGATGGACAGCATTAAAAAAAATTAATAAAAATAAAACCAGTGAAATCATAGGCAAGCATGCATATATTAGACTAAAATCAACTAACTAATGTTTGTTAACTCTTCAAAATTGTATCTTTACAGATTAACCGAGTCACTTAGTACAATGTGTGGTATTCATGATAATTCTCTGTCTCTACAAATACATTTTGGCTACTTTGAACATCCTGTTCAGGTTTTGGAGCCTTAAGGTCATCTCTTTCATAACTTACACAACTTCTTCAGACGCTATAGCTCCACACCACATCTCTCATTGCTCAGAACTTTACTCAGTGGAACCAAAACTGGTAGTATATTGATTGACAAACACATAAAAAAAGGAAAAATTAATTGGAGAGTTTAAATGGAATAAATTGGGAATAATATGAGATCAAGTAAAAAACAAAAACAAAAATCCAGGGTTGTTGAAAATTAAGATTATAGATGAGAAAATACAGCATAGAAGGAGTGGTTAGGTGGAGGGATAAGGAAGAGGAGAAGGGAAGAGAGGGGTAGAGAAGTAGGAGAGATGGTAGAAGGGGTAGTAGAGGAGAGGAGAGAGAGTAAGGAAGTGATAGAGGAGGTGAAGAAGGAAGGTGGAAAGGGAGGGGCTGTAAAAGATTGAGGTGGGGAAGAAACAACCCTGAATCAAATAAAGTATTAAGGAAAATATAAGAGAGAGAGAGAGAGAGAGAGAGAGAGAGAGAGAGAGAGAGAGAGAGAGAGAGAGAGAGAGAGAGAGAGAGAGAGAGAGAGAGAATGGAATGGAATGTATAGAAAAATGAAATGAGAATGAACTTATAAATATGTGTATTGTCTGTGTGGAAATAATAATTTAAAAAAACCTTTGGGGGGAAAAAGAGCCTTACCCAGTGGCTAGTTTATTCCAGTATTTGGAATTGTATTAAAAGAACTTTCTGAGGAAAAAAGGGAGCAGCTTCTGAATCAGCAGGCCTGAATTCCGAGACACACCCAAAACCCAGCTGCAAATAATCAGCTTTTTTCTCCCTCAGCATGCCACACATAACTGAAGAGATCCATTAGCCTTAGTTGGAGAAACTTAGATGGAAATTAGTCAAGGAAAGAAGCAACCTGGAAGTAAGGGAAAAATTTCCTGACAGTGAGAACAATAAACCAGTTGTCTCCAGAAGTTGTGGGGGCTGCAACACTGGAGGGTTTTAAGAAGAGATGGGGCAACCATTTGTCTGACAGGTTATAGGCTCTCCTGCCTGAGCAGGGGGTTGGACTAGAAGACCTCCAAGGTCCCTTACAACTGTGTTATTTATTAAATAAATACATTTTATTAAAATTTAGTCAGACTTTTTCTTCCCGGGGAAAACAGCTTTGCTCTTCAGTGGTGGTTTTATGCAGGTCTGTTTTTCCTCACCTGGTATTCAAAACGGATGCCGGGATTCAATTTTTCTAGTTGTTTCTTTACTCCTTGCAGGATGTCTACAGTTATTTCAGTGACTGAGGTGGCTTATACACAGATTAAAGATTTTTTTTTCATGCTACCGGCTCTCTATATGAGTCTATTCCATGGTTAGTGATGTAAGCTTAAGTACACTTTGTTTAACTGTGGTTTGAAACAATCTGGTAAAGCTGGACCTTATTTATTTGAAAGATTTCCATAGCCACCCATCTTAAACAAGTATGGGTATTCACAACAACAACATGTCCCAAATGTGCTTTTTTCTTCAAGAGGCAACTGGACTTTCTGGTTTCTCTTTGAAGACATTTCGCTTCTCATCCAAGAAGATTCTCATCCAACAAGCGAAACATCTTCAAAGAAAAACCAGAAAGTCCAGTTGCCTCTTGAAAAAAAGCAACTTTGGGACAATCATGACCCGGATGATGGAGAATCTCCATAGGGTTGGACTAGATGACCTGCAAGGTCCCTTCCAACTCTGTTAATCTGTTAAATCTGTTAAATAAAGCTTATTGGTTCACTTGGTTGTGATGGCTAAGAAATTAGAACAGCAATAAATGGGATATTTTCCATGCCCAAACCCAAAGTTGCATCTCGTGCAGTCCAAAATTTTTCTTTCTCTGCTTGACTTCTTGGATCATTTTGTCACCCAGATATCTTCCATCCACTTAATAATGTGACTCCTGGCTGCAAATCAGTCTTTTGTTTTTCAGATGGCCCCGTATGGAGTTACTTTGGAAATTAACCTTGTCGTATGCTGTGCTTCTGACCTTTACATAACATTTCCCTTCATCTTGGCCTGCAAAATCATTAAAGGTCTTTTGGGATTCCTGCATTAAGATCTGCAGAGACTCCGCCTTTGCTCAGGAAGGTCCCAAAACAGGGGTGAAATCCTCCCGGTTCGCCCTGGCCCGTCCTTCGGCGTATAGCCGATGGAACTGGTGGCGGTCGCGGCGCGGAGCTTCTCCCGCCCGCTTTCCCGGCCCGGCTGAACGCCGCCATTCGGGTTATTTTTCCCTCTGTGCATGCACGCGCATGCACAGAGGGAAAAATAACCCAAATGATTGTGGTCAGCCGGGCCGGGAAAGCGGTGATTGTGTTCAGCCGGGCCGGGAAAGCGGGCAGGAGAAGCTCCGCGCCGCAACCGCCGCCAGTTCCATCGGCTATACGCCGAAGGACTGGCCCGGGCGAACCGGGAGGATTTCACCCCTGTCCCAAAAGATACAAAACAGGTGTTTCAAAAAGGTTGAACATTTCTTTCCAGCCAAGGAAGGAACGGGCCAAAAATGTACTGGCTCTGTTCATACTGCAGTGTAACACAGGGAGAAATGAGCCAAAGTTTACAGAATTAGCTCCATGATCTAACAGGGGTGGGCAAACTATGGTTCTTTGAGGACCTGTGGACTTCAACTCCCAGAATTCCTGAGGAATAGAATTCTAGAATTACATGACACAGGGACCATCCTGGTTAAATGTGCCCACCACATGTGGATGTGTCCAAATGGACTCCGAAAAAGCACCTCATGGGAGAAATATTCACTGTTTTTATTCTAAATGTTCTTTAAAAGAACATCTTCTTTTAAAGATGTTTCATCTTTCATGAGAATTTTTATCCGTGCCTAACTGGACTCCTTCCAGGACCGTAGCGCATTTGACTGGGGACAATCTCTAACACTCTGAAATGAAATTTTGGTCCTCATCTGTTGAGCGTGCCTTGCTTTGTACACACGATTAGTAATTGTGGAGATGTCTCTCTTGGATGTTCTCTCAAACTGGTCCACAAAAACAACTCTTTAAGCAAGACCAACATGTACATTAGCATAAGCTCAAAAGCTGCATCTATACGGCAATCCCAGTTTCCGATTTTTTTCATGGATGGGACCTAAATTGAACGGATGTCTTTTTAAAAGAATGGTGCCCTCAACCAGGGGAGCGTTCTCCAACAAACCTCTAGATCAGGGGTGTCAAGCTTAATTTCATTGAAGGCTGCATCAGGGCTGTGGTTGACCTTGGGGTGCCCGGCGGGCGTGGCTGACTGAGTTGGTGGGTATGACCAACTGAGTGGGTGTGGCCAGCTTGATGCCACTCCCCAAACTGCTGTGATGTTTCCTCTTTGCATTGGGTAGACCGGGCGAAAGTCACACTGGCCCGATATTTCGTCTTCACATTGGGTAGACTGGGCCGGAGCAACACGGGCCGTCCCCTTACATTTTCCAGGATGGCCCCATGGGCTGGGTCCAACCACATCTGGCCCACGAGCCTTGAGTTTGACACCCCTGCTTTAGATTAAGGGCTTCTTTTTCTGGTTCAAGACACAGGTGGTCCTTAACTTACGACCACAATGGAGCCCAAAATTTGCATCGCTGAGCGAGACAGTGGGTTAAGTGAGTTTTCCCCTTTCTTGCCACAGTTGTTAAGTGAATCACTGCAGTTGTTAGGTTGTTAAGTGAATATGGCATCCCCATTGATTTGTTTGTCAGAAGGTCACAAAAGGGGATCACATGACCCCGGGACACTGCAACCGTCATAAATACAGGTCAGTTTCCAAGCATCTGAATTTTGATCACGTGATCATGGGAATGCTGCAATGGCCGTGTGAAAAGTGGTCATAAGTCACTTTTTTCAGTGCTGTTTTAACTCTGAACGGTCATTAAATGAATGGTTGTAAGTCAAGGACTACCTGTACATAGCCAAACAGAGCCATAAAACAAACAGTTGTCTCAGACAGAACCGTACCAGCAGCATCTTTATATAGTGACCTCAAGGAGTATTAAAACTGTAATACTTCACCAAGAGTTGTACAATTGCAATCATATAAAAATCAAATCAATAAAATAAAATACTTCAGCTTGTTTTTTTTAAAAAAAAAAAAACTTTTAGTACAGTAGGTTCCTGCAGTTAATGCCAGGTACTCATTTCTGTGTTTGGCTAGCTTCTTAATTGACTGTAAAATCAATTCCATTGTTTTACTTATGGATGAAAAGCAGTTGGATTTGGAAACATGGAAAAATGTTTTTAATAAAGACGTAATTGATCCATAACCCCATTGCACACAATCAGACTTACTTTAGAGGACACATGTATAGGGTTATAATGCTCCACACACCTAAGCTAAGTTTCCATCTGTGTACTTTTGCATGTCAAGTGGGCCTCTTCAAGATGTCTGTCACAAAACCTGATCAATTAATAGTACTGAAAAACGGATTACATTTGCATAGGAGAAAAATTGATAGAAAATGTGTCTTTCTTTAAAAATAATTCACAGCAGGGAGAATGCGTCTTATAAAATGATGCTATCTGCTGGCCAGGAGTGGGATTTGGGGGTTCACCGAACTGCACAGAATCTTAGCTAGAGATTCTCCCGAACCCCTACGAACCCCCAGCAGCGCACCCCTGGATAACAAGGGCCCTCATGCCTTCTCCCCATTGTAACAGCCTCCCGGCTCTACTCATTTGCTAGTTGTAATGGTAATGCAAATGATTCGTAATGTACTTCCACTGTCCTACAACAAGTGCCTATGTGGAGGAATATGTGCTTTCTATGCTCGGAAACAAACAACAGACTGCAACGAGCTGTCATGTCTGTTCTTAATTGTTAATCATCTTGGCTCCAAACTGTCAGCTAAAGAGCAATTGCTACATTTCCAAATGGGCAAAAGCTCGCCAAAAAACTGCCTTCAATATTTAACATTTTGTGGCGTATGAAGTTTGAAGCTGCCACTTGGAAATTGGCTTTCTGAAATGGCCTTAAGTCTTTAAATCGCCATCCTTCAGCAGCAGCCGATTGGAGGTTTAAGACTTTTGACTTCTGCATGATAGCCATAGATTCTTCTGAAGATGGCCTTTCCTACAATCGGTGTCCTACAACATTGCAGCCCTTTTCATGCCTGATTGAATAAACATTCTAAAACAGGTTGTAAAATATGCAATTGCTCACATCCATATGGCTTTTCTGTTGCTCTAACTCTGTGTTCCTTGATTTCAGGACTCTTAGAGCGTTCTGGTTTTCTGCCATGAACTTCATCAGTCTGGTAGTTCTTGGAGATATTTTAGGATTGAAGATAAGAGAAAAAAGAGAAAGTTTTTTTCCATACGGAGATCAGTCAGATGGAATTGTTGCATAGGAATAATAGAATAAAAGTGAGAGGTTGGTTGAAGAGGAAGAGAAAGAGGCTAAGAAAGAGGATGGACCACTTGAACACCACCACCATTGACAAACTCGCTGCTAGTCAATTGCAAAAGGCTGCCTGACTTGGAACAGCTTACATCCTGCAACAAAACCATTAACAACCATCAAACAAGATCTGCCTATCAAAATGCCAAATCTGGTCTAAACATCTGGCTGACTGTGCGACGAATAATAACAAAATGCAAAGACCTGCAAATAGAAATAGAGTGACTGTGGCAAAAGAAAGCAATAGTACCAATAGTAATGGGTGCCTTGGGTGCAATCTCAAAACAACTGGAGCACCACTTGAACTCCAATGGCATTGACAAAATCACCATCGGTCAATTGCAAAAGGCAACTTGACTTGGAACTCTTCCATCCTGCGATGATACCTTTAGCACCATCAAACAAGAACATCTGCCTATCCCAGGCTCTTGGGAAGGACTTGATAAGTTGATTAAAAATGCCAAGTCCAGTGTGAACATCTGGATAACATCTGGATGACTATGCAATGAACCATAACAGCAATAATCCAACAACTGTACATCAACTGCATTGAATTTGAATTTGACATTGTTCTTGAAGTTTGAACCCAATCGTCCATGGGATCCATTTGAGATTCCATTTAATTCCATATCTTGGTTCTAGCAGCACAGCTAGATCTTCCTAGAGGAATAATTTATACAATATATAGCTAGTTGTGGAAAGATACCTTGCATCTCAGATGAGGCCCATCTGTTCTTCAAAGCATACATTCTGTTGGTTTCTTTCAGACAAACCCAAGAAAGCAGCAAAAATTATGTAATTATATTATTTAGTAGATATTCCAACAACTTTGACGGTTAGTTAGATTTGCTGTGTGATCTTGAACCATATTTCCCCTCCATCTTTAGATCAGAAGATGCCAATGATATGTCAAGAAAACCTGGAGTTTTGCAGCTTTGTCAATTTAGCAAACATTTGCATATACATACTTACAAGTTACTTCTCATCCAGTTGGACTCATTGCAATGCGCTTTTTCGAAGACAATTGTGTTAGAACAGTGAAAATTCACCCTACTCTACATCTGCTACTCTTTTTTTTAACGACTTTTTTTATTTTTTCACCAACTTTACATAAACATCCATACATATACCATAATATCAAAACATACATAATTATACATTTCTGTCCAAAATGCCATAAACAAATATATATATATATATATATATATATATATATATATATATATATATATATATATATATATATATATATATATATATATATATATATATATATATATATATATATATATATATATATATATATATATATATATATTCTTCTATGTATATCTAGGGCTGGTGCCGGCACCCTGGGGGAGGGGTTGCAAGCCCCCTCAGACCACTGACTTGTGCCTCTCTTCTTCAACGCCCCTCCAGGGCATATCTGACCTGGTTCCAATCCGGTTCCAGGTCTCCAAACAGCTGGGATTCGGGGTTTCCTGCAGAGCGCAGGAGATACCCGTAGCGCTGCAATGTTGGCCACGCCCGCTCTCTACATCTGCTACTCTGTCTCCTCAGTTCTAAGTTATTTCTTTCCCTGATTAGTTTCCATCCATTTCATCCATTTCCATTCCATCTATCCATCCATCCATCCATCCATCCATCCAGTGGTGAAATCCAATTTTTTTACTACCGGTTCTGTGGGTGTGGTTTGGTGGCATGGCATGGTGTGGCTTGGAGGGCGTGGCTTGGTGGGTTTGCCAGGGAAGGATACTGCAAAATCCTTATTCCCACCCCATTCCAGGGGAAGAATATTGCAAAATCTCCATTCCCACCCCACTCTGGGGCCAGCCAGAAGTGGTATTTGCCGGTTCTCCGAACTATTCAAAATTTCCGCTACCGGTTCTCCAGAACCTGTTAGAACCTGCTGGATTGCATCCATCCATCCAGGACTACTTATATGTTGATTAGAAATAAATATGGAACAACGCTTGCAAACCGCATCACCTTAAAGCAATGAGAGGGAATCACAATCTTGTCTCCTTTTTCTCATTGATGAGCTGCATATAACCAGCACACATCATTTTGCAGTTTCTCGCACAGATTGTTTCAACACCTGTAACCAGGCTGGGATTTTGAAAGCTGTATAGTCTTCTCTAAAACACCGTGCCTCAATGAGGGTAAATATTTACAGACAAATGTGTTGTTGTGCATAGGTGTGCGTTCCTATTTTCCCAAAACAACAATGAAGGGGGTGGGGGAGGAAAGACATAAATTTATCATGGAAGGTGATCATAGGATAGGATTCATAGAAAGGGAGAATTTTAGGGGAGAGAAATCTATCTTGTTGGAAGGCGGGTACCAAAATGTACTTCAGAAACAGAGATGCATTTAAAATGGTGTGAAACTGATAACTAATTTCACAAAGCATGTGTGTGTGTGTGTGTGTGTGTGTGTGTGTGTGTGTGTGTGTGTGTGTGTGTGTGTGTGTGTGAAATGTTCCCCTGCTTCAGTGGTGATTCAATCTGCTTAATTCAGTCACTTTCAATTAAAATACACCCTCTCACACAGAGAGGTTTGAAAGAGTGAGTTTAATGGGATTTCAAATACATCTCAAATGAGCCAGCAATAAATCAGTTCATCTGATAAACGGAGGTAAGATCACTGGAATCCCATCATTTTGAACTGACTTTGCATCTCCCAGTAAAGGTAAGCTTTCTGTAAAATAATAATCTGTCGTCATCCCCCACCACATCCTGCTATTTTAACCTTGATCTAATAAACCAATTTTGTATCCCTTGCTTGCACTTCTAACAGTTGTCATCTTTAATTCAACCAAATATTGTCAGAGGGTTTGATTTCAATTCTTCCTTCTCCTATCACACAGGTTTTTAATAAGCTTCTTTTGCAACTGCAATAAGGTTTAGATCTTAAAGATCAGGATCTCTCAAAATATTTTCCAGGTCATTCTCTTGCTTCATCAATTGTGTTTCCCTTTTAATTTTTAAAACTTTAGCCAGTTTCTTTTGCATTTTCAGTAAATCCAGTTTTTTTTTTTTTTGCTAGACACAAATTCCATAGACTGGTAATAAAGAAATTCTTACTTTGTCTTAAATGAGTTAACCTATCACTTGTACAGTTGGGTTTCTTTTCCATATGAAGAGGAAGTCTTTCTCTGTTTTCTCTATCAGTATAAATGTTTTTCAACTTTCAAGGCTGTTCTTAAAAAAATAATTACACTAGCATTGTTATTTAAAGATTTTGTTGAGGTTTTTTTAAATAGTGTTTTGTTTTTAATCTCCTTCCTCCCTTTTTCTTCCAAGATGACTCAGAAATAAAATTCTCTTCTCTCTTTGTTGTACCATGAAATCTTCCTTTTCTAATGAGTATATGAACCACTCATTTCTCTCTTAATAGACCACTTACTGAATTTGATGGAGGAGATAATTAAATGTGACAGATCTTCACATATATCTATCTTAAAGCTAGCACTCCAAAATCTTAAAGCCATAATGTTCCCTCCCGATAAAACACAAGGAACCACAAGCAAAACACATGACAACGTATCTAAAAACAACTGCACAATTGTGCAAGCAAACAGAGATAATTCGCTGCATCAGCCTTTAAATTGTTGATCTGCCAAAAGCAGTTGTGCACCAAATAGGAATCTTTCAGTTATGAAAAAAAATTAACTTAGATCTATTGCCACCAGATGAAGTAGTTCTCAAAAACAGCAAAACTCACAGATAAGTTTTTCCCCCCTCCTAAAGGAGACACACAGCCAATGATAGATTTTGTCATCCATTATTAGAAAATTAATAATTATAGAAATGCCTCTCTCCAGATCTACCAAAACTAAGAAGAGTTAAAACTAAGAAGAGTTGAGTTTGAATGATTAAACAGGAATCCACTCAAGAGAAAGTTTGGCGATAGTAATAGGGAAAAAAAATGAAAGTCATGTTGTAACCTTAGATTAAGAGGTCAATTTAAATTTATACTTATAACTGTTAATAAAAGAAAATCAAAAGCCGTTTATTTATTTCTTTTTCCTTTCTTTTTTTTTTTTGAAACGCTTGGCTTTGTTGTCTCTTTCTTTCTTTCTTTCTCTCTTTCTCTTTTATGTATTAATTGTTAATTTCTTTTTAATCCATCTAGTTTTAAAAAAAATCTTTAAAAGTTATTAAAAGAGAGAACGTTTTGCAATATTGTTAATATTCCATTGCCCACGGAATGGGGTCATTTACTGAATTAATATAGAAATATCTGTTTGGGCATAAATTATTTTACTAAGCGCTGAAGGATAAATTACAAGACCACTTGAAGTAATTTATTTTAGGAGGAAAGGCTTAATACCGTCTCCCAAAACTTCCTGGAGTTCTCGTTAGTTCATTTTTGCAAGCTAGTCAGCAATTTAAAGTATGCAAGAAAGGATTCAGCAAATTCTGTATTGGAGAAAAAGAAGAAAATAAGAAAGATTTTATAATCTTAATAATGCTTTATTTTCACAGCTGCATTCTTTGCATTTACAACGATCCTCTTTAAATATGGAGACAATTTGGATTTGTTTTTCACAGGGGGCTTTTTTCCCTCTGCTTGCGCATGTATGAAAAACATGTAATACAGTCTTGCAAATAGATCTTTTTATAAAGTTTGTTTGGTGAAACAATCAAGCATATTGTTTAGAGGTGTATCTCACTCCACCTGAAGAAAGCATCTTTTCAGAGAGATATAGAAAGAAATTTGAAGGAGATTTTGCATTATACAGTATTCTAAGATGTGAATAATAATTTAATTATTCTAATATATACAGTATATAGTATTAGAATAATTAAAATTCCTTTCCTTTCTTTCTCTTTTTCCCTTCTCCTCCTTTTCCTTTCCTCTCCTCTCCTCTTCTCTCCTTTCCTTTATCTCCTCTCCTTTCCTCTCCTCTCCTTTCCTTTCCTTCATCCCTCCCCTCCTCTTCCTTTCCTTCTTTCCTTTCCTTTCCTTCTTTCCTTTCCTTTCCTTCTTTCCTTTCCTTTCCTTTTCTTTTCTTTCCTCTTCACCATCCTTTCATTTTCTCTTCCATTCCCCTTCCCCTTCCCTTTCTCCCCTTCCCTTCCTTTGTCTCCTCTCCTCTCCTCAATGGGTTACAGATGTTGATAAATACTTCTGCACATAAAATATAGAAACTTCCTGGGTTTCTTTGTTCATTAAAAAGGGTGAGAGGAACCAGGCTAAATGATCAGTGGGATCCATGCCATAAGTGAGACCCGGTCCCTGGTAAACACACATAGCACTGCTTTGCATGTCCACCAGCAATGCCATTCCTATTTTTAATGCAGAGAATTCAGCTGCAAGTCCTACAGTCCTAGGTAGCATCAGTTAATCTTGCAAAAGAAGATTTTCTTTATCTGAAGAGGTGCTGGGGCAAACAAAGAACACATTTACAAACATGATGGAGGCAACTCGACAAAGATGTAGTAATTTTAAGATTATGAAGCAGAAGGATGCTAAGAGGATGCCGAAATAGGAGCTATATGAAGGAATGGCATGGGGTGGGGCAGCAAGAAAATGTACCATTAAAAAAATGTAGGGATGAGAGAAACACAGAAAGGGAGAGAGAGAGAGAGAGAGAGAGAGAGAGAGAGAGAGAGAGAGAGAGAGAGAGAGAGAGAGAGAGAGAGAGAGAGAGAGAGAGAGAGAGAGAGAGAGAGAGAGAGAGAGAGAGAGAGAGAGTCACGCAGTGATTTTATATTGCCTGTTACATGTATATGCAGGGAGATGCAGGGAGATGCATCCCTATCAAATATAATGGTTCATTCCTGAGCACGTGATTAATGTTCCTAGTACGCATGTGTACATTCCTTCATTCCTTTTGTACTATGCTTCGGACGAGGCAACACCTTTTATATAGCCAGTATGTGATCTCATTATTTTTTGTATCAAAATAAATATCTTATTCATTAGAATTATAATGCGGTTTATTTTGGCAATGTCAGAGTTCCAGGAAAAGATTCAGTTCGCCTCTGATAGGAGTAATTCTCCTTCTAACATGGTAGCAGAGGATGGTTCTGGACTTTAATTAATTCTGACAGATTTATTGCGTTTAGCCTAGTAAGAGAAAGATAAGAATGTTTCTGGCCGTTTTTGAAGTGAAACTTTGATCTAATTAAGAATGTCTTCTCCGGAGAAAGAATTTTTATCCTTCCCCGATCAGCCGGGTGAAGAAAGAAAAACATCTCAAGAGGAATTTTTTTTGCCAGCACCTTCTTCGCTTCCAATAAGTGCAACAAGAGAGACCAAAATCGCGTCTATGCAAACTTCCCCGATGCCACCTCCCACACCTCCAATTACAGCGGAAGATGCCCTCCAACAAGGAAAAGATTTTGAAAGATGAACAAAGTCCTGAGTTCAAGGATCAAACACTTTATCGCTCAGTAATTGGTTCACTACTATACATTAGTGGTTGGACTAGACCAGACATAGCACTTAGTGTCAATTTGTTGTCACGACATGTAGGCAAAGCCACAGAATTCCACTGGTCATGTATTAAGAAGCTACTGAGATACCTAAAATACACTCAATACATTAAATTAAAGCTAGAACCTACACATTCTGATTTTGCTGACTTGTATTGTTATGCAGATGCTGACTGGGCAAGCGATAAGGAATCAAGAAAAAGCACATCAGGTTTCATAATGTACCTGAATGGATGTCCCGTTCATTGGAACGTGAGAAAACAGAGTTTTGTTTCCTGTTCTTCCACAGAGGCGGAATATGCGTGCATTTCCGATGCTAGTAACCAGTTAACGTGGTTCTATTCTTTAGTTACAGATATCTGGACCAAACCGAAGAAGCCAATCACAATGATGGAGGATAATCAATCAGTTGTTTACATTTCAGAAACACGTTTCACAGGTTCTAGGTCCAGACACATTGACATTCGTTATAAAAATGTTAGAGATTTAGTAAGACAAGGTTTCATTAAGTTAGAATATGTGCCAACAGAATATCAGATAGCTGACATCCTGAACAAGCCATTACCGGCAGCAAGACATGAATCTTTAACATATCTAATGTGTGTAGAGTGATATAAGCATATCCATCCAACAGACAAAGAAGGGGTGTCACGCAGTGATTTTATATTGCCTGTTACATGTATATGCAGGGAGATGCATGGAGATGCATCCCTATCAAATATAATGGTTCATTCCTGAGCACGTGATTAATGTTCCTAGTACGCATGTGTACATTCCTTCATTCCTTTTGTACTATGCTTCGGACGAGGCAACACCTTTTATATAGCCAGTATGTGATCTCATTATTTTTTGTATCAAAATAAATATCTTATTCATTAGAATTATAATGCGGTTTATTTTGGCAATGTCAGAGTTCCAGGAAAAGATTCAGTTCGCCTCTGATAGGAGTAATTCTCCTTTTAACAGAGAGAGAGAGAGAGAGAGATCTAATAGTTGCAAGCAAATTAGATAGCATGAATATTCATAAGTTTCAAATCATCTATGCTAAAAATTAAAATAAAATAGGCCCCTCAAATGAGGATTTCAGGAGAACACACATCAAAATCAGTAGTTGTCGTGGGAGAAATACATTCCTGTAAAAAGCTGTCATTGTCTCTCCAAGAGTTTAGGCTACACCTTCCATTTTTTATGCATACGTATAATAAACTCAAGCTAGATCCTGGTGCAGAAATGAGAAGCTGGGGCCTGAGCGAGGACATTCCTTGTCAGATACAATATTCCTTGTCAGATAGATAAATGAAGCAAAACCGAACACCCGGCAAAGCCGAGCCGTGTTCATTTCTGCTATTCCTTGTCAATGGACTTATTAGTTCGGTTCTCGTATCATGCTTTATCGGCAGCTTCTAACTCGGTCAGCATTCTTGGTGGGAAGATTGAGCAGTAAGTAATCATAGTGTAAACAGTCCAAAAGGATTTTTCCCCCAAAGTGAAGGGGTACCATCAGGTCAAGACCACCGTGAACAAGAGTGAGCAGATTATATACCTATGGCATTCTCTCTGGGGGTCCCAGGGACCCTTGTTCAGTCCTGCCTTGTTCTACAAAGGCAGAATATGAACAGTGATGTTAGGCTCTGAGAACCAAGAATGACATGTGGAGTTATTTCTGAGTAGCTTCTTGATTGTTGTTTGCCAACCGACAGAATCTTGCCAGACTAAAGCCACTAACTCCATAATGATAGATATACTCTGTGAATTGCTAGGGAGACCATCTTAGCCCTCTTCCTGCCAAGCAGACATTCAAAAACTTTTGAATAACAGGCTTAGGAGGGACCTTGGAGGTCTTCTAGTCCAATCCCTTGCTCAAGCAGAAGACCCTATACCAGAGGTCTTCAAACTTGGCAACTTTAAGACTTGTGGACTTCAACTCCCAGAATTCTCCAGCCAGCATAGTTGGCTGGAGAATTCTGGGAGTTGAAGTCCACAAGTCTTAATGTTGCCAAGTTTGGGGACCGCTGCCCTATACCATTTCAGATAAATGGCTGTCCAATCTCTTCAGGCTCTGCTGCCTTTTTATTTATTTATTTATTTATTTATTAAACGCTCTTATAGGCCGCCCAATCCCGTGGGACTCAGGGCGGCGTACAACATAAATAAGAAGCGTACAATTTTAAAAACAATAGTCATAATTTACATTATAAATATAATTAAAAAAGACATTGTAAGAGCAACATTCAGGGGGAATCTAGTTGTCCTATTCACCCCATCTGCCGGAAGAGCTATGTTTTTAAGGCTTTACGGAAGGCCAGCAGGGTGGGGATAGTCCGGATCTCTGGTGGAAGTTGGTTCCAGAGGGACGGGGCTCCCACAGAGAAGGCCCTCCCCCGCGGCCCCGCCAATCGACATTGTTTAGCCGACGGGACCCGGAGAAGGCCCTCTCTGTGGGACCTAACCGGTCTTAGGGAGATATGTGGTAGGATGCGGTCCCGCAGGTAACCTGGCCCTGAGCCATGTAGGGCTTTAAAGGTAACAACCAACACCTTGAATTGCGACCGGAGACTAATTGGTAGCCAATGCAGCTGGCGAAGGAGAGGTGTTACGTGGGTGTATCTCGGCACACCCACTACCGCTCGCGCAGCTGCATTCTGTACCAGTTGGAGTCTCCGGATGCTCTTCAAGGGTAGCCCCATGTAGAGCGCGTTACAGTAGTCTAGCCGTGAGGTGACAAGGGCATGAGTGACTGTGAGCAAGGCCTCCCTCTCCAAGTAAGGTCGCAATTGGTGCACAAGACGGATTTGTGCAAAGGTCCCCCTAGCCACAGCTGAAAGATGTTGCTCCAATTTTAGCTGTGGGTCTAGGAGGACACCCAAATTGCGAACCTGTTCTGAGGGAGTCAATTTTTCTCCCCCGAGAACCAAGGAGGGACAGTCGACATAGTCCTTGGGAGGCAATATCCAGAGCCACTCAGTCTTGTCTGGGTTGAGCCTGAGTCTGTTCACTCCCATCCAGACCCTCACATCGTCCAGGCAGCGGCACATTACATCAACTGCTTCACTGAACTGACACGGGGTGGAGATGTACAACTGGGTATCGTCAGCATACTGCTGATACCTCACCCCATGTCGTCGGATGATCTCACCCAGCGGTTTCATGTAAATGTTAAACAGGATGGGCGAGAGGACCGAGCCCTGTGGCACCCCGCAAACCAGGGGCCTAGGGGCCGACCTCTGTCCTCCTGTCAACACCGACTGCGTCCTGTCAGAGAGGTAGGAGGAGAACCACCGTAAAACAGTGCCTCCCACTCCCACCTCCCCAAGACGACGCAGAAGGATACCATGGTCAATGGTATCGAAAGCCGCTGAGAGGTCAAGTAGCACCAGGATGGAGGAGTGACCCCCATCCCGGGCTCGCCAGAGATCATCCATCAGCGCGACCAAAGCAGTCTCCGTACTGTAGCCGCGCCTGAAACCCGATTGAAAGGGATCCAGATAATCAGTATCCTCCAATAGCCGCAGGAGTTGGAGCGACACCACCTTCTCAACAACTTTACCCAAAAAGGGTAAGTTGGAGACTGGACGGAAGTTCTTTAAATCCGCTGGGTCCAGGGAAGGCTTCTTGAGGAGGGGCCTCACCACCGCAGCTTTTAAAGGCTGTGGGATGGATCCCTCTCTCAAAGAAGCGATCACAACCGCCTGGAGCCAGCCGCGTGTCACCTCCCTGCTGGCAGAAACCAGCCAGGAGGGGCACAGGTCCAATAAACAGGTGGAGGCGCTCATCGCTCCTATGGCCTTGTCCACATCCTCAGGAGTGACCGGTTCAAACTCGTCCCAAATAACAGGACTAAGACTCACCCCTGTCATCTCGGCTTGCCCTGTCCAAATGGAGTCCAGGTCTGTCCGAATCTGAACGACTTTATCCGCCAGAAACTGAGAAAATTCCTCAGCTCTGCCCTGCAAGGGATCTTCAACTCCCTCCTTGGCTAGGAGGGAGCGAGTCACCCTAAACAGGGCGGCTGGGCGGGAGTCGGCGGACGCAATAAGAGCGGAAAAATACGCGCATTTTGCCGCCTTTATCGCCACTAAGTAAGACTTAATGTAAGTTCTTAAAAGTGTCCGGTCAGACTCAGCTTTACTGGTTCTCCATCGTCGCTCTAGGCGTCTCTTTTGGCGCTTCATCTCCCGGAGCTCCTCAGTAAACCAAGGGGCCCGCCGGGATCCGCTGCCACGGAGAGGCCGCAAAGGCGCAATCCGATCTAAGGCCCCCGTTGCCGCCTGATTCCAAGCAGCCACTAGGGCCTCAGATGAATCGTGTACCAGGGAGTCAGGTATTTCCCCAAGTTCCCTCTGAAATCCTTCAGATTCCATTAGGCGCCTGGGGCGGAACCACTTAATCGGCCCCGCCTCCTTGCGGTGGAGGAGTGGTGCCATGAAATCCAACCTCAGAAGGAAATGATCTGACCACGACAAGGGTACTGTGACTAAACCCCTCAGCCTCAGATCATCTCTCCACTGCCCCGAAAGAAACACAAGGTCAAGCGTGTGGCCCCCCTCATGAGTCGGACCCTGAACTACTTGGGTCAGGTTCATGGTTGTCATGGAAGCCATGAACTCCTGGACTGCCTCCGAGGTTTCACCGGGCGATGGCAGATTAAAGTCCCCCAGCACCATCAGCCTGGGGAACTCAATCGCCAGCCCTGCTACCGCCTCGAGCAGAACAGGCAGGGCCTTTGTAACGTAGCTAGGAGGCAGGTACGCTAACAAAAGGCCCACCTGGACCCCTAAGTCCAACTTCAGAAGGAGCGTCTCACACCCAACAATCTCCGGGGCAGGGCTCCTTCGAGGATTAAGGTTCTGGCGAGCTATAATCGCCACTCCTCCACCCCTTCCCTGGGGTCGCGGCTGATGCTGCACTAAGAACCCGTCCGGGCACATCTCGGAGAGGGGAACCCCCCCCTCCTGGCCTAGCCAGGTCTCAGTGATGCATGCCAGGTCTGCCCCCTCTTCCAGGATTAAATCCCGTACAAGGGGGGCCTTGTTGGCAATTGACCTGGCATTCAACAGCAGCAGCTTGAGCCCAGGGCCCTGACATTTTTGCCCTCTGGGAGGCAGACCCCCACCCTTCAGGGAATCCAGACTACCACAGATAGCCGTATTAATTCCTTAAGAGTTAATTTTATCACTAGGGTTGGAATGGGGTAGTGACCCCTCTATCATGTGGTTTCTACAACCCAGGGAAATTCATTGA
Source organism: Diadophis punctatus similis (assembly GCA_023053685.1). Lineage (NCBI taxonomy): Eukaryota > Metazoa > Chordata > Lepidosauria > Squamata > Dipsadidae > Diadophis > Diadophis punctatus. Next base: position 700,167 of record JALIGW010000050.1, on the reverse strand, counting down.
TTGGGGGAGCTTAGCTCCAAAGAAAAGGTTCTAAATTTAATTGTGTGTGAAGCAGTGGTGGGTTGCTACTGGTTCACCCCGGATCGGGCGAACCAGTAGCAGTGGTGGCGGGAGGCTCCGCCCACCCACCCAGATGTCTCTGCGCATGCGCAGAAGCTTCTGCGCATGCACAGAAGCAACCCGCGCATGCTCCCAATAGTGAACCGGTAGCGATGGAATTTGGAATCCACTACTGGACTGTGAAGGATAAGGAGATGTAAATATGAAGGAAGGAAGGCAAGGTTGCAATGATTAAATGTAACCACTAGACTCACTGAGCTAACACTAACCATCAGAAGGCCCTCTGGGACCCATCAAAATGAACACGAATTGCTGAGAAGCAACGTTGGCAGATGACAATTAGATATTCCTTTTTCTTTCCAAAAGGACAGTACTGATGCTGTTTGAAGACCAAAGCCATGAGAATAAATTTATCTAAAGCAGATCTATTCAGAATGTTGTCATCCTCTCCTAAGGACGGTGGTGCTTTCAGCTTTTGAGCCTCTCAACTCTTTGGAATTCATTTTGAAATGACTGAAATGGATCCGGGAGGCTGGACTATCTTCAGATCTACCATGGATGTGGAGTTGTCAGGGCACAAAGAAGGCAAGTTGGACAAAAGACACAGGAAAGTATGACCCAGTCAAAGGTAGCAGGACCCAACCATGTGAATGGAGAGATAGGGTATCATCTTCTCCCTTTCAGTTAGGAATGGAAGGAAAGGTTTCAAGGAGCAGGAGCAGGAGCAGGAGGAAGAGGAAGAGGAAGAACAGGAGGAGGAGGAGGAGGAGAAGGAGAAGGAGGAGGAGGAGGAGGAGGAGGAGGAGGAGGAGGAGGAGGAGGAGGAGGAGGAGGAGGAGAAGGAGAAGGAGAAGGAGAAGGAGAAGGAGAAGGAGAAGAAGGAGGAGGAGGAGAGATAAATAATTCCTTCTTTCTCCTCTTTTCCCTCTTCAACCTGCCCATCTCTAATGTCCAGGTTGTTGTGTGAATTGACTGGTGGTTCAAGTTAGATTTAATTTAGTAAGTTAACTGCTCCATTCAAATAAATGACTGGAATTGTTTCCAATGACAAAACTTCCAGAAATGTCATTTTATCACAGGGACAAAGGCACAACTTCATGTAGCAAAGTCCCCATTTCTCTTTCACAAACACCCACCCGCACTTGCACACATTCACACATGCACAAACACGAACCCAGAAGGATAAAGGAAGAGAGGGAAGGCAGAGAGAGCGATATGGTACTTAGCTGTGTCACACCAGAGTCTGTTTTGGCAGATAATTGCAAAATATTGAATGAGAATCCCTTTCAACTGAAGAAGAGGGCTTAACTCTGCAGAGTCGATGGCAATTAATGGACAATTTGTATAAAGGTTTCCCCCCACCCTTGTATAAAGGGGTTTTTTCCCCTTTAAAAAATGAATCAGTAGCAAGCTAGGCACTCTGCGATTAGCACCTGCTTTATAAATTCACTTGCAAACAAAATGCATCTGGTGTTTGCTTCATTGGGGGAAAAATACGTACTGTATATATATATATTGTTTGTAAGAATTGTGTGGAGAGGGCTGACTCTGTTATTTTCCAAAGGATTGACTTCACACCATCTGTTTGGCGTGCAATTGCTTGATTTTGGAGCCTGCAGAAGGAACATACCCCCGAAGCTGACAAGATGACATTTAAATGTGACTTACAATTAAGGGGAAAAAAACACCTCAAAGTCCTTTTCTAATTGCAGTGGTCAACGGGATTAGAAAGAGACCTGTCAGATGTAGGGAAGTTGGGGGGGGGAAACCCATTTTAGTTTTGCAAAAGTATTGTCATAAAGGTAATTGTCTCAAAAAGAATGTCACCTCAAGGCTTGCCAATTAAGGATGGATTTGTGTGAGTCCTGGTAGTGGGTCTACCTGGGACAAAGAGCTGAACGCTATCCACAACCGTTCTCCATGTTAATAAGGATCAGTTTTCCAGGTTTTTACTGAATTCAGCTTGCAATCTTTTCTGCCAAAGTAGCTATATTGGAATTCTGCTTTACATACGATAGCAATAGCATTTAGACTTATATACCGCTTCATGGTGCTTTGCAGCCCTCTCTAAGCGGTTTACAGAGTCAGCACGTTGCCCCCAACAGTCTGGGTCCTCATTTTACCAACCACGGAAAGGATGGAAGGCTGAGTCAACCTTGAGCCGGTCAGGATCGAATTCCTGGCAGTCGGCAGAATTAGCCTGCAATACCACATTCTAACCACTCTGCCACCACGGATACAAGAAATTCTCAACTTACAACCATTCATTTAGTGACCGTTCAAAGTCACAAAGGCACTGAAAAAGGTGACTTAAGACCCTTTTTTCCACACTTACGACCAATGGAGCATCCCCATGGTCACGTGCAGGGGTGGGCTCCTTTCGGTTCGGACAGGTTCACTCGAACCGGTAGCAACCCGCTGGTGACATCATGATGATGTCACAGACCCAGTTTGGTCGGTGCCGGTCCGCGGGCACTACCATCTTTTTTTAATTTATTTTTTATTTTTTTTATTTTTTTCTTCTGAGCATGCTCAGAAGTCAAGTTTTCGACACTGTGGATGCGGTCACCATCTTGTTTTTTGGCTTTTCCCCCAGATTTTTTGGCACAGCACATGCGCGCACGTGAAGCATGCGCACACCCATGAGGCGTGCCCACGCGGCGCGGGGGGGAAGCGAACTGGCAGCAAGGTAAGTTAGAACCCATCCCTGGTCACGTGATCAAAATTCAGATGCTTGGCAACTGGCATGAACTTATGAGAGTTGCAGTGTCCCGGGGACATGTGATCCCCTTTATTGACCTTCTCAATGAGGAAGCTTTAAGAACCGTGTTACTAACTGAACAGCTGCAGTGATTCACTTAACAACGGTGGCAAGAAAGATTGTACAATGGGGCAAAACTCATTTAACAGCTGTCTCGCTTAACGATAGAAATTTTGGGCTCAGTTGCGGTCGTAAGTCAAGGATTACCTGTACCTAGATACTGACATGAATGGTCCAGTTGCAATCTGGGAAACTTTGCATTGAGTTTTCCCAGGGTTTTAATTTTCTGCTTTCCGATTTGCTTTCCAGCCCTTCGTTTCAGCGCCCCAGGATTGATTGTGTTGGTTTAAAAACATCACATCCCTTCTATTATTTTCGTATCGTTTGGCAAGCATGATTAACCTAGAAAGATAAAGAGCATTTCTCCGAGACTACTGCAAAATTGTCAACTGCAAAAGGATGGCTCCTTCGGCAGTAGATCTGAACACTTTCATTTTGCAGTTCCTTTTTTAAAAAATTATGATTATTTTGATTTAATTCACAGGCAATTTGACTTTTCCACTCTGCCTGAGTGACTATGTTCATTTCACTTGTCGGGAGAGAGAAAATTTTTAATAATTAGAATAGCAAAGAAGGTGCCTGTCGTTCTTTCCTCAGTGACCATCGTTTTCATCCCGTTTTCTTTTGGCATTTCTTCCAGAGACACTTTGTCTGAAGATCTCTTCGCAGCTCGGTGATTTATATTAGCTGTACAGAAATGCAAATAGTTGGAAAGTTTGTGGGCTGCATTTATTTCCATAACATTCATCACACCTTCACGCACATTTAAATAGACTTCTATAGCTGGCTTGGTGATGCTGGAAGACACAACCTGAAACCTCATTTCCTGCCCCACGTCTTTTGACGGGTGTGTTGTTTGTACTTCGCTTCGGTAACTTCTACACGGAGCATTCTTAATCTCTCAAAAAAGGAGGGGAACCAAGAAGCGAGCTACTTTTTAGACCAGCTCTTATATGAGTTAAGATTTTTCATTCCCCTTATTTTAAAAAGCTTAGTCTTCTCCATCTTCTGCAGTTTTATTGGCAATTCTGAGTTATTCCGAATTATAACTATAACATCTATCCCATTCCGATTCTAGGCTGCCATGTTAGGGTGATTTTCTTGTGGTTTTATCTTAATTTAAAATTTTATCTCGTATGGTGTATTGTCCACATTCTGTCGATATATAGATAGATTATAATGATAGATAGATAGATAGATAGATAGATAGATAGATAGATAGATAGATAGATAGATAGATAGATAGATAGATAGATAGATAGATAGATAGATAGATAGATAGATGATAGGATAAATGGATGGATGGATGATAGGATAGATAGATGGATGGATGGATGGATGGATGGATAGATAGATAGATAGATAGATAGATAGATAGATAGATAGATAGATAGATAGATAGATAGATAGATAGAAAGATAGATGATAGGATAAATGGATGGATGGATGGATAGATAGATAGATAGATAGATAGATAGATAGATAGATAGATAGATAGATAGATAGATAGATAGATAGATAGATAGATAGACGAGAGGGGAGAGAATGAACAGAGATAGAGATAGGGGTGTGTGTGTGTGTGTGTGTATTTGCTGATGTTTTCGTTAGTTAGTTACAGAATAGAGTTGGAAGGGACTTTGCATATCTTCTAGTCCAATCTCTTGCTCAGGCAGGAGACCCTACACCAGTGATGGCGAACCTTTTTTTCCTTGGGTGCCGAAATAGTGCGCACGCACGCTATCATACATGCGTGCATGCCCACACCCATAATTCCCCACTCGCCCCACCCCCCTGTGCATGCGTGCGCGACCCCCCCACTCTCCCGTTTTTTGACTTCCAGTGGGCCCGGTAGGCCTGTTTTTTTGCCCTCCCCAGGCTCCAGAGGCTTTCTTGGAGCTTGGGGAGGGCGAAAACTTTCTCCCTGCCACCCCAGAGATCCTCCAGAGGCCGAAATCGCCCTCCCAGAGCCTCCGCACGAGCCAAAAATTAGCTGGTGGGCACGCACATGCGCGCAGGAGCTGAGCTAGGGCAATGGCTCGCGTGCCGGCAGATATGGCTCCGCGTGCCACCTGTGGCACCCGTGCCATAGGTTCACCATCACTGGTTCACCATCACCATTTCAGGAAAATAGCTATCCAGTCTCTTCTTCAAAACCTCTAGTGGGAGGGAGGGAGGGAGGGAGGGAGGGAAGGAAGGAAGGAAGGAAGGAAGGAAGGAAGGAAGGAAGGAAGGAAGGAAGGAAGGAAGGAAGGAAGGAGGGGTAGAATAGCAGAGTAGCAGAATAACAGAGTTGGGGGTCTTCTATTCCAACCCCCTGTTCAAGGAGGAGACCCTATATCATTTCAGACAAGTGGCTGTGCAATCTCTTTTTAAAGGCCTCCGGTGTTGGAGCACCCACAACTTCTGGAGTGAAGTCATTCCACTGATTAATTGTTCTCACTGTCAAGAATATTTATGGAGATTCTTAGTCCTCCAGGTCATGGTTGTCTCAAAGGTGGTTTTTCAAGAGGCAACTGGACTTTCTGGTTTTTCTTTGAAGATGTTTCGCTTCTCATCCAAGAAGCTCCTTCAGTCACGTTTTCAGCACCATCGTAACTTTGAATGGTCACTAAACCACTGTAAGTCATGGACTACCTGTATGGATTACCATAGAGCTTTCAGAGTTATGGAGAGACAGACAAGTAGAGATAACCACAATTGTGACTGTCTCTGCCCCTTTGCAAGGAGGAAAGCTTTACAAATCCAAATTCTAAGTACCCTGAGAATGATTTTGTTTTAAAGATGTAAGCCGCCCAGAGTCCCTAGGGAGTTTACAGTTTAACAGAGTTGGAAGGGACCTTGTAGGTCATCTAGTCCAACCCTCTGCTCAGGCAGGAGACCCTACACCATTTCTGACAAATGGCAGTCTAATCTCGAGTGATTAATCCCCCACAACTTCTGAGGGCAAGCTGTTCCATTGGTTGATTGTTCTCATTGTCAGAAAATTTCTCTTTATTTCCAAGTTGAATCTCTCCTTGGTCAGTTTCCATCCATTATTCCTTGTCTGGCCTTCGGGTGCTTTGGAGAATAGCTTGGCCCCCTCCTCTCTGTGGCAGCCCCTCAAATATTGGAAGACATCTATCATGTCTCCCCTGGTCCTTCTCTTCGCTAGACTGTCCATGCCCAGTTCCTGCAACCGTTCTTCATATGTTTTAGTCTCCAGTCCCCGATCATTGGGCGGCATAGAAATATAATTAAATAAAAGTAAAATAAATAAATAAAAGATAAAAGAAAAGCTTTTTCTTCCACCAAAGGCAATGAGTTATTCTAGAAAAGCATCGAGACAGGATTCATTCTGAACCAACGGGGCTTGTCTGATGTTATTTTGCAACCTGTTGGCAAGAAACCTTTAGGAATTAAATCTGAACAAAAGGCATAAACATAACACTTAGTTCACTTACACACACTCACACACAAAAAGAGCATCAATAAAACTGAATAAAACCTCAATAGACGGGACATGTTAATTGAGTGTTGGCTTTTCCCAAAGGACAAAGCTATCATATTTAAAGCATCTGGGAGCTTACAGCATATGCCCATCCTTATGTTTAGCATTAACATCGTCTGAGCACCTCAGACGGAATGCATTAACCACTTCTCTTTTTTTTTAAATAAAAGACAACCGCTGTCAGAACAGGCAGAGTTTCCTTAATGCTTTGCCTTTTCAGAGAATCAATCAATGCTTTGGCTAGTAAATGATAGATATTAGTGCACTAAGAAGCTTGGCCACAGTGGATAAGACTCACACCGTATGTCCAAATTCCCAGAGTTGCAAATGTTAATAAAAGCTCATGGGAACTTACTTCATTTTAAAAACTACTGACCTCTGTTTAACCAGGAACCGAATTTACTAAGCCACGGAGATTTGGTGGGGAGGATAGCAATAGCACTTAGACTTATATACCGCTTCATAGTGCTTTACAACCCTCTCTAAGCAGTTTACAGAGTTCAGCATATTGCCCCCAACAATCTGGGTCCTCATTTTACCGACCTCAGAAGGATGGAAGGCTGAGTCAACCTTGAGCCGGTGAGATTTGAACAGCTGAACTGCTGAACTAGCAGTAGCAGTAGCAGTAGCCTGCAGTGCTGTATTTAACCACTGCGCCATCTCGGATGAACAGAAGAGTAAGCTAAATAGTAAAAGGGGTCCTAAGTTGAGGACTACAGTTGTGTTTTATGGCATCTTGATTAGTGCATAAGCTCTGACTGCCCAGCTTAGCAAGAGAAAGGCATCTTTCTGAAACCAACTTCCCCCAGAGATCAGAATCATCCCCACCTTGCTGGCCTTCCGAAAAGCCATTAAGACATGGCTCTTCCTGCAGGCAGGGTTATGAGACAATTCACATCTGTGGTCTCCCCCATGTATGCATGGTGTTGTATGTCCTATTTTAAACTTTTTTAAAAATTGTTTTTAAATGATTTTATTGTTTGGTGTTCTTTAAAATGCTGTACGCCGCCCTGAGTCCTTAGGGAGTAGGGCGGCGTAGAAGAATTTCCAAATAAAATAAAATAAAATAAATCTGAGACAAGCAATAGTAAAAAGGAGTAGATTTAACAATGGTTAATACACTATTTGTATTTGTATTTGTTTATTTTGTCAAGCATATATGATTATAAGCAAAGTATAAACAGTAAAACATGATTGAATATATATGTAATAGTACAAGCATGAATAAGAGTAAAAGAGGTAAGAATATATGTGTACATTAGGACAGGAACGATAGGCACGATTGTGCGCTTATGCACGCCCCTTACCGACCTCTTAGGAATGGGGTGAGGTCGATGGTAGATAATCTGAGGTTGAAGTTTTGGGGGTTTGGGGAAGAAACTACTGAGTCAGGTAAAGTGTTCCAGGCATTGACCACTCTGTTGCTGAAGTCGAATTTTTTGCAATCAAGTCTGGAGCGGTTTGCATTAAGTTTGTATCTATTGTGAGCTCGTGTATTATTGCGGTTGAAGCTGAAGTAGTCATTAACAGGTAGGACATTGAGGCAGATAATTTTGTGAGCTACACTTAGGTCAGATCGAAGGCGGCGGAGTTCTAAATTTTGAAGTCCCAAAATTTCAAGTCTGGTTTCATAAGGAATTCTGTTGTGAACAGAGGAATGTAATACTCTTCTTGTGAAGTATCGCTGGACATTCTCAATTGTGTTGATGTCTGATATGTAGTGTGGGTTCCAGACAGATGAGCTGTATTCAAGAATCGGTCTAGCAAATGTTTTGTATGCTCTGGTTAAGAGTACAATGTTACCTGAGAAGAAGCTGCACAAGATTAGGTTAACCACTCTTAATGCCTTCTTTGCTATGTAGTTGCAGTGGGCTCTGGCACTTAGATCGTTAGAGATGAGTACTCCAAGGTCCTTTACTGAGTGAGTGAGTATATAAGCAATAGTAAAAAGGAGTAGATTTAACAATGGTTAATACACTAACCAGCCCCTATCCACAACCACAAGCAAAGAAGGGTACTAAGAAAGAATTTAGGAATCATTTTAATCCTTCCCTTACTGGAAACGGTGCTTGTATCCTTAAAATATAAATGGATGAACAATATTCATAGTGCTAATTAATATGTATATTCAAAGAAGAAAAAAAACATGACAAGCCCTTAGGATTGTGTTTCCAGAGAAACAAGGGCAGTTTTAAGAAGCCAATCACATTTTTTGCTTACACTTGCTTTGTTAATTATTAGCTAGTCTGAATAGAGTGATAAAAGCATCTTTAATATGCAGTAGCCCTTTCGTTGTGGCCTAATTAAGGACTAAATTCAATAAATGGACAAAGGGATACATTAGCTGATGTTTTAAAAATAGATTTAAAAATAAATAAATAAAAGCACGGGTTCTGTTGTCGCCTGCCACACATACTTTGTTGCCGTCCCCTATAATTAAGATCAGAGAGCAAACAACCCATTGATTAAAAGCGACCTAGTGTTTGCTTTCTTGTCAAATTATTAAAAGAGAAGAAGAATTAATTGACAGAGTCCTGATTTGCAATTGGGAAAGTGGGCTCCAACACCACTTTGGGGGTCTTGGGGATGGGCTTTCCCAAGCTGATGTAATTAAGTGAGTCTATTCTGACTTTCGGTCATTGGCATCGGTGGGCAGCATGTGGGTTTCTTTTGGATAGCAAGAACTGTGACTTCTGTGAGCCTCAGAATTAAGTCCCTCTCCAGTCGTTGAATCTCAGAGGACATTGAAAATAAATTAATAAATTGAACTAAAAGCAGGCAGGCAGGCAGGCAGGCAAGAAGGAAGGAAGGAAGGAAGGAAGGAAGGAAGGAAGGAAGGAAGGAAGGAAGGAAGGAAGGAAGGAAGGAATAAAGGAAAACAGAGAAAAAGAAGGTAAGAAAGAAATCAGATGGAAAGAAAGTGAAAAGATGGGAGGGAGGGAGGGAGGGAGGGAGGGAGGGAGGGAGGAAGAAGGAAGGAAGGAAGGAAGAGGAAGGAGGAAGGAAGGAAGGAAGGAGGGGAAATGAATAAAGGAAAACAGAAAGAAGGTAGGAAGAAAATCAGATGGAGAGAAAGTGAAAAGGGAGGGAAGTCACGAGAAAGGAAAAAGTAGCACCTATACAGATAGTCCTTGACTTACGACCACTTTCTGAGCCCCACACTTATGTTGTTAAGCGAGACATTTGTTAAGTGAGTTTTGCCCCATTTTACTTTTCTTCTACCTTTGTTAAGTGAATCACTACAACTGTTAAAATTAATAACCCAGTTGTTAAGTGAATCTGGCTGCCCTGTTGACTTTGCTTGTCAGAAGGTCGCAAAAGGGGATCACATGACCCGAGGGGAACACTGTGACCGTCATAAATATGAATCAGTCATCAAGCATCTGAATTTTGATTACCATAGGGATGCCGCAATGGTCCATAAGTGTGAGAAGCAACCATAAATCATTTTTAAGTGCCGTTGTAACTTCGAAAGGTCACTAAAACGAACAGTTGTAAGTCAAGGCCTACCTTTAAAAGTCCAAAATTTGTTTCGTTTTCATTCTAAACAGCTTGAGTTTCATTATGCACCAGATTCCCTTATGCACACACACACACCCTCACTTATGCACACACACACACACACACACACACACTGACACGCACTCACAGATATGTGTAACACCTCAAATGGATGTCTTGGCTCAGTTTTGCATCAAGTGAATTTCAATGTTAATTGGTTGGTTCCTACAGAAGATACGTGTTGTTGCCACTGCAATCCTCCGGGAGCAAATTATTTATATATGTAATGCAACAGTAGGAAAATTGGAGCTAATGTAACATTAGCTGTTCTATTATTTCTATGTGTTAGTATAGATGGCCAAGGTTTAGGGTTATTTTATTAAAAAAAACCTATTCTTTGGATAGTATTTTTTAGTATTTTTTTTTTAATTAAAGATCTTAAAATGGCAATAATTTAAGACATGATTAAAAACCGTGACGATTAAAAAAATATGGATTTCACAACTAACCGACGCTTGGGAGATGTAGAAGGTATAGTCTCTAGGGGACATTAGAGAATTATCAGTCTCTAGGGAACTGATAATTAAAACCTTCATAATTAACTCAAGGAATAACTGAGGTAGGAAATAACCTGAAAGTAGATAGCCTTAAATTGCAATTTTTAAAAATGCGGGTAGTCCTCAATTTACGACGGTTCATTTAGTGACCATTCAAAGTTACAACGGCACTGAAAAAAGTTCACACTTATGACGGTTGCAGCATCCCAAGGTCATGTGATCCCCTTCTGCGAACTTCTGACAAGCCAAGTCAACGGGGAAGCCAGATGCACTTAACAGCCGGGTTGTTAAGTTATCAACTGCAGTGATTCACTTAACAACGGAGGCTGGAAAGGCTGTAAAATGGGGCAAAACTCGCTTAACTTTTAATTAAATTAAATTAACAAGAGAAATGTTGGGCTCTGTTATGGAGGTGGGAATTCAGCAGGTTCTGACCAGTTCTGGACAACCGGTAGCGGAAATTTTGAGTAGTTCGGAGAACCGGTAAATACCACCTCTGACTGGCCCCGCCCCCATCTATTCTCTGCCTCCCGAGTCCCAGCTGATCAAGAGGAAATGGAGATTTTACAGTATCCTTCCCCTGCCACGCCCACCACGCCACCCCCCCCAAGCCAAGCCACGCCTACAGAACCAGCAGTAAAAAAATTTTGAATCCCACCACTATAAGGCAAGATCTACCTGCATTTTCTGAAGATGAAACTCATGGGGCAATGGCTGTTTTTTTTAGAAGGCACGATCAGACCAATTATAAGTTCTATTTATGACTTCAAGGAATGCAACTGAGCCCACTTCAGAACGTGAAACGAAGATGAGGATAGAACTGTGGTTGGGAAGAACTATTTTTTAAATGGAGACCCCTGGAAAATGCGTGGGACGTTGATAAATAGTTAGATTCTGTTCGGTGGGGCAGGTGGCAATGATAAATCCCCCTTGACTTTTTAAGGCATCCTTTTGGTATAATAAACCTCCTTGTTTTCCAAACGCCTGATTCTAAGAATAGGATTCATTAGTTTCTCCAGCACCACAGCCAGCGAGGTTGTGTTCGTTTTCATTAGTGTTGACCTGAACTCATCTCCAAGCCCACATTGTTATAAGCATTAATGATGCACTAGAGAGGTACGTGCTATTAGCGTGATAGGAAAGGCAGAAGCCAGCTTGGTTAGAACTGAGGTTTATTAAACCATCAAGGAAGAGAGAATTGTGTGGCATTTATACCTGGCCAGTGACTTACTTTGCTGTTTCATATTTCTTCTTGTTCTCCTAGCTTGGGATCCTTCCTTCCCTCCTGCCCTTCCTTCCATATCTTCCTTCCTTCCTTCCTTCCTTCCTTCCTTCCTTCCTCCTTCCTTCCTTCCTTCCTTCCTTCCTTCTCTTCATTCTTTGGTTCTTTCATTCTTTCATTCTTTGTCTCTCTTCCTTCCTTCCTTCCTTCCTTCCCTCCCTCCCTCATTTTCTCTCCATCTTATTTCCTTCCTACCTTCTTTCTCTGTTTTCTTCAACTCCTCCCTCCCTCCCTCCCTTCATCCTTTTTATCTGTTTTCTTTTCCTCCTCCCCTCCCTCCCTCCCTCCCCTCCTTCTCCTTCTTCCCCTCCTTCCCCTCCTCCCTCCCTCCCTCCCTCCCCTCCTTCTCCTTCTTCCCCTCCTTCCCCTTCTTCCTTCCTTCCTTCCTTCCTTCCATCCTCCTTCCCTCCCTCCCTCCCTAACCCTCCTTCTCCTTCTTCTCCTCCTTCCCCTCCTTCCTTCCTTCCTTTCTTCCTTCCTCCTTCCCTCCCTCCCTCCTCCCTCCCCTCCTTCTCCTTCTTCTCCTTCTTCCCCTCCTTCCCCTCCTTCCTTCCTTCCTTCCTCCTTCCCTCCCTCCCTCCCCTCCTTCTCCTTCTTCCCCTCCTTCCCCTCCTCCCTCCCTCCCTTCCTCCCTCCCCTCCTTCTCCTTCTTCCCCTCCTTCCCCTCCTTCCTTCCTTCCTTTCTTCCTTCCTTCTTCCTTCCCTCCCTCCCTCCCTCCCTGCCCTCCTTCTCCTTCTTCTCCTCCTTCCCCTCCTTCCTTCCCTCCTTCCTTCCTTCCTTCCTTCCTTCCTTCCTTCCTTCCTTCCTTCCTTCCTCCCTCCCTCCCTTTTATCATTCTGAAAAACCTTTTGGAACCACCGTGGAAACCGGTGGTTTACAATGTGAGTTCCCCATCTGGAGAACCCCAACATTAAACACTTTAAAATAAAGACAGGTAATCTTCAATGTATGACCCTAATTGGGACCAGAATTTCCATTCCAAGCGGGGTGTTTGTTAAGTGAGACATGCCCAATTTTACAACCTTTTTTTTTGCCACAATTGCTAAGTGAATCACTGGAGTGAAATGAATCAGGAGGTCATCAGGAGGAGGAGGAGAGGGTTCTCTTGCAGACATTTCATTACCAAACTAGGTAACATTATCAGTGCTAGAAAGGAATGGGGTTTTAGGGAAGAGGCAGAGAAGGCGGAGGGGGTGAGGGAAGAGGAGGAGGAGGAGGAGGAGGACTGTGGGGTCCTTGGTGCTCTCTAGCTTAGTGGTTTTCTTGCAGACATCATCAGAGTCCCAGAATCCCCTGGAATTCGACCGCCAATAATTTTAAATAAATAAATATCCCTTGCAGTTTTCTTCTGGGCTCTAGGCCAGTGGTAGGTTCCTACCGGTGTGGTCCGGTGCGTAGCTCCGGTAAGTAGCGGCCAATTGTGCAATTTGCGCACAACCACTCCGGTGCCATCTTTGCCGGTCCATCGCGTGCATCGCCATCTTTTTTAAAGAATTTTTGGGCTTTTTTGCTTCTGGGCATGCGCGGAAGCAAAATTGCACCAAAATCTTGCGAGGGGACGCGCAAACGTGTGAGATTTTGGCGAGATTCTGCTTCTGCGCATGCGCAGAAGCAGAATTATGCGAGGGGGCATGCGCGCGTAGCGAGCACGCGTGCGCACAAAACGTGGAGATGCGCGCACAGTGCACTGGTGTCGGTAAGTTAGCAACCCGTCCCTGCTCCAGACCGTAAGCTGCAAACTATTCCCTAATAGGCATAGTACGGGTGAGCAAAGAATGGAGTCTATCCGTTTATATTTCATTGCTACAAAGTATGCATTCTTTCGGAACTTCGTTCCCAAGTACGGCGTATCAGAGAAGGTCGCAAACAAACTTAAAGGGAAAGTTATCAACCACGAACGCCTCTTTCTTTTTCGAGTTTTCTGTCTAAAACTCAGCTGCAGGGAAGATTTGAAAAAAAAACACGATTTCTTCTAAGAGAATTTTCATGATTCTTACAGAAAATGACATTTTTATGCACGCTCAACAGTGCAATTTTCACTTTAACAGACTGGCTGGCAAGATGGAATCCTTGCGTCTCCTGCTGTTCCCCTGCTTATTTTATGCTGCAGGAGGGGTGAGGAGGGGGGCAAGCTTTTTTTGAAACTTTTCTGACAAATGGGCTTTCGCCAGCATTATTTTTGAGCACCCATTAGGGTTATAAAGCTCCTATGTAGACTTCAATGGGCTGCTTGCAAAAATACACAGGATTTTGGTGATAAGCGTGAATTTCTCTACACAGGAACTCTTAAAGGAGCTGAGATAGCGCAGTGGTTAAAAGCAGCATTGCGACCTTCAGCTGATTGCTAGTTCAGCAGTCCAGCTGTTCGAATCTCACTAGGCTCAAGGTTGACTCAGCCTTCCATCCTTCCGAGGTGGGTAAAATGAGGACCCAGATTGTTGGGGGCAATATGCTGAACTCTGTAAACCGCTTAGAGAGGGCTGGAAAGCACTATGAAGCGGTATATAAGTCTAAGTGCTATTGCTATTGCTATTGCTATTAAATCACAAAAAAGGAAGTATCCACATATTTTATTTTAGTTTTTTTCTTGAACTTGGCAATGGAACGGGAGGAGAGTCGATCATTAATTCACTGCACTTAAAAAGGCATTGCTCCCATCTATCTTTGTCATGAGGTCTAGCTGACAAAAAAATTTACCTTGCAATAATTTACGCTATTCATCATTAAAGGCTCTTTCTAAAAAGAAGATGCAGTTGAGTCCTGAACCACGCAGTCTCAAGGACTTTCAGACAATGAACAATGTGCTGCAGTGTTTCAAGGTATAGCAGTGTTGGCTGCCGTGTAAAGCACACAACTTTGAGGTGGTGTGGACTTCAACTCCCAGAATTCCCCAAATACCAAATAAAAATACTGAACGTTGCTCTGTTGCGCAACCAGAGGAAGAAAGGAGGAAGAAACGGTAAAGAGAGAGAAAGAGAAGGAGACACTTTGGCTTCATGGTTAAGTTATTTGCCTAGAAATCAGGAGACAAGTGAGTTCTAGTTTGGCCTAACGCAGTGATGGCGAACCTTTTTTTCCCCGGGTGCCGAAATAGTGCGCGCATGCACTATCGCACGTGCGTGCATGCCCACACCCATAATTCAAAGCCTTCCACTTCCCCCAAACCCCTGCACATGCGTGCGTGACCCCCCACTTCCCCGTTTCCCGACTTCCGGTGGGCCCAGTAGGCCCATTTTTTCGCCCTCCCCAGGCTCCAGAGGCTTTCTTGGAGCTTGGGGAGGGCAAAAACGCTCCCCCTGCCACCCCGGAGGCCCTCCGGAGGCCGAAATCACCCTCCCAGAGCCTCCGCGCAAGCCAAAAATCAGCTGGTGGGCACTCACATGTGCGCTGGAGCTGAACTAGGGCAACGGCTCGCGTGCCGGCAGATATGGCTCCGCGTGCCACCTGGGGCACACGTGCCATAGGTTCGCCATCACTGGCCTAACGCATAAAAGCCGGCTGGGTGCCTTTGGATCAATCACCACAATTTGTGAGTTCTAATCCCTCCTTAGGCACAAAAGCTGGCTGGGTGCTAATGGCCGGCTTGGGCCAATCACCAGGAGATGGTGAGTTCTAGTCCTGTCTTTGGCATGAAAGCCAGCTTGATGCTTTTGGGCCAATCACCAGGAGACAATGAGTTCTAGTCCCGCCTTAGGCACAAAAGCTAGCTGGGTGCCATAGGGGGAGGTCTGGCCTGACACATAAAAGCCAGCTGGGTGCCTTTGGATCAATCACCACAATTTGTGAGTTCTAGTCCTGCCTTAGGCACAAAAGCTGACTGGGTGCCATTGGGGCAATCACTCTCTCTCAGCCAAACTCATCTCAAACTCCTTGTTGTAGGAAAAATAAGAGGAAGAAGGATTATTAGGAATGTTCATTGCCTTGGCTTACTTATAAAGTAATAAAGGTGGGATTTAAAAAATCTAATAAATAAACGCAAAGCAGAACAAAGCTTTCTTCTTTTTCTTTTAGGTAATAGATGGGAATAGAGTAATACATTTCTTTGCAAGGAAGTACAAGACATAACTCTTCAAAAGCTTTCTTTTTTTCCCTTGATATCACGTGACCCCCCCCTTCCATTACAACCCCTTGGTACGTCCGCTGCTATTTTTCTTTTTAACAGTAAAAGCTGAACGAGATTTCAAAGCCCCCCCTTGAACACTGCCAATAAGAGAGCACGCATTTCATTACGGATTCCAGTTGATGAATTATTTGTTCTCCGGGCCATCTCTTTAACTATTAAAGCTGATATTTGACAGTATCTGTTCAAGGTATGTCCCAAATCCTTTTCATTTTGTAAGCTCGGTACTTAACTCACCTTTCTCCAAAGCGGGGGGTGGGGGTGGGACATGGGGAAACAGAAGGCTAGGAGAAGAAAAAAGGAGATAAACCCAAATGTCCTTTGAGGCTAGATTAAGGTGACCAGACGTCCCGCTTTTGGCAGGACAGTCTTGCTTTTTAATAATTTGTCCCGCATCCCATGGCGTTTCAAAAAAGTCCCGCTTTTGAATTTGAATTTGCGCAAAGCAGGAAGCAGCCCGAGAGCTGGGGCGGGTGCCCCACATGTTCAGCGGCCGAGCGGAGCCCTGCACACCCCTCTGCCTGCTGCCTCGCCTGCCAGGCGGGGAGGGAGGGCAGTGAGAGTGGCAGCGGCCCCTGCCAAGTGCAGTGCATGGAGGCAGTGGGCAAGGCGTCCCCAGCACACCTGTTAATCTGGCCAGCCACGCGACTACAAGTGTGGCATGGAAGCCGCTGGTGGGCGGGTGGGCGGCAGCCCCCCAGGCGGGTATAGGGCCAGGCCTGCGCTTGGAAGGGGCCACCACTCTCTCTGCTCTCCCTCCCTGCCTGGCTGCAGACGTCCGCCTGCCCTCCCGAAGCAGCACTGCCGCAGTTCACTTTTGTTTTGCGGCGGGAGAAGGAAGAAAGCGGGCAGCGAGAGCAGCAGCTTCTTCCAAGCGCAGGCCTGGCCATCTCCCCACATGGAGGGCTGCTGCCCGGCTGGCTGGCGGCAGCTTCTGCAATGGAGGCAGCACGTGGCTGTGAAGAACCCTCACCATCCGCCCTTCCGAAGCACCACAGCCGCGGTTTGCTTTCTTCCTTCTCCTGCTGCTGTCCCTCTCCGGGCCAGACGCAGCAGAGGTGAGCCCCGGCCATGGCAGTGGTAAGGGCTGCAATGAAGGGGGGGGTGTTGGGGGGGTGCACAAAGCTTCAGGATAAATGAGATGGACCCCTCCCATCTTGCTCCCCTAGAACCACCACCCCCCGGTGTCCCGCTTTACAAATATTAAAATCTGGTCACCTTAGGCTAGGTGGCTTCAAGGGTTGACGTGGATGTCTATATTCCTTAAGACCAGTTGAGAAGATGGCATGGCCAGTCTATTAATGACACAATAAGGAACTTACTGGTTTGCTTGCTTCGCGAGCCAGTCTCTGGAGAGCCGAGCCCCCAAAAAACCCCATTTCCTTTGAAGAGGTATGGCCAGGCTAATGCATTAGCGTGCTAATAAATATTTCATAGCTCATAGGAGATATCTCCTCCAGCAAAATGCAAAACAGAGAACAGTCTGAAGAGTTGCTCACTTACGTGTAGTTCACTTCTAAAATAAAATAAAATAAAATAAAAATTAGGACTTAATGAACGTGGGCGGAAAATAAATGAATGCATGGAAATGCATCAGAAAAGGCTGCAAATGTACTTTAATCAAGAAAGATTTTAGAACCAAAACCCTGGAATCCTGAACTTGGAATACAGGTGGACTGCCACCTATGACCGCCATGACCGTTTTTCACACTTACGACTGTTGCAGCATCCTCACGGTCAAAATTCACAAGCTTGGCGACTGACTCGTATTTATGACGGTTGCAGTGTCCCGGGGTCATGTGATCCCCTTTTGCGAGCTTCTGACAAGCAAAGTCAATAAGGAAGCCAGATTCCCTTAACAATCATGTCAATAATTGAAGAGCTGCAGTGATTCACTGCAGCCGTTCAATTAGAACAGAGGGACGCGGTGGCTCAGTGGCTAAGATGCTGAGCTTGTCGATCGAAAGGTCGGCAGTTCAGCGGTTCGAATCCCTAGTGCCGCGTAACGGGGTGAGCTCCTGTTACTTGTCCCAGCTTCTGCCAACCTAGCAGTTCGAAAGCACGTAAAAAATGCAAGTAGAAAAATAGGGACCACCTTTGGTGGGAAGGTAATAGCGTTCCGTGTGCCTTCGGTGTTTAGTCATGCCGGCCACATGACCACCGAGACGTCTTCGGACAGCGCTGGCTCTTCGGCTTAGAAACGGAGATGAGCACTGCCCCCTAGAGTCGAGAATAACTAGCACGTATGTGCGAAGGGAACCTTTACCTTTAGTGATTCACTTAACAAGGTGAGAAAGGGTCATAAAATGAGGCAAAATCCCCTTCACAAATGCCTTGCTTAGCAACAGAAATTTTGGGCTCAATTGTGGTTGTAAGTTGAGGACAACCTGTATAGTATAGCCTGACGAACAATGGGTACGATTTCTGTGCATAATCCTGCCTAAGACGGTTGCGAAGGGGGAAAAAGGGGAAGTCACACCACACAGCAATGTGATTCGAAAAGAACATTTACACTTACAGTATCATTGTTTGTACCCTTTCAACTTCATTTTGATTGACAGCTATTTAGATGGCTCCTTTTCCGGGCCGTGTTTGCATGTTATTAAAAAATAAAATGGGGGGGGGGAAATCCTGCTCTATCTCCGTAGACCTTGTGTTGGCTGCCACATTTGCTTTTATTTTATTCAATCATGTACCTGTCATTTTGCTGAAATATGACTCCCATTCTTTCCGCGCTGTGTTCCCTTTCATTATATCTTGAAAATTAGCCTTCCTTAAAACACAAGCTACACTTCTTTCTTTCTTTCTTTCTTTCTTTCTTTCTTTCTTTCTTTCTTTCTTTCTTTCTTTCTTTCTTTCTTTCTTTCTTTCTTTCTTTTTTCTTTCTTTCTCTCTCTCTCTCTCTCTCTCTCTCTCTCTCTCTCTCTCTCTCTCTCTCTCTCTCTCTTTCTTTCTTTCTTTCTTTTTTATTTTTGGGACTTCTTCTGCAAAAAAAAAAAAAACCCACAATCTTTACATCCACCCTGACAATCAACAGGAGGACAATTTTGCTCAGACTGTAGCCAATTGTATTGGGGGGAACTTATCAAAATAATAATAGTAATGATAACAAATAAAACATTTAGCCGACCTTCTGATTCATAAGCATAAATAGCAGGCAGGGATTGAAGACAAAGAGAATCCTTAATGTCTGGATTTGTCAGAAAAGCAGGCTTTTCTTCGGAAGGGGAGGAGTGGCAAAAAAAAAATCAATTCTAAGATTAAGACTCATCAACTGATTGCGATACGAAAACTCAATTTAGCGCCTCACGCCTTCAGTTTTTTTTGCATTTGGCGACAGAAAAAAAAGAGGTGAAGGAGCATCGATATAGAATTATGAAAAAGAAGCTTGCACTGTTCTGGCCTCAGCTGGATGTAATCCTCCTCAACTAGCTATATCCAGCCTTCAATCCCCCTCCGAACAGAAGTCCTGTTGACTCCTGCCTTAATTACTGAAATGTGTTACACATGACGTTGCCTAGGAAAGAAGCTGAAAATGTCTGCTAATAGAAAATATCATTGCTAGGGATGCAGCGCTGGGTTCTTATTTATTTCATCAATTAATTAGTGGCATGGGCTTAAGAGGCAGCTCCAGTCGGTGGGCTCCTAAGGAGCCTCCCTTCCCAAATCCATCATTTGGGATGAAAAAGGAACCGATGTGTAAACAAATTGAACCCTGAAAGCCAGTCGTTGTAAATAACCGTATCAAATGAGAGTGATGAGGATGATGTAGGAAGTCAGCACCCACCCACCCTCCTAGAGAATGAAATGTTTTGGGGGATATTGACAAGGCAGGTTGGAATATTTCCCCTAAAGGAGAAATGGAGGAAAATCTTAAGGGAGGCAGAAACCAGCCCCAGTCTCCCTGCCCCAAGCAGAAACCGAGGAGGCCAGCTTTTAGAAATGCAGATTTGGTAATCCATTCAGAAAGAAACATGGGTCAGATGGAAACTCCAGATAAGCAATTAGGCAAGGCAAGATTAGCTCAGACAAACAGCTAGGATTTGCATTTCCCCTTTTCGTCTATAGAGCCAGCCATAACCCCTACGTGCAGTGGTGAAATCTAACTTTTTTTACTACTGGTTCTGTGGGCGTGGCTTGGTGGGCGTGGTGTGGCTTGGTGGGCGTGGCTTGGTGGGCGTGGCTTGGTGGGCATGGCAGGGGGAAGGATACTGCAAAATCTCCATTCCCACCCCACTCTGGGGCCAGCCAGTGGTGATATTTGCCGGTTCTCTGAACTACTCAAAATTTCTGCTACCGGTTCTCCGAATTACTCAAAATTTCCGCTACTGATTCTCCAGAACCTGTCAGAACCTGCTGGATTTCACCCCTGCCTACATGACTACATAGAAATCAAAAAGGTGTAAAAACATACCCTACTCTCAACTCCATTTTGTCAGCTGTCCCAAAACTGCCCGCTGTGTGTGTGTTGGTTCTGTTCACCAATAAACAAAACCTTTCTTTCTTAAGCAGCCTCCATTTTATTCCCAATTTTTCCTCCAAAGATGATTGATGATGATGATGATGATGATGATGATGATGATGATGATGATGATTGATGGATGGATGTTATCCATTCAGTTGTGTCCAACTCTTGGCGATACTATGGGCCATATCACCCCACATCTTCCCATCTTGCATTACATCTTTGAGTTGTTCTATTTTCTGGCTGGTGTAAGTCTTGATGGTGTCCATCTTCTTCTCTTCTTCTCCACAAACCTCATTTCATTCTAGCACTGATGATGTTATCTAGTTGGGTCATGAAACATCTGTAAGAAAACCACCAACTCAGAGAGCATCAAAGCCCCTTCATTTCAACCCTGAGCTACAAATATTCTCCTTAATTGGTGATCTTGTGTGAGTTAAACAAGGTCAGCCAAATATGTTCTTAGGTATGTTTTGAGATGGAAAATTTCAGGAAATCTCAAGGTTGTAGGTTAGCTTGGGAAGTCCAGCAGCCAGAAAAAGAAGGTTACTGAGTACTTATCTGTTCTTGCCCAATGAAGTCTATGGCAGGAGTGAGGAACTATGGCCCATTTATGACCTGTGGACTTATAGAATAGAATAGAATAGAATAGAATAGAATAGAATAGAATAGAATAGAATTCAGAATAGAATTCAGAATAGAATAGAATAGAATAGAATAGAATAGAATAGAATAGAATAGAATAGAATAGAATAGAATAGAACAGAACAGAACAGAACAGAACAGAACAGAACAGAACAGAACAGAATAGAATAGAATAGAATAGAATAGAATTCTTTATTGGCCAAAGACACAAGGAATCTGTCTTTGGTGCATATGTATGAGTAGAGCATGAGTAGACGGACACTTGATTTTCAAAGCCAAACATCAGGAGAACTGAGGCTTTGTGGGGGTATCTCCATCCGTCCCCAGCTTCCTCCAGATTGAAATAAAGCCTTGTTAAAAAAAAAGACTTGTCCAAATTCCTTGCCATAAAGGAGAGAGAAAGTTTAAAATGTTCACACATTTCCACCAAACGAGGTTCCTAGAGAGGGGCGTGAAAAATATTCATTTGCTGCCAAACTATCCTGAAATTTTATATCTGCCAAGGTTCAAAGTGTGCACTTAGGAGTGTGAACCTTCCCCTAATTATATCCTTATCATCATTATAAGATTTACTTATCTCATTATCAGCTCACTCTTCTATGGGAGGTCAGTCATGTATCCCTTTTATTGCCCGTTTAATCCTTCTGCCCACCAGCTCCATTCTGATTGATTTACTTATCGTATTTCTCAGCAAGCAAAGGCTTTTAAACATTTAAAAATAACCTTGTCTCTTTCCCCCATGTCCAAACTAACCTTCTTTTCTCCTGGATTCCATAGTCATTAGCCCCTGAATTAGAAAAATAGGACTCGGACATTATTTCATTCTTTTTTTCAAAAATAATTATATTAATACAGATATATGCTTTCAGGGCAGGAAGTGTCATTGCAAAAGAGCACAAAATGTAAGGTCAGAAAACAAGATCCACTATAGGAAGAGGATTAGGAGTTGTGATCCATCCAGAGCAGAGGTGGGTTGCTCCCGGTTTGGACTGGTTCTATAGAACCAGTAGCGGGAATTTTGCCCCCCTCGCGGAACTGGGAGCAATCACCGGTTGGCCATGCCCCCGAACAGGCTCTAATGGCAGTGCCATAGGCGCCGCCATCTTGTTTTTGGCTTCTGTGCACGTGCAGAAGCTGTTATTTGCTTTTGCGCATGCGCAGAAGCTGTTATTTGCTTTTGCGCATGCGTAAAAGCATGGTTTTCGGCACTGTGCATGAGCGTGTGCCCATGCGGCGTGGGAGGAAGCGAACCAGCAGCGAGATAAGTTAGAACCCACCCCTGATCCAGAGATATCTGGACCGCTATCCACCCATAAGAAATTAATATTGGTCTGATCAGCATGGTTCCTTTCTATCGTCTGACATTCTGATAGATGAGCAATTCTCAACCTTGGCCACTTAAAGATGCATGGACTTCAACTCCCAGAATTCCCCACCAGAACGGATTGAATGTACACAAGGCATGGGGGCTGGGGAATTTTGGGAGTTAAAGTCTGCACTTCTGGCCAAAGTTGAAAAATACTACAGGATCCAATCTGGGTCGGTTCCTGGGACCAGAGGTTTTGTCATCCGAGCTTTCGGGCTTGTGCTGGAGACCATCTTCAGGGAACTTCTCTCTAGCAGAGTGTGTCACAGATTGGATCCTGCGACATTATCCTGGGACCAGGGGTGAAATTCAGCAGGTTCTGACAGGTTCTGGAGAACCGGTAGCGGAAATTTTGATTAGTTTGGAGAACCGGCAAATACCACCTCTGGCTGGCCCCAGAGTGGGGTGGGAATGGGGATTTTGCAGTATCCTTCCCCTGCCACGCCCAACAAGCCACGCCCACAGAACCGGTAGTAAAACAAATTGGATTTCACCACTGCCTGGGACATATATATTCACCTTCATTCTTGAAAAAATACTGATATAGATACATTATTCAACCCTTCCTGGTTTTTGTTGGAAGAGATAACTAAGAAATATTTCAATGACAACTTTCAACCATCTGTTTCCAGCAGAAACTGTTAGTCAGATTCTGTTTTGTGTAGACAAAGTGACCTGGAGGTTTTTATTTTAAAATAGTAATCATTATTTTTAATAATGAAATAACTTTTTGTGTCCCTGTGAGTGGATCTTCATGTCATTCTTGATTCCTGGTAACTACATGGACGAGTCTGCTGGGGCTGAGAATGAGACAGGGAGAGAGGGAGAAAGAGAGGGGGGAGTGCCTGTTATATGTATATGCAGGGAGAAGCATCCCTATCTAATATAATGGTTTATTCCTGAGCACGTGATTGATATGTTCTTGTACGCATGTGCACATTCCTTTCTCCAATCTCTCCTTCTGTTCCTGGCTTCCATTGAAGCAAGACCTATTTTTTATATCAGAGATGTAGAATAATGAGGATTTATTGTTTTGTACTGAAATAAATATTTTTACTTAGACTTTTAAACTGTGGTTTCTTTTCTAATGTCTGATGTCCGGGAAAAGATCTATTTCTCCTTTGTGAGATTAATTATTGCCTCTGACAGGGAGAGAGAAGAAGAAGGAGAGAGAGAGAGAGAGAGAGAGAGGGAGGGAGGGAGGGAGGGAGGGAGAGAGAGAGAGAGAGAGAGAGAGAGAGAGAGAGAGAGAGAGAGAGAGAGAGAGAGAGAGAGAGAGAGAGAGAGAGAGAGAGAGAGAGAACACTACCCCAAAGTCACCCAGGTAGTTTTGTGTCCCAAGTATGACTAGAACTCCCAGTCTCCTGGTTTCTATCTCAAATCCTTTAACATACTTCAAAATTCATTTGGAAGAGATCCTTCAGCATATCAGCTTTTCAAAGGAGCCGTTTCTATAAGGCTACACATTAAGGCAGCTGCATCTTTTCCAGGCTCTTGTGCCTTGCAAGCAACCTCTTTTAAATAATTTTATAAGCAATGCACACCTCGACAAATCATCATCGTAGAACAGATCTTTCAAGGAAAGATTCTTTTATTTCTGGATTGAACACAAGCCGAGAACGGAAGGGAGGAGGAATATATATACGTTCATTTCCATTTCACCTTTCATCCTTGCTTTTTTCAAAGATGTTAAAGGACATGATTACCTGACTTAGGCTCCCAAAGCTGCTTCTATAAAAGAGAAGTGGAAATCCTATTTAAATGGAGTCACTTAACATCTGTTACCCACGGAGGTACCCATCTCTAGCAGCTGCCCTCAATATTTCCACTGAGAAATTGACTAACAAACTGTCATGGCCATCTGAGCTAGGCAATCCATTCCTGCAAATAAGAGTGATTATTATAAACTCTATCAGGGCAAAATGCAACTTAACTAGATCCAAACTATTGGATGTGGAGTGGGTTATTTTTTTCTTCTTCAAAATAAGGGATTAAGTTGCCCAATGGAAATAACGCTAATGCTTTTCTACATGTGTATGTTATTTTATCGCATTGTTTGCCACTTTGGGGGACGCAGGGCGGATTTTAGTGAGATGATAACTCTGTGGGTTAGTCGATGCTTAAGGGTTGTTGAGGTGCTCTTTCTAACCTTGTGGTTGCACCTGCTCTAAGGAGCAATTATTGCCTTTTGTTCCACGGCAGTTAATAACGTGCCACTCGGAATAATTTTGATTAGAACTGAGAAACGAACACATCTTAGACAAGTGTGAAATTACATCAGGCCTACAAGAGATGAGTGTTTAGAAGTCTAAGATCCATTAATTTCCATTCCGTTCGCTGTCAATAACCTTGTTTTGTTCAGGCAAGTTTGCTTAAACAGGGCTTACTAATTTCATTGCTCAGCCAGCCACATGGCACAGGCCTTTAGCTCCTCAGAAGAAGCTGGAAAGGCCGAAACAGTAGAATAATTATTCTCAAATCATAGCTAAGCTTCAGGATCAAGGTGATGCTTTAAGAGGCAGGACCTGGGTTGGGATGTGTGGTCCAGATGTCCTGAAATTCGTTGGGAGAAGTCGAGTTAACCCAGCTGCTGAACAGCTCCAGGTATTATCTACAGTTTATCCTCCATTTTTATGAAAGCAATGGGATTGCACTGCAGTCTAGGATGATCTTATGACCTCTTCTTATTCTTGAACCTTGACACCAATTGTGGTCGGGACTGAACAATTTGCAGGAGTTTCCCAGCACTATGAATGATTCCTCTTTCCCACAGTGTAGCTTACCACCCACCGTTTCTCTGAACATTCTCCTTGAAAGGTCTGGTGACTCAAACGCAACCTTCGGATCGAAGTTCCAAAGCTGCCGTTGCACTGTATTCTTTAGGATTGGCTGAGACTAAGTTTGGGGGAGGAAAATAAAAAGGGAGGCCAAGACATGAGCTGCATTTCAACCATTCTGCCTCTGCTGTTTTAGAAAACAACAGTAATTCTGCAAGTTGTTCCTGGCTGCTGGTGGAAGCAGAACATCTGCTGCTCTCCTTGCAAATCATTTTGGTATCTCCAACAGGCAACGGAATAAGCTGCGTTGATAAATTCCAGAGGTTGAATCTATATATACACATGAACACACATAAACCGTAACACAATCCTGATCTGGTGGAATCAGAGGGAAATCTGGACCAGCAACAAGAAATTAACCCTAAAAGACATGGGTCATGCACAGAAGACACAGGAGGAAACAGGGCGTTATCTCAGCAAACTGCATGTAAAACAAAACTGGCTCTAATAAAGTATCACTTCTAAACTTTGAGATAAAGGCCTTCTCCTAAAACATTCTTCTGTGAACTCACCGAGGACGCATCCTGTTCAGTGAGCCTCAAATTGCTGCTGGGAATAAATGTGCAAGCATTTTGCTCCAGGAAAACCTGTCGGATTAGGGGTGCAATTTGATACGGTCATTGCTGTGGACATACTAGATTTGTGCCACAAAGCTTGACACAGTCTAAATATGGCACTAACGTCTAAGCAATGTATGTCTGGGATTTTTTTTCCATAGCTCCTTCTTTTGTCCAAATTTTAGTTGGCTAAAGGGGATCGTATGGATTTAGAAGAATGTCTGCAAGGAGGAAAAATAGAGAGATTGATTTACGAGCCATAACGGTGTCGCAACAGTTCACATATTGAACTGTGTCACTGAGAAATCTTCTCTTCCTTTGCTTTCTTTCTGCAGCCCCCTGGCCAATCTTGACTGGCCTCAGAAGCTAACCAGGATCAGATCTCGTTAAGGCTCGGGTGGGAGACCTCCAGGGAACGGCACCATGGTAGGCTGAACTGGGAAGTTAAAACAACAACAACAACAACAACCACCATCCTGGCAATTTCAAATTATTTCAGTACTGCAGCAGGGAAAACTCCACAGCTGTGTCCATATCGTCAACAAAGTGCCTTTAGCTTCATTTTTTTAGCGAGAAAGGAGAGCGAGAAAGCAGATGAAAAGCAGCCTGCAAAAATTAATTCATTGAGCAGCCAACTCAAGAGATAGGCATTAGCAAAGCCCAAGAAAATGAAAGAGGCAGCAAATTCCCCATGCATTGGACACCAACCATTTCAAAAGTGAATGTATTTGGATCTTGCATGGATCTCAAGCTCCCCATCACCACCACCATCCGTCCCCACCCCCAAATAGGAATATAGAATAACAGACTAGAGACTGGCTAGGATGTTCCTGAATACATCACCAATCTGCTGGAAGTGCAAACAAACGCAAGGGACATTATTATCATCTATGGTGGACATGTGCAATAGCGAAAAAATATTGGACTAAAATAAGAAAATGGCTTGAGGAGATAACAGAACACCAAATAGATTTGAAACCAGAACTATTTTTACTGGGCATAATTACAAGAAAATACGACAAAAAATGCAATATCTAATAGTAAATATAATAACCGCAGCCAGAATCATATACGCACAAAACTGGAAAAACAACACTATACCAATAGATGAAAATTTGATAAGAAAAGTTCTAGATTGTGCAGAAATGGATAAATTTGATGAAAGAAATAAAAAATAAAGATGAAATGGAGTACTATTTAGTATGGAAAAAATGGTATAAATGGTTAGAAGATAGGAACAACAAATAAGAAAATATTTAACCGATGGAAACTTGGAATTAATAGTAAGATGGTATAAACATATATGATGTTTGTAAAATGGTGCATGAATATATTAGCATGTATAACGTGTATAGGACAAGGGAACCATATGTATAGATATATTAATAGGAAGAAGAAAAACTGTGAATGTATGCAAATGTATACAAATGTAAAAAGGAAATTCTTTTATTTTTTAAAAAAATAATAAAAATATATATTTTTTAAAAAAAGAATAACAGAATAGCAGAGGTAGAAAGGATCTTGGAGGTCTTCTAGTCCACCCCCTATGCCATTTCAGACAAATGACTGTCCGGTCTCTGGTTATAAACCTCCAGTTTTGGAGCACCCACAACTTCTGGAGGCAAGTTGTTTCACTGATTAATTGTCCTAACTTTCAGGAAATTTCTCCTTAGTTCCAAGTTGCTTCTCTCCTTGATTAGTTTCCCTCCAAACTGTTTTAGTATTGAAGCCGAGGAAACATCGCGGATATGTCCATGAAATCATGAATTTCGTGGACATATGAAATTGAAGAACTGAATTCCGGGAGTTGAAGTCTATACATCTTAGGGTGGGCGAAGTTAGCAAACACTGAGTTGAGCAAGTCCAATTTCAATGTTACAGATTTACAGATTAACAGAGTTGGAAGGGACCTTGCAGGTCATCTAGTCCAACCCCCTGCCCAAGCAGGAAACCCTACATCTGCCTCTTCCTAGGATCGAACTCACAACCTCCTGATTGTGAGGCAAGAGCTCCACCTCTAGGCCACAGATCTGCTTCATCTGTGCTTAGGAGACTACCAACAAAGCCCAAACCTCTTAATGAGACGGGATGGTACTGGAAGTCCCAAAGAATGTAACGAGAAACCACTTTGGTATTGTGGCTGAGGGTTGCTGATTTCAAGGAGTTGATCTCAGCTCCAAGTTCAGCTCATTTCTTCATCCATCATCCTCAGCTGGAGAAAAACAGAACTCTAAATAAATTAATAAATCTCCAATTTCAATAGATCATTCAAATGCCTCAATTGATTTCCAGAAAGACAGTTAGATACATGATAGATGACACATTGATAGATGTTATCATTTTTTTTCCAGAGGCTGACACTGCATGCACTCTACAAGACAGCAACTGATTAAAGTTAATTTGTTTAGGTCCATGTTAAGAGACATCAATATCTTATCCCAGCATCTTAAGGGTATAGTCAGGATATTAAAGATATTTGTGTTCAAAGCACATGCTGGGGAAATATAAACACCAGATGTTCCTTGGTTTTTCTTGTTTTCTATTTCATACTTTTTATGTTTTTCTTCCTCTTTCCCTGTTTACACCTTCCGTTTTCTGGTTCTTCAACTGTCTGCCTCTGTATCCACCTTAAAAGTTTGTTTGCTACTTAGATGGTGGGGTAAAGGAGAGATTTCTGACATGGGAATTTCAGGATTAAGGGAGCACCTTGGTCAGGGCCTCTGGCGCAGTGGTGAAATCCATTTTTTTTACTACCAGTTCTGTGGGTGTGGTGTGGCTTGGTGGGCATGGCAGGGGAAGGATACTGCAAAATCCCCATTCCTTCCCCACTCCTGGGGGAAGGATACTGCAAAATCCCCATTACTTCCCCACTCCTGTGGGAAGGATATTGCAAAATCCCCATTCCCACCCAACTCTGGGGCCAGCCAGAGGTGATATTTGCCGGTTCTCCGAACTACTCAAAATTTCCGCTACTGGTTCTCCGAACTACTCAAAATTTCCGCTACCGGTTCTCCAGAACCTGTCAGAACCTGCTGGATTTCACCCCTGCCTCTAGGATTGCTTTCATCACTAGTTCTGGGTTCAAGCCAGACAATTAGCTCAGGGAGTCTTTTTTTTCCTTATCAGAACTGCTTACAGACTCATTTACATCACAATGATTAACCAATTCTACTTTTCAATACTCACCATTTATTAGTTACCATCCCTATAGCTCTAATGATATGTGAGAATGGCCTTGGGAAAGAGGGAGAAGAGCTGCAGGTAAAGGAACAGGCAGATAAGAGGTAGCTGAGCCCACAGAAGAATTAGCACATGGCAGAAGGGACCCTCCCTAGTTTCTTGGGCTATAAAGGTGAGGGAAAGAAGTACTTTCCAGGCTTTTAACGTTTTGTTAAGGTAACCTTACAATAGAATAGACTTAGTTCATCTGGGCATGCATCTTCTAGGACTACCTTGCAAGGCTGACAATACCAACAGTTAGGACTACCATATCTGGACTGGGAAAAAAATCAGATTATCTCTAGAGGGCACCAGAACCAACATTCCTCCACAAAATGCTAACCTTCGGTTACCATGTTGTACAGTAGTAATCCTCCAGAGTCAAAAGCTGTTATAGTCAGCCTAATAACAGAATAGGAAGGGACCTTCAAGGTTTTCTTGTCCAACCCCTTGCTCAGGCAGGAGACCCTATACCCTTTTGGACAAATGACTGTCCAATGTCTTCTTGAAAACCTTCAGTGATGGAGCACCCATAACTAAGTTGTTACACTGATTAATTGTTTTCACTGTCAGGAAATTTCTCCTTAGTTCTAGGTTGCTTCTCTCCTTGATTAGTTTTCCTCCATTGCTTCTTGTCCTGCCTTCAGGGGCTTTGGAGAATAGGTTGACCCCGTCTCTCCTTTGTGGCAGTCCCTTAGATCAGTGGTTCCCAACCTGTGGTACATGTACCACTAGTGGTACGCGAGGGCCTTCCAGGTGGTACGCGAACACTTTCGGGGTCATGAACGATTTTTAGTTAGTTATTTTTTACTTCACATTTACGCCACCCACCTGGTCCCAGCGGCCCGAGAATCCAGTTGCTGGATGCGCGGGGCCAAAAAAGGAATGGTGACTGTTCTGAACTCTATGGAAATAAAGTGATATCTGATCGAATTTAGTTTCTCTGGAACCAGGTGGTACGTAGCGACTGTACGGGACCTCCAAGTGGTACTCGATCACAAAAAGGTTGGGAACCACTGCCTTAGATATTGGAACAGATCAGTAGCTAATATCAGTAGCCACCTCTTCTTTGTGTGATAAAAAAGAGAAAGGATGGGCTTTTTGTCCCATGCAACAATTCAGAGGTAGAAAAAAAGGCCCTCTGCAGATACAGCAATTTTAGCTTTTGTTAGGATATACGTTTTGATCGATGTTTGATGCTTGCTCTGGCTTATGCTGGCAGAATTGTGAAAATATCTCTTTGCACTCATTCCTTTTCTTCCCCTATTACAATAGGCATTATATAGAGCAGTTTATTGCACCCCTGAAGGAAAAATAGCAGGTATAATGTCTGGTATTCTTCTCTGTGTGCTTAGAGTAAGCACCTAATAGGTCAAGATATTTTGTCCTATACAAATGGATCATCTGCCAGAGGAGTAAAGTGGGTGTAGACTTAAATAGTGGGGTATAAATAGGGTGGAACTATCTATCTTCTGCAGTCACAGCTAGCCTCAAAAGTCATTGTGTTTAGTTATTTGTTGAAACTCCATTCAGCGAGTTGGTCTAGGCTGTATTTCTAAACATCCTTACTTTCAAATAACCGACATTGTAATCACTACGTTGTAGGATAAAGTCCCTATTGAGGATATAAATGTTAGCCTTTTTTTGGTAGAAACATGTCCAAAAAGCAATCTAAGCATGGGGAAAAAAACAAAACCAATAAAACTCAGATTTATTTGGGCTGCCCAAAACTCTTCACCAAGCAACACGCTGTCAAAAAATAGTGGTAGGAAAGTGAAAAGATATTCAATCCCTTAGAATTAATCTTCCTCTTTAAAGAATAAATGTATGATTCACAACCCAACACCCGTGTACATTGCACAATCCCGTTTGTGGATACTTCCCATGGTGTCCTTTGGTTGGTGGCGCCAAGTTGGCGCAGTGGTTAGAGTGCAGCACTGCAGGCTACTTCAGCTGACTGCTAGCTGCAGTTCAGCTGTTCAAATCTCACCGGCTCAAGGTTGACTCAGCCTTCCATCCTTCCGAGGTGGGTAAAATGAGGACCCAGATTGTTGGGGGCAATATGCTGAACTCTGTAAACCGCTTAGAGAGGGCTGTAAAGCACTATGAAGCGGTATATAAGTCTAAGTGCTATTGCTATTGCTATTGGTTCTCTGCTCCATCTGATTTATGGGGTTTCTAGCTGGCCACACCACCATGCTGTCCATTTATGGACTGAGAAACTTTATTCACACACACCCAACAACATCCACAAATGTTGAAGGAGAGGCTCATGATGATACATGCATAATCACTGCATTTGTGCAATGTCACACCCCATGTCCTATCATTTTGACTTCACTGTTGCTTGTTATGGATGCTACTGCCCTCACTGTAGGTGGAGATGACCATTCTGAGCTCGTGGGAGGAGTCAAATACATCATCAGTCTTGAGTCCCTTTGTGCCCTCAAGAGATCTAAGTCCAGCCCACCTTGAATTCCACTGACTCTTATCCACCGCCAATTTGCTTTGACTGTTAGTAGTTCAGATTTTTGTAGAGAGCATTAGCATACAATAAACCTATATTCATTTGTACTGCCTGGATTCCTCATTTCCTGCACTGATGGTAACCACTGTTCTCACAACACATCCCCGACTCTCAGGACCAAATAACCAGATCCACATAAGAAAAGTTCAATTAGCTCCTTTATTGCTCATGCCTATTTCCCCGACTGGCAGTTTATACCTCTGCCAAACTAGATAATGTTCAACAGTATTAAGGGAGATTAGACCTTGTCCTTTGTGCCTACGTAATGATTCCAGACTAATTCCCCACTTGACTCCTCCACCAGCTTAATCAATCCTTCTCTCTCAGACAACAGCCTTTCATTCGCACATAGTGGTGTGCTGCTATCCTATAGACAGAATATACATGCCTAGGTCTACAAAAGCAGTGCCCTAAAACTCGTATGTTACGGAAAATTGGAAACCAAATATATATGTTAGAGGAAATTGCCTTCATGTGAAAATAAATGCCATTTCTGTGTCTTTTCTTTCCCTCCTGGAAATGGAGATTGATGTGGAGATTGGTAGACTGGAGCTATGATTAAATATGTATGAAACTGACCTAGAGCAGAAGAGGGCCTATTCATTCATCTCCAGTATGTACACTTGAGTTCTGCAAGACAACTAGCTTCTTACTATCCCTCCAAAACAAAACCCACCCAGCTATTCATTATTCAGTTGAGATGATTGACAATTTTCTTCAGATCCGTCGTTGTTGTTGTGGTGGCCTTTTTTTTTTAAACATAAGCATCCATCTCTGAACTTTGGCACTCACTAAAAGCTTTGCATACCAATGTTTAAAAGTCAATATGTTATCAAGCAAAATATGCCGTTCTGTCTATAACGTATCAGGATGGGACCCTTCTTCCCCTTCTCCACCTCCTAAAAATCAAATGAAAAAGATAATATTTTCCAGAGTGGGGGAGGGTGCGAAAATCTATATTCTTTCTGAAGCAGAAGTCTAAAAGTGTTAAAAATAGGATGAAGATTTGCTTGGTATTCAGCCCCCACCCCCCACCCCTGAAGGGTTCCTGCATCCTTTATAGCACTTAGCATTTAGACTTATATACTGCTTCATAGTGCTTTCCAGCCCTCTCTAAGCCGTTTACAGAGTTCAGCATATTGCCCCCAACAATCTGAGTCCTCATTTTACTGACCTCGGAAGGATGGAAGGATGGAGTAGCCTGCAGTAGCTGCATTTAACCACTGTGCCACCTCGGTTACTAGACTTCTGGTCGGCTCCAGAATTGAACGGGGGGTTTCCGGTTAGGACCTTTATGGCTCATTGAATGTTTAAGGTTGCCGACCCCTGAACTAAACAATGTTATCCCTGTTGCCTAAGTTTTGTATTTCTCTTCACTCTGCAGAGGTGAGATCAAGGTGCCTTTTCAACAACCGCTTAGGAAATTTGCGTGCTGCTAAATTCAGCGCTACTCTAAAAACTGTGGATTTTCTTAATTCCTTTCTTTCAGTCCGTAATCCTTCTTGTAGGCTTTGCCTTTTTTTTTTGCCTGAATTAATTGGAGTCAATCAGGATTGTGTGACGGTGGCGTAACTGTTCGGTTGCATCAGACTCAATATTGCCCTGAAGCCATTTCAAGAGAAAGCGGGAAGAGTAAACAACCAGAAGTTGGAAATATGGCATGGATAGAAATATTGGACCGCAGTTATTTTTGTCATACGGTGCCCTGGGATTTCAGAACAGGATGGCATCATGGTTCAACTAGTGCCTCTGGCAGGAAGAGAATTATGATTTTAGGGGGGTGGGAGGAACACCCTCCAATTCTTATTTTGAGAGACAATTTCAAATTACACATGAAAGGACTTCAGAGAAGGATAAGCTTTCACTGGTTGCTTGGTTCTTCTTAAATTTAGGGGTGGGGGGATTTAGAGAATGTCAAGTGAAATAACTTTGAAAGCCCACAGATTTGACTTCTGCAACACGGGCTTGTTCTTGTTCTTCTTCTTCCTTGTTCTTTTTACAAGGAAGAACTGGATTTCATTTAATGTCTGCCCTATCGGCTTTCAGTCATTCATTCATTCATTTTGCAACTGGAATTGTTTCAGTTTAGATTATGAAGCCCTAGACAGAGGGGCACGTCAGTCCTATTCCTAGCATACCTGTGTCCATTCAGATAGTGATGAACGACAGTTGCCAGCAGCCTCACTAACATGACTAAAATGATGGAGGCAAGGGCTTGTCACTTTGCAACATCTGGAGAAGCTAAATGACCTGCTCGCTGGTGAATATGGACAGTGCAGCTTGAATCAAACAACACCAGCTTTGCAGAACATCCCTAGCTATTGAGCTACAGCAGGGGGGTCAAACTCAAGGCCTGTGGGCCAGATCTAGCCCACGGGGGCACCCTGGAAACAGCGAAGGACCGACCCACAATGCCTCTGCCAACAAAAACGGAGGTCAGGAAGGCCACACGTGGCCCTCCCAAGCTTTGTTTTCAGATGCAACGACCTCCTGAGCTGAAGTGGTGCAGTGGTTAAATGCTGCGACTGCAGGCTGACTGCTAGTTCAGCAGTTCAGCTGTTCAAATCTCACCGGCTCAAGGTTGACTCAGCCTTCCATCCTTCTGAGGTCGGTAAAATGAGGACCCAGATTGTTGGGGGCAATATGCTGAACTCTGTAAACCGCTTAGAGAGGGCTGTAAAGCACTATGAAGCGGTATATAAGTAAAGTGCTATTGCTATTGCTCCTGCAACTCTCTGCCAGTGAAAATGGAGCTCGGGAGTACGTCACGCAGCCTTCCCAAGCTCCATTTTTTCTGGCCCGTGACACAAGTGATGTCAAGCTGGCCACACCCACCCTGGCCATGCTCCACCCAGTGCCCCGAAGTCGAACACAACCCTGATGTGGTCCTCAATGAAATGTTGATAAAGTGCATCTTATGGAAAACTCCTTTAACCAGAAGGGTGCAGGTGCAGGTGCAGGTGGAGGAGGAGGAGGAGGAGGAGGAGGAGGAGGAGGAGGAGGAGGAGGAGGAGGAGGAGGAGGAGGAGGAGAAGGAGAAGGAGAAGAAGAAGAAGAAGAAGAAGAAGAAGAAGAAGAAGAAGAAGAAGAAGAAGAAGAAGAAGAAGAAGAAGAAGAAGAAGAAGAAGAAGAAGAAGAATCTGGTACTTAATGCTAATATACTAATGCAATTCTAACAAATCAATGACATTTACCAGGGTGTTCAACATATCCATTAACCAAAAGTTAACAGAACAGTACCATAGGTCTGAAGGGAACCTTGGAGGTCTTCTAGTCCAATCCCCTGAGCAAGGCAGGATCCCTTATTCCATCCCAGTTTGACACCCCTGATCTACAGTGTCTCTCTCGGTGTATGCTATGTGATTACAGGTCTGATAAAAAAAAATCAAGATGGTGGCATGAGCCGCGATGGTGCAGTGGTTAGAGTGCAGTCCTGCAGGCTACTTCTGCTGACTGCCGGCTGACTGCAATTTGGCAGTTCAAATCACACCAGGCTTGAGGTTGACTCAGCCTTCCATCCTTCCAAGGTCAGTCAAATGAGGACCCAGATTGTTGGGGTTTGCAATAGGCTGACTCTGTAAACCACTTAGAGAGGACTGTAAAGCACTGCGAAGCAGTATATAAGTCTAAGCGGTATTGTTATTGCTATGATTCTGCAATTGATGTTCTGCCTATATTTAAGTGGTCACACATGCAACGCACATTAAAAACAAGCAGAGCTTCAACTGCACCATTATGGCTGCCCTCTGTGGGTCACACTCTGTGGATGCCCCTGAAGCCACAGCTGAAGGACATTGTCCTGGAAATGTTGACGTGCTTCATGAATCTTGGAAATCCACCTTACCAAGCAGAATGTATTGCCTTCTGGGTCACTCCATTGGAGAAATGCCCACCTGAATATCCTCCTGAAAACCAATGCAAATCCAACATTAGCCCTTTGATCTTTGCTTGCTGACTTTAGATTCTGCTTTGTATTTTATGCCTGATGTGCCAGCCATATTTCTTCAGCTTCCACCCTGAGACTGGATTCTATAGGCTGGCTGTTGCTGCTCCTCCATCTGTTCTCACACACCCCCATTCCTGGAATTAGATGCAAATTGCTGGATAGCATTGTTTGTACGAGGTTGGGAGAGATTTAATGTGCTTGGTCAGTGCCGAGTTGGAAATTTTTACATTCATTTTCCCATTGCCGGAGGGCCTGTGCCTGAATAGCAATGATCTGCCTTGATTTTAATACACAGAGGCAAGATATATGAAGCACTGCTAGCCATTAAAATAAGAGCCAGAAAGGCAGAGAAAACCACAGATCATATTCTGCTTTCCCTGTATTTAGTAATCATCGTAGACAATGTAGAATGGAAATTGATGTGCCTCTCTGGCCCGGGATTCCTCCAATTTCCCAGGATGCAATTAACACTCATCTGAACTTAACTAATCAAAATAAAATGCAAACGTCTGCAGGTCACCCGGGTAGCAGGACATTGGGAAGGGACCGTCAAAAGATATATTAGATTAGGGATGCAAAGTTGTGACATTTAGGAAAATCCCTTTGGATCCCAGTTGGGGGTGTCTACAGCTATGTGAAGAAGAGGTGGCCACAACTATGAAGTCACATTGGTGGCCACACCCATGTAGTCAAATTGGTGGCCACAGCTATGCAATTAAAGCCCACCCCTCAATTGGAGACAGATAGTCCTTTGACGTGCGACCACAACTGAGCCCAAAATTTCTATTGCGAAGTGAGACAGTGGTTAAATCCAGCATCCAGTTTTGATCGCCACGATGTAAAAAAGATGCTGAGATTCTAGAAAGAGTGCGGAGAACAACAATGAAGATGATTAGGAGACTGAAGGCTAAAACATATGAAGAACGGTTGCAGGAACTGGGTATGTCTAGTTTAATGAAAAGAAGGACCAGGGGAGACATGATAGCAGTCTTCCAGTATCTCAGGGGTTGCCACAAAGAAGAGGGAGTCAAGCTATTCTCCAAAGCACCTGAGGGCAGGACAAGAAGCAATGGGTGGAAACTAATCAAGGAGAGAAGCAACTTAGAACTAAGGAGAAAGTTCCTGACAGTTAGAACAATTAATTCATGGAACAGCTTGCCTCCAGAAGTTGTGAATGCTCCAACACTGGAAGTTTTTAAGAAGATACTGGATAACCATTTGTCTGAAGTGGTGTAGGGTTTCCTGCCTAAGCAGGGGGTTAGACTAGAAGACCTCCAAGGTCCCTTCCAACTCCGTTATTCTATTCTAAATGAATGTTGACCCGTTTTACGACATTTCTTGTCATTGCTGTCAAGTGAATCACTGCAGTTGTTAAGTTAGTCGCACAGTTGTTACGTGAATTCGGCTTCCCCGTTGATGTTGCGTGTCAGGAGGTCACAAAAGGGGATCCCGTGACCTGGGGACACTGCAACCATCATAAATAAATGTGAACCAGTTGCCAAGCATCCCAGTTTTGTTCACGTGACCATCAGGATGCTGCACCGGTCGTAAGTGTGAAAAACGGTCCCCTTTTTCAGTGCTGTTGTAACTCCGAATGGTCTCTAAACGAATGGCCATAAGTCAAGGGTTACAGATAGATTCACAACCTGCAGTTGTGACCACACATTGGACTTTTGGCCACACACCCCTGCAGACACCCCTGTCTCTTCCCATCACCTGGGGCTTGAACAGTTATCTAACGTTTCTCAGAGACAGGATGCAAAATTTCAGCCAGATCGTTTCTTCAGCCCCATAGATGGAATTCCACCTTGCCCTTGAGCTGTATATGGACTCAACATGTATAGATACTCCTCGCCTGTGTTTCTTTCATTCGCCAGTTTCAATCGTGTCTATTTCTTCGATTTCAGTACAATTTTCGGAGACTGGTTGAAATAGGAGTCGAGTCATTCCAACTTTCCTTTGTTGCACATAATTGCGTTGTCGCGTTCGACTGAGTAGGGTAGTGGAAGAGTTCTCTCTTTTATTGTTTTTCCCCCCAATTCCTTTTATACAGACTGCATCCGGAAAGAACTCTTTTGACTGTTGAGAGCAACTTTTCCAACCTCCGTCTCTATGTTTCCTTGCTACCCTTTCCTGTTTGTTGTTGTTGTTTCTAGGTGGTAACAAAGCATAACCACAAGGACTTCTTCTGATCTCTTCTGTATTTTTTTTTTACCCATTCAGATTGTGAATGTGTTTATTGTGTCTCCTTTTTTAAAAAGTTCCACCTATCCCGGCTGCCTATTGTTCTACAAAGAGCTTCTTCTGTTACTGAATCCCACTTCGCATATCTATGTGTGTAAACACGCACACAAACTCACTTCCACTCTAATTCTTGCTGTTTCTCTTTTGTCTACCGTGTTTTTGTCTACTGTGTTTCTACCTTTGGGACCGCATCCTGCCGCATATCTCCCTACGACCGGTTAGATCCCACAGAGTTGGTCTCCTCCAGGTCCCATTGACCAAACAATGCCAGTTGGTGGGGCCGAGGGGGAGAGCCTTCTCTGTGGGAGCCCCCTCCCTTTGGAACCAACTCCCTCCAGAGATTAGAACTATGCCCACCCTGCTGGCCTTCCGTAAAGCAATAAAAACTTGGCTCTTCTGGCAGGCGGGGTGAAAGTGAGACCAATTAGATTACATTTGGGTCTCCCCCCTTGGTTTATGAATGTCAGATGTTTTTTAATTTTTATAATTTTTTAATTAGATGTTTTTATGTAACAATGATTTTATATGTTGTTAGCCGCCCAGAGTCCCTCGGGAGTTGGGCGGCATACAAATCTATTAAATTAAATTAAATTAAAATTAAATTTTTCCTTGTCGTTGGGGCGGAATGAAAGGCAAATGATCCCCTTCAGCCTTCTTCAGAAGGAGAAAGTTACTAGCAAGGCAGGTCGAGAATTTTCTTGAAGGACTATGCTTGGCAGAACTTGAGATGTTGATGCAGTTGAAGCCCTCCGTGACTATAACTTTGCTTTGAAAGCTACAACAAGCTGCTTTTCAAACACATCAAGAACGTGTTTTGCTGCTCAAGTGCTACACTGCAATCACAAGATTCATCTCATCCCATCTCAATTATATCTCTTAAATGGTATTTGCCTTTCCGTAATAAAAGTTCAGTTCCATCTTGTTTATTTCCCGTACTTGAAGCATTAGCAGACTGGCTAAGAAACTATGAACTTTGTGACTTAATTTTCTTCCTGGTGTTTCTCTAAGGATTTAATGGGCCCCAGTATAATGACTCTCTCCTTTGTTTCTGCAGTTTAATGCCAAGGTATAGGGAGGTAAGGAAAGTCTTGCTGTACCATCACAATTTTGCGTCTACTGATGCAACATCATGCAGGTACAGTAAAGCAATGTTTTTGATTGGACTGGCTAGCATCATTCCATCCTCTCCTGTTGCCTCTTTTTTGATGGGGGGAAAGGATGAAGAGCATTGAGTTTTAATTTAATGAATATATTATTTCTCAGCAATGGCTGTTTAGTTTGACACCCCTGCTCTAAGCCCTCCTTCTGACCCATCATTCCTATCTACCGATGAAGGTTGTGCTAGGTGAAAAATCAAAGCCCTGGGCTCAGGAATTAGCTCAAACCCCCAAACCCTGACCCATAGTCCAGAAGGCCAGTGGTAAGCAATCTGGTTGCAAGTAGGCCAAGAAGGTGGCATGATGATGAGCAATACAAGAACTTGGCTTTTCACTTTCCAAGCCTAGACATTTTTCTGCAGAAAATTTTCCATGATGAAATGTGACTTCAGATGTACTCATGGAAGTTTAAAAGGCAGAGAGAGAAAATATTTCGAAAATAACCATTTCCTTTTTATCTGCTCACTATAAGCCTACAGGATCCTAGATGGGCCAGCTTCATCCCAGATTCTTTTTTTCTTTCTTTGGCTGGCTTCATCCATATTCTATGCCAAAAGTTTTTTTGTTTTTGTTTTTACCTTGTTGAATAAGCCACTCCTGGCTGCAGTTCAGAAATATGCTAATCATACTTTACAAAGCGAAACCAAGCCATCTCCACCATAGCTTAGTTCACAGTTTGAATCCCATCTTTCTCACTCATATTCACTGAGACCTCAGACCCTTCTGCAAACAAATGTCTAGTTTAATGAAAAGAAGGACCAGGGGGGACATGGTAGCAGTGTTCCAATATCTCAGGGGTTGCCACAAAGAAGAGGGAGTCAAACTATTCTCCAAAGCACCTGAGGGTAGAACAAGAAGCAATGGGTGGAAACTAAACAGGGAGAGAAGTAACTTAGAACTAAGGATAAATTTCGTGACAGAACAATTAATCCGTGGAACAGCTTGCCTCCAGAAGTTGTGAATGCTCCAACACTGGAAGTTTTTAAGAAGATGTTGGATAACCATTTGTCTGAAGTGGTGTAGGGTTTCCTGCCTAAGCAGGGGGTTGGACTAGAAGACCTCCAAGGTCCCTTCCAACTCCGTTATTCTATTCTATTCTATTCTAAATATGGCCGCTCACTACTTCTACACAGGGATCCACCCCAGTGGCAAGACAAGCAAATGACAATTAGCAAACTTGGTTTTGTGAAAAAAGAATTAATCCATATTTTAGAGGGGTTCTCCCTGGAAGAAAGTTTCGACAAAATTCAGCATGAGAGAGAAGAGATAAAAAGGACCTCTACAGCTCTTTTTTTTAAAGAAGACTTCAACAGATCAGTTATAGAGGGAAAGACTTCATCCTTTGATGGCTGTGATTTATTCCTGGTAGTGCCCCAATCTTCTCGAAAGATATTGACAAGTGTCAAAGGATCCCACAACACCGATGTGGTTAATGAAACGAGTCATCAAAGGAAAAGGCTGCATGAATTTGCTTGATGAAAAGAAGATTAAGGGGAGATATTGTTGACAGTTTTCAAATATTCCGCAAACAGTCTTTCTCCCATGCCCTTTCACAGGACGGAAGAGCATTCTGAAATAGCATGAAAATGTTATTATAAATATGTGGTATCTATCTGACTGCAAAACCAAGAGCAGCTAGGAAGATTAAAACACACACGAAAGTGAGCCAGCCTGAATATGTAATGCAGGCAAAGTCTAGAATGTATGTAAATCACAGTGGGGGGTGTCCCCCTCCCCTCCGGTTCTAAGGGAGACCATAGCAATAGCTCTTAGACTTATATACCGCTTCACAGTGCTTTACAACCCTCTCCAAGCAGTTTAAAGAGTCAGCATATTGCCCCAGAACAATCTGGGTCCTCATTTTACCCACCACGGAAGGATGGAAAAATGAGTCAACCTTGAGCCTGGTGGGATTTGAACTGCCAAATTGCAGTCAGCCGGCAGTCAGCAGAAGTAGCCTGCAGTACTACCTTCTAACCACTGCGCCACCATGGCTTTTTTCCTTCCTTCCTTTACAATAGCACTTAGACTTATATACCGCTTCACAGTGCTTTACAGCCCTCTCTAAGTGGTTTACAGAATCAGCCTATTGCCCCCAACAATCTGGGTCCTCATTTTACCCACCTCGGAAGGATGGAAGGCTGAGCCAACCTTGAGACTGTGAGAATCAAACTGTTGCAAAATTAGCCTGTAATACTGCATTCCGACCACTGCACCACCAAGCCACAATGATAGTGAATTATTGAGCCATCAATTATTGAGGGCCTGCCACAAAGAAGAGGGGGTCAACCAGTGGTGAAATCCAATTTGTTTTACTACCAGTTCTGTGGGCGTGGCTTGGTGGGCGTGGTGTGGCTTGGTGGGCATGGCAGGGGAAGGATACTGCAAAATCCCCATTCCCTTCCCACTCCTGGGGCCAGCCAGATGTGGTATTTGCCAGTTCTCTGAACTACTCAAAATTTCCCCTACCGGTTCTCCAGAACCTGTCAGAACCTGCTGGATTTCACCCCTGGAGGGGATGAAGGCAGGACAAGAAGCAACAGATGGAAACTAATGAAGGGGAGAAGCAACCTAGAACTAAGGAGAAATTTCCTGATAGTGACACTTAATCAGTGGAATGGCTTGCCTCCAGAAGTTGTGGGTGCTCCATCATTGGATGTTTTTAAGAAGCGATTGGCAGCCGTTTGTCCAGAATGGAATAGCGTCTCTTGTTCAAGCAGGGGGTTGGACCAGAAGACTCTCCAGGGTCCCTTCCAACTCCACTGTTCTATACGTTCTGTAACTGTTCTCCAGGAGTTGCATAAGACCGAGTATCAAAGTAGAGAAAACAGACTGTGGTACTGTAATCTCATCCAGGACTTCCTTTGAAACAACCACTTGGATGGTCTATCTCCAGCTTGAGGCTCAGCTGGGGAACATCACATCACAAATGGGCATGGATAATGGGTGTATTTGCCATGCATAGCAATTGGGCAAAATTATCACAGCCACGGGCCCCGTTTTAAAGGAAGCCGCATCCATAAAACATCAAGCTGCCCATGCATTTTGCATTGCCCACCAACTGCACAGGCCTTTGAACTCTTTTTATTATTATTTTTTGGCTAAGACCCCGGAAAACACCTTAGATTCAACCTGCCCATCAACAAATGGCTTGTGAAGAGAAATGCTGGAGCAGATGGGCAGAAAAATGTTTCTCTCTCTCTCTCTCTCTCTCTCTCTCTCTCTCTCTCTCTCTCTCTCTCTCTCTCTCTCTCTCTCTCTCTCTCTCTCTCTCTCTCTCTCTCCCTCCCTCCCTCCCTCCCTCCCTCCCTCCCTCCCTCCCTCTCTCTCTCTCTCTCTCTCTCTCTCTCTCTCTCTCTCTCTCTCTCTCTCCTGCTTCTGCTTTCCGTTGGGTAGAAAATCTACTGTTGCTAACACACAACCCAGAACACTAGAATTCGGGAGAAGTTGCCAGAGTCATGCTGAGCAGCGATCCTGTTTGCACTAAACAGGATTTTGAGGGAGGGAGGATGGGGTAGCAGGGGGAGATATCTGCAACCCACTTTCTACATCTGTCTTTTTTTTCAGTGCTTCCACAGGGGTGTCATTTGGTGGCCTCAAAAAAAATTTCTCTGGGATATCCAGTTTCTTCTCTGCCAGAGAAATTTATGTCACTGCAGCCCACCAAGTAACTACTTGACTCGCTGGTCCTGGAGAAAAATCACATAATACAAAGATCTGCAGATAGAAGTAGAAGGGGATGTAGCAACAGAATGCAAAGATAATACCAAAAGATCTGGTGAAGATCTGAACACCAATCGGCATTGACAAAATCATTATCTTGCTTTGCATGTACTTCAGGTCAGAAGTTTTAATGTTTTTACTGTTTTAATGCTTTTAAAAAATATATATTTATTGTTTTGAAATGTTTTTTAAGATTTCAATTGTAATAGGTTTTGAATTGTGAGCCGCCCAGAGTAGTTTGCTAGGATAGGCAGCTGTCGAAATGAAATAAATAATTAAACAATCAGCCGATTGCAAAAGGCAGCCTGACTTGGAACAGCTTACATGCTGCGATGAGAACTTCAACACCATCAAACAGCAAGGTTTACCTATCCAAATGCGAAATCCAGTCTTAAACATCTGGCTGACTACATGACGAACAATAGTAAAATGCAAAGATCTGCAAATAGAAATAGAACGGCTGTGGCAAAAGAAAGCAAAGGTAGTACCAATAGTCATGGGCGCCTTGGGTGCAATCCCAAAACAACTGGAGAAC
The DNA here is from genome assembly GCA_023053685.1 of Diadophis punctatus similis. Lineage (NCBI taxonomy): Eukaryota > Metazoa > Chordata > Lepidosauria > Squamata > Dipsadidae > Diadophis > Diadophis punctatus. The sequence continues at coordinate 657,117 of JALIGW010000050.1, read as the reverse complement.
CACTTGAACCCCATCGGCATTGACAAAACCACCATCGGTCAATTGCAAAACCCAGCTTTATTGACAACAGCTTACATCCTGTGACGAGACCTCTAACACCATCAAACATCCACATCTGTCTATCTCAGGTCCTTGGGATGCAGGCAATTCAGTGAACAAAAAGGCCAAATCTAGTCTAAACATCTGGCTGACTGTGTGACCAGCCATGATAAGCATCTGCTAATTCTAGAGGTTTTAAAGAAATGCAAAGAACTGGAGAAGTTGTTGGTGCCGTTGATAGCCCAGTAGGGGAACCGCCTCATATATTCGATCCCATAAACTATAATAACAAAATACAATGGGATCAGTTAAGATAAGTGCATTAGGGAGGGGGGAAAAACTTTAATGTTTCTTTGCAGCAATTGCTGTACAGTGTTGTTTTGTTGTTATTGTACCACTCTACAAAGCCTCTACAAAGACCAGATTGTGAGAAGCCTTTCCATTAACGGCATTCTCTGAGGTTGCTGACACAAAAGCCTAATTACCAGACACACACACACACACACACACACACACACACACACACACACACACACACTGTGCACCCTATTTACCAAGGAAGGGTGTGCCCCACTTTGCCCCACCCCCACCCCTCTCCAACCAGTGGGTCTTTGCCCCACTTTGCCCCACCCCCACCTTTCTCCAACCAGCTTAGTCCTGAAAGTGGGAATGCAACAAGAATGCAATATTCTGGTGCATCCACTAAACACATTTCAGCAAACCACAGACGAACGGGCAGTTTCTTTATTGAAGGAAGAGAAAGTCTGCCAAAATCTTGCTGGCAAGGAGAAGCTAGGGCTGTGGAGTTCTATCCCATTTGGTACATAAATAGACAGACAGTGCTGTTGTCTACCTGCCAACAGGAAATTGGTTTACATGGAACATAAGCAGAGGCACACTCAGTCGTCCCCCTGCACTGTACAGATTAATTTCTTACTGTTTACACATTAATTTCTCTATGCTCATTTCTCCAGTTTGCCGCCACTTCTCCTCCGTCATATTGCATAAAACAGATTTTTCTTAAGGGCTGGGCTCCCAAAAATTACCCCACCATCCATGTTGAGTAGACCCACTGACAAGCTCTGCATCTTGACTTTAACAGAATGACCGAGTTGGGAGGGGCCTTGGAGGTCTTCTAGTCCAACCCCCTGCTCAAACAGGAGACCCTATACCAGGGGTGTCAAACTCGATGTCATTGAGGGCCGCATCAGGGTTGTGTTTGACCTTGGCAGGCCAGGGGAGCCAGCTCGATATCATTCATGTCAGGGGCGCCTGTGGTGGCTCAAGAGCTCTGCCAGTGAAAATGGGCTCCCGAGCTCCATTTTCGGCTGCGACGGCCTCCTGCAACCCTCTGCCAGGGAAAATGGAGCTTGGGTTCGTTTTTGCTGGCAGAGGCATCACGGGCCTTTGCTGTTTCCAGGGCAGCCCCGCGGGCCAGATCTAAACACCCCGTGGGCCGGATCCGGCCCCCGAGCCTTGAGTTTGACACCCCTGCCCTATACCATTACAGACAAATGGCTGTCCAATCGCTTCTTAAAGGTCTCCAGTGATGGAGCACCCACAACTTTTGAGGGGAAGCTGTTCCACTGGTTAATTGTTCTCACTGTCAGGAAATTTCTCTTTAGTTCTAGGTTGCTTCTCTCCTTGATTGGTTTCCATTTATTGCTTCTTGTTCTGCCTTCAGGTGCTTTGGAGAATAGTTTGACCACCTCTACTTTGTGGAGATCCCTTAGATATTGGAAGATTGCTATCATGTCATCTCTAGTCCTTCTTTTCACTAGAATAGACATACCTTTAGACAGACTTTATACAGCATTTTTTAAAGAAGTTCATGCCAAGGAATGAAAGAAACTTGGGTGTCTGACATTTCTTTCTTTCTTTCTTTCTTTCTTTCTTTCTTTCTTACTTTCTTTCTTTCTTTCTTTTCTTTCTTTCTTTCTTTCTCTCTCTTTCTCTCTTTCTCTCTCTCTCTCTTTCTTTTTCTTTCTTTCTCTCTCTCTCTCTTTCTCTCTCTCTTTCTTTTTCTTTCTTTCTTTCTCTCTCTTTCTTTCTTTCTTTCTTTTTCTCTCTCTCTCTCTATCTTTCTTTTCTTTCTTTCTTTCTTTCTTTCTTTTTCTTTCTCTCTCTCTCTTTCTCTCTCTCTATCTTTCTTTTCTTTCTTTCTTTCTTTCTTTCTTTTTCTTCTCTCTCTCTCTCTCTCTCTCTCTCTCTCTCTCTCTCTCTCTCTCTCTCTCTCTCTCTCTCTCTCTCTCTTTCTTTCTTTCACAAAGTTAACTTCAGGGATGTGATAGGATGTTCTTGTGCTGAATTATGAAGTTGTAAAGAGGCATGTGGGAATGCCATGGGTTTTCATTGTGTGATCGTCTCTCTGGAGGTTTTCAGTCCTAGCCTCCAAGTCTTGTTAAAGCTTAAGAAAGACCTTGTGAAGCGCATCTTCTTATTGGGCCTTATTCGAACTGAGAGGTGTGATCATCCAGGGAAGATTGAAAAGAATAGGGGGAAAATGTGTTAGGAATCCCTTTCACCATCATCCCATTAAGTCAGAACCTCGGCAAGGGACATTGGAAAGAAATGTTCAGGCACACTAGAAGAAGCGTCACCTTCCTTTGCACGGAAAGATACTTCTGAGAAAGTGCAAGATTAGTCAGAAATCAGCTGTGCTCTGAATGGAATTGTGTGGGAGGCATCATTTTAATTTCCTACAGTGACCTCAAATGATTTAATTAAGAGAAATTAAAATGGCAGTTGATTGGGATGACAGAGGAAGTGTCATATGCCAGGGACACAGTGGAACTTTCTCAAAAAGGTAAAAATTAAAGTTTTCTTTGAGTTCAGCTCACCTCCTGATGCACATGTAGACAACTATGGCAACTTTATGACTTGTGGACTTCAACTCCTAGAATTCCTAAGCCATCATGAAGTTGGACTAGAAAAATCTCCAAGGTCCCTTTTAACTCTGTTATTTTGTAAGTTCTGTAACTCTGCTCCAGGAATTGCATAATTTAGCATGGCTGATTCAGGGATTCTGGAAATTGAAGTCCATAAGTCATAAAGTTGCCATAGTTTAGTTGTCCATCCCTGTCCTGGTGCTTTCATGGATGTAGGGTTTTTTTTGCCAATTACTTTATTATATATTAATGCAGTTAATTAGTAGCTGGTTGTTTGCCAACAAAGACTGTTTGTAACGTGGTGTGTGCATTCTTTACTGATAAAAGGTTTATTTAGTAAAAGTGTTGCATTAAACTGCTTGTGTGCTTCATGGGGATAGAACACTATGAACCTTTATAGGCAAAGGAGAAGAGGAGGAAGTCTCATTCGTTCCAACTAAATCAACTGTCAGTTTTGGAAGCCATTTTTTCTTCTTCAGCTTCCTAACTGCCACATATGTTAGCCTGGGAAATTGGGAGGGGGGTTTGGTTGTAGTGGTGGAAGATTAGTCTTAACAACATTCTTTACTCTGGGAGTCAAGGACACTTGCCTGCACCTGGATGGGACTGACTGGGGATTGTCTCCAGTTGAATGTGAAGATTGGATTGGACCATGTGATGAACTTGTGGGTGTGGGGAAGGGTTGTGAACTTTCAACTGGGTGGGGAAAACCTGGAAGCTTCAGATTCGGGGTTTCCCAGATGTGCCAAGATGACATCTCTAATAAATTGGAACTTTGAGGAACTTCTAGCCTTAGAGTTTTATTTTGTTGGGGGAGTTTTTTGGAACCCTGACATCAACATTGAGATGGGCTCACATCCTTCCTCTTGCTGGACTTCAGCAGACTAGCTTACAAATTCAGAACTAGCTTACAATTTTTCCTGTTTTCTATCTCTATTCCCCACTAAAAGAAAATACATCTAGAGTACTGCATCCAGTTTTGGTCACCACATTACAAAAAAGACATTGAAACTCTAGAGAAAGTGCAGAAGAGAGCAACCAGGATGATAAAGGGTCTGGAAAATAAAACATACGAAGAACGGTTGCAGGAACTGAGCTTGGCCAGTCTAGCAAAGAGAAGGACCAAGGGTGACATGATAGCAGTGTTTCAATACTTGAGGGGATGCCACAGAGAGGAGGGGGTCAGGCTGTTCTCTATGGCACCAGAAAGCCAAACAAGGAATAACGGATGGAAGCTGACCAAGGAGAGATTCAACCTGGAAGTGAGGAGAAACTTTCTGACAGTGAGAGCGATCAACCAGTGGAACAGCTTGCCAGCAGAGGTCGTGAGAGCCCCAACACTTGCGACCTTCAAGGAGAGACTGGACTGCCATCTGTCTCAAATGGTGTAGGAACTCCTGCTTGAGTAGGGGGTTGGACTAGATGACCTACAAGGTCCCTTCCAACTCTAATAATAAATCTAAATCTAAATGCTCCTTTATTCACCTCCCTCTGCCTCATTGCAGAGTTAGTTCTGAGCCGGCCCTTTAAAACATTGTTTTTTTTTCCAAAAAAGCTGAGCTGAACAGCAGATTCGAGGGCCCAGTTTAGGCATTGCTTCTCAGCTGAATAAAGGTCATTCCAGAAGTCATCATTAACTATAAACGGTCCAGCATAAAAGATGTTGTTCCTAGTAGCCCCGTCAATTTAGGATGCTTCATTTAGTGGCGCTGATGGCAAATTGGAGAAGTTGCATGAAGGGCAAATACATTAGCTTGTCTGTGTTTTTTTTCACCAGTTTGTGATAGATTAGCTTCTACATGCCGTTTTAATTTGCAGCAGGGTTTTTTTATCAGCACCGGACAAAGTTTGATCATCTCTCCTTGTTTAATTGGAGCCATCTTTTTAGGAGGGAGAAACACATCCACAATAATAATTCTGTGCATTGCGTGGTATTTTTTGGGGAATTAGTGATATTACTTTTTCTTTAGGAAGGAAAACACATGCACAGAGCATTGAGACAGTTTTAGGAGGCAATCTGTCGATCTTGTTGGCGGAGGGTTCAGAAATCGTAGCCTGATTCAGGTATTAAGCAGGTATTAAACAGACTATAAGTAGGGAGAAAATCCATGACGGAATCAGGAACAAACCAGGGATCAATCATCAAAGTTTGATGGAGATCAAAGGGACTTGGGAACTGTTCCATAACATTGCTTCACCACTGACTGCTTCAAAGCAAAGATGATCTCCCAAATTTTGATGATATGAAGAGGCTCCTGCCCTCCTTTTGAGGAGGACCTTAATTTCAAGCCTTCACTTGCATGTCAACCTCTTTGTAGGCAATCACAGAAGTTGTCTTGGTGTTTGCTCAGTGGTTAAGTCTCTTCCACCAGTTGCGGTATAAACTATTGGAAAGCATGAACATATGGACCTAAACCAGAGGTGGGCTTCAAAATTTTTAGCAAGGGGTTCTCTGCCTGGTTGCTGGGTGGGCGTGGCCATGGTGGGCGTGGCCTAGTCGGCCTCCTGCATCATGGGGGGGCATTTTTGCCCTCCTGGGCTCTGGAGGCTTTTCTCGAGCCTCCGGGAGGGCAAAAATGGCGTCCCCAGGTTCCGGAGGCCCTCTGCAGGCCGGAAACAAGCCCATTTCTGGCCTTCCCGAACTTCCAGTAGGCCTGTTTTTCACCCTCCCTGAGCCTCCGTTCACGCCCTGCACTTACCTTCATCCAAAATGGGGCATGTGGGGACTCCTGGGAGGGGTGGGGTGGGTGCGGCCAGCCAGGGGGTTGGGGGTTCTCCGAACTCCACAGAATCTTAGCTAGAGGTTCTCCTGAACCCCTGAGAACCCCCAGCAACCCACCCCTGACCTAAAGCTATATCCAGGATCCCAAAATCACATTCGTACATTCCACACATTTTAGAAGAAAGGCCTCTAAACCCTGATTGATATTCTTTTTACATAATTAGAACATGGTTTATTCCCATAGATGTGCATGAAAACATGTCAGTAAGAAATCAAACTCAGATCCAATGGCTTTAAACCTCAGTAGAAGATTGACTTCCCATTAGAGAGGTTGTGCTTTGATGCACCTTCCTTTTGAAAGAATGGCAGGGTTACTGTCTCTCTGGGTTTTGTTCTCCATCTCTTCTTCAGCCCTTGATGGAACTTCTTCTCAAGAGACCATGGGGTGGAAGAACCAGACGTTGGGAGTCCAGATATCCTCTATTCGGGATATATTTTGCAGGAAAGCCATCTTATTCAAATTATAAAATTGGATTTAGACCCTGGCATTTCTCCATGGACTTTTGCCTTGCAATTGTGTACATCTTGACTTCCTTCTTTCCATCTCTTGGAGGTCTCCTCCAATCATTGCAGAATTGGAATGGATAGTGATGTAATGGCAACATTGCTGAACTGATACAATGAGATCTGTCATGTTCAGATAGGGTTGGGTTGGGTTGTTGTTGTTGTTGATGATGATATTGTTGTTGTTGTTGTTGTTGTTGTTGTTGTTTTGCTTCTTGTGACCATTAGGGAAAACAACCTTGTCCTGGCATTTCTATTCTTTCGTATTATTCAGATCACTTTCAAATTACACCTTCAATTCATGAACTGTCTTTGAACCGTCTCTCCTTCCACCATGGGATGGGTATCCAAAGACATATATGGAACCTTGATCCTTTATTTTTGGGGGGTTATTTACATCAGCTTGATTGTTCTAGCCCTAAATATCTAGAATAGTTTCCCCAAGTAACAATAAGGAAATATTTACAAAGTGGGACCCAAAAAAAATCGATGCTTTCAGGTCATGTACTATTTACCTATTACCTACTCTGTTTCCCATTCAAAAAGCAGCGAACTTCACAAAGCTGAATTTTTACTCTTGGCATGTTGACTCAACGTACAAACTTCTACACAGGCTAATCTAAAAAATAATCAATCCAGTGCTAATATTTGCAACCAGTTTCTTGTTTCAGCTTGTTCGGGGAGTTTATTTGTTATTGCACTCTATTTTTATTTTCAGAACAAGGTTATTACATAGAGATTTTGTGGCTTTTCTAGTTTTTCTTATCCATATGATATTTTTCTGGTGAACTACAGTTACTGATCATAGAATTCCACTTGCTTCTTGGTTTTCCCAGGCATTGTGTCTTCTCTCAACTATTACTTCCTCTAGATGCATTATTCTCTGTATGCAAAAGCCTAGGTTTTAGCCTTAAGATGCCAATTTATTATTATTTTAAACCATGTTTTTAAGAAGACGCCATGATGGCAATTCACCATCAAAAACTTACATAAAATCATTAAAACAATTCTAAAAATATTGAAACAACTATAAAACAGTGGAAAAAAATAATTTAGAATGCCAAGTTTATAAAAAATGTATCTTAATGTCTTTTCTAATGAATAACAATCAGAGCCCCATGGCACCTTAAGAAAGAAAGTAACCAATTAAAGTATCAGTATTAAATTTTTCATGTAATGACATTTTTATGCTTTGCAGAGTTGTGTATCAAGTCAATGGTAAACAGTGCATTTCTGATGTTATTATATTGTGGTAGGTGCATACAAATTCCTAGACTGATATGGGAGGGAGGGAGGAAAGGAAGGAAATAGAGAAGAAGGGAGGGAGGGAGGGAGGGAGGGAAGGATAGACAAAAAGGGAGGAAGGAAGGAAAGAAATAGAGAAAAGAGGAGGGAGGAAGGAAGGAAATAGAGAAAAAGGAGGGAAGGAGAGAGGAAGGAAGGAAAGAAGGAAGGAAAGAAGGAAGGAAGGAAGATGAGAAGGAGAGGAAGGGAGGGAGGGAGGGATAGAGAAAAAGGAGGAAGGAAGGAAATAGAGAAAAAGGAAGGAAGGAAGGAAGGAAGGAAGGAAGGAAGGAAGGAAGGAAGGAAGGAAGGAAGGAAGGAAGGAAGGAAGGAAGGAAAAAGGGAGGAAGTGGAGAAGGAAAGAAGGAAATAGAAAAAAAGGCAGGAAGGCAGGCAGGATCCGACACACAAAATTCAGTACTGCCTTAAAGAAAATTCAAAAACTTTTTTTTTACTTTAGCCACTGAAATACTGGCAATGTACTGGTCAAGAATTATACAAACCACATCAGACTTTCCTGATGTTAATCAGCTTATGAGTCAATACCCTGGCTGCGTAGGGAAAAAAAAATTTTTTTTAATTTGGCCAATGGCCCAGCGAGGAAATGTTCCTGCTTTCTGTGAATTACAGGAGAGGGGGGTTGTGGGTTGTGATAGGATCCCCAATGGTTTCGATGATCAAAGGGATGGCGGTGATAATAGGGAGAAAAAGGAAGGAGTTTTCTTTTCTTTTTTGTAATGGTAATGTCACAAATAATAAATTCATCTGCCAAATGGTTTTAGATACACAAACCAAAGCATTATTTTGTTGCAAAACCTGACCCTAATCCCTTGATAAGCTTTAAAATTGCATTAAGTAAGATTCACAGGAGGAAAAGACCATCAAAGCATTTGAGTTACATCCACGTTCTTAATCATCAGAAGGTTGATTACGTCTTTGAGGGCCCGGTTGTCGAAGAACAACATCAGAAGAAGGTTATGGGCCTTTCTTTTGTTCCCTCGGGCTCAATATGAACTCCAAGCCCCACCACTCACTCATAGGAGAGAGAGAAAAAGACCTGAAAGCAGAAAGCTTACTAAGGCAGAGTATTTTAATTGTGAGTCACTTTATGACTGACAATTATATTGTGGTTACCAGATTTTCAGGAAGGGCTCAGAACCTGGGCAACGTTTCAAATCACTCAAGACTTCCAATCAACATGTTAAGAATAAGTGGAATAAGGCAGCCGAAGTATGAAAATAAATGCAAATAGAAACGAGAGCTTTAGACATCCATGTCATCATAATAAACATAATTAGAAATACGCTGAAGATTTGCAAACACTAAATCGTTCCTCATCTCAAGTCCTCCTGAGAAGATGAAGACTTCTGTTGAAGGCTATGTGGGTGAATTTTCTATGGATAAAATATCAGGAACAGAAATATGTGGGAATATGTCCTGATGTGGACATCCTTAGCAGATGGATCAGAGATGGAGAGATGTATGACTAGCATTGTTTTAGCTCTTCTGACCAACCATTGGTAGCGAGTGTCTATAGAGATTCTCAGACATCTAGATCATGGTTATCCCAAAAGGCAACTGGACTTTAACAACTCTCAGAATGAGTGCCAATGACCAGATGACTGCAAGGAATAGAAATCCTTCCATCCTCCACTAATCAGTCAGAACTGAAGAAGCTTCTTGGATGAGAAGCAAAAGATCTTCAAAGAAAAACAAAGTCCGTTTGAAAAAGATATTAGTAGTGAGGATAGACCATACTTTGACCTTCAGTTCATTCCTAGAGGAGAGTAGCTGATCCATGATTGTTTTTAACTCATCAATATTTGCTTGTGTGCTTCCTTAGAAACTTGGACACAACCTAGAGAGCCTTTTCAAGAGAGTATCTGGAGCCCTACTTCCATTCTTTTGACTGTTATTAACAAATATATAATTCCTGACTCTGGGAGGGTGCCGTGTCTCTTAGAATATCTTCTAGCCCTATCAGGGACTATCCATGGTGCAGGAGTCTGCTGGCCGGTCATTTCCTGCAATCAAAAGTTTGCCTTATACCCATTGTTCTAAACCCATGAGTACCGCCTTACTTTCTGTAGTGCCAAATGGCTTCAATTCTGAGCGCATTGAATATATCAATCACAAAGGAAAACTTAGAAGTTTGCTCAGCTAGAAAGCCATTGATCTTGAAAACCATCCTGAGAAGGGGTTCTCCCCCCACCCTTCGTGACGTGATCATGGGCCCCAGTGCTCTGCCTGAACAGATCCTGACGAATGAAAGCCAGTAGCGTTCCTTCGGAATCATTGAAGTGTTAAGGCACAAAGAACCGATTTAATACAGCATGCACTTTTGGGAGGGGTGTCTTGTATCAATAATTGGATGGAAGGATATCATTAGCCAGGATCGGACGAAGCCGAGAATTGAGTGATGAATATTCCCGCAGGCTGCATTTGTAAGGCGGTCATTAATATTTCAGAGAAACTCTGAAGTGACGGATGGATAAAGCAACAATATTGGGGACAGTCTCCACACATCACTACGATTAAAATCCCTATAGAACCATGTCCATTTTTTCTTCTGTCTGGTGGCTTTCTCTGTCTCTCTGTCTCTCTCTCTCTCTCTGTGTCTCTCTCTCTCTGTCTCTCTCTGTCTCTCTCTCTCTGTCTGTCTCTGTCTCTCTGTCTCTGTCTCTGTCTCTGTCTCTCTGTCTCTCTGTCTCTGTCTCTGTCTCTGTCTCTGTCTCTGTCTCTGTCTCTGTCTCTCTCTCTCTCTCTCTCTCTCTCTCTCTCTCTCTTTAGCATCAATCCATCGATTGAGTCCTTCTCTTCTTCATGTTTTAACATTGGCCATTCCACTGGTGTTAAAAGTGGGGAGGAGGGAAATTTCACATCTTTTTTCTAACTATCTCATTTCTAACTTCCTATAGGAATATATTCTGCTTTGTCAGTTTAATAGCCATGAGCTCACTTCTTGCACTCTCTATCCCCTTTGATCTCTGGTTTGCTAGAATTCTACTCGATGGGCTCTGCCTTTAATCTTTCTTATCATAGCTCAGGAACAATTCTCCTCTTGCTTCCTTTTTTTTTTCACCCCCTTCTGCTTTTTATTTCTAGGCTCAGGTTGATGGCTTCACTTTCTCTCCTTTGCTTTTTTTTGGGGGGGGGGAGATGAAATAGCTGTGGAATCTTTATTTGATAATGATTCCTAACACCATGGGACAGTATTTGAATGACATAGGCGTGCAGATGCATTAGGAACGTACGAATCTTCTCTGATTCAATCTCAATCGTTCATTTGATTTGGATAGCTGATCCACTCTGACTTGGACATTTAAATAGATTCTCAAATGGAACTGATTTGATTCCAATAAGGGGGAAAATGTTTGGTCCTAGGTGCCGAAAACTAAATTGGTTGAATCAATTCAAAAACAACTTATTGACTTCAGTGTTCCAGTTCAGTGGAACCTATTCTTTTATTTGTTGGGCAATTGGATGCTCGGAAGTTCAATATATTTAGCTCACGTATGTCCTGACAGTAGGCCAGTGTTGTGTCCAGGTTTGTAGAACCTTCTAAAGCAGGGGTCTCCAACCTTGGCAACTTTAAGACTTGTGGACTTCAACTCCCAGAGTTGAAGCCCACAACTCCACAAGCCTTAAGTTGCCAAGGTTGGAGACCCCTGTTCTAAAGAACCTTTTCTCTATGGGAGATGATATTTCTCTTACATTTCAAATATGTCACAATTATTTAAATATATAGGCAAGATGGCCTGGGGCCGTTATATGGAGTTATTCTATTATGATATTAGAATTGAAAATGACCATCCAACTGGAGGCTTTTAAGAAAAAAATAGGACAAGGATTTGTCTGAAATGGTGCAGGGTTTCCTGCTTAAGCAGGGGGTTAGACTAGAAGACCTTCAAGCAGGGGTGGTTTTCACTTACCTTCCCTACCGGTTCGCAAATGTGAGCGCATGCGCCACATTCCCGCATGCGTGGGAAGCTGTGCGCTCCGTACATGCGCACAGCTTCCCACGCATGCTCTTTACTCGCACACGCACCTTTCGCACCCAGCCACAAAAACGTGGTTAAATAGGATGGCATTACGTCCAGGTGGGTGGACGGGCCCATCCGCAGTCAGCGCTATCAGTTCACCCGAACCAGTCCAAACCAGCAGCATACCACCTCCAAGGTCCCTTCCAACTCTGTTATTCTTTTCGGATACCAATTTTTTAATATTACCTCAATGAATTGGGGAGATGGGTTAAACAGATGACAGATGGTTTGGACTTTAACACAATAAGACCTTTTTTAAAAAAAATGAAAAAGATACAATCTGGAATTTGCCCTGGAGTTTCATTTCGTTTTGTTTTTTGTTTCTCCTTTGAAATATCCAGTGGTGCTAAACTCATTTCATAATAAGCTTTCATTTAAAAACAAAATGTGGATTTTACATCAGTAATTACATGAACAGAATTGCCCTGACACAGCCAAGGGCTGCCTGTTATATATGCAAGGTTGGAAAGATAATTTCAGAAACTCTTTCATAATCGTCGACAACAACCCCTTTGGGTTACAAGATTACAACCCCCGGAGGCATTTTAAGGTGGGATGTGTCAGCTGACGCTTTCTGCTTTCTGTTTATGATCTTGGTTTTTAACTGGGTTATTATTATTAATTTTTTTTCATTGAAAACCCTGGTGGATTTATAAACCGTGCAAATGCACAGAGGAGAGTTACAGGAGGAAAAAAAGATAAATGGATCTGCTTTTCTTCTTCCTGTGCTCATTATTTCTAAAATGCAAGGATGTGTTGCTTTGTGTCGTTTGTTTGCCTTCCATCCCTCTGCATCGGTTCACATTCAATAGGTCTGTTTCATACTGGGTGGGGAACTTGCCAGGAAAAAAAAAACATCAGTTGGCAACATGATATCACAAACCCAGTGGGTGGCAGCCATGCCAGGACCGCAATTTATCCCTATATATCCCAGCAAGAAGTATCCTCTCCAAAGGGGAAAGGTTGCTCTAAACAAGAATTTGACTCTATTGTTGCTTAATTTTGTTTACTGATTGCTTGATTTGTGTTTCAGATTTTGTCAATGGTTTTTGAACTTTTGTAACGCACACTCTTCATGCACACTTCACTCGATCCTTAAGATTAGAATAAGCAAATTGGAACACAGAACATAGAATAATAGAGTGGGAAGGGACTTTGGAGGTCTTCTACTCCAACCCTCTGCTCAAGCAGAAGACCCTATACCATTCCAGACAAGAGGGACTATCCAGTCTCTTCTTAAAAATCTCCAGTGATTTTATATATATATATATATATATATATATATATATATATATATATATATATATATATATATATATATATATATATATATATATATATATATATATATATATATATATATATATATATATATATATATATATATGTAGGATTTTTTGCTGATAAATGAAAATAAAGGGGAAACTATTATAGATCTATTCCGAGCTTATTTTGCTCTCGTCAGATAGATAACATGACAGAAAAACGGATCTGTTGTAAAAATGGGGTTTTTTTTCCCTTTTTCTTTTCTTTGTCTTTCATTGTACTGTTTCTGTTTTTGTTTTTCTACTCTTGTATGTGTTTGTTTTAGTTTTGTACTTGTGTTTGTTTTTAAAGACAAAAATAATAAAAACTATTTTAAAAAAGAAAAGAAAAAGCACCTTTGGGACAACCATGACCTGGATGAACTGAGAATCTCCATAGACATTCCCTAAGGTCTACCTCAAAGAGGTGAAATAAAATGGGTTGCCTCCTGCATTCTCCTTGTAGGGAAGACGGACTATGAAACTGTTGGCAAGATGAATGGGAAGAATCCGAAAAACAACCTAGAAGATGCAGAAAATGTGGCCTTTATTTCGAAATCGCAATTGACTTCTTGCAAACCCAAACCAGCCAAATAGCTTGAGCATGGCTGGCGTCAGGATGCGCCACTTAAAACGAGCAGCATTAGGCCTTCCAAATCAGCCACATCATTATTTGTAAGTCTAACAAATCGTTTTATTGGTGCCCTCATCTTTCAATAAAACACTGCAGATGTTGCTCAATGCCTCTCTCGGAGCAATGCCATCTTTTAAATAGCTTCAGAGATGAATCTGAGCGGTGTGTAAAAAGTCTATAATTACTGTGTGATGCGTTTATTAATAATATGAACCATTGCAGATAACCATTTAGTTGAGAGGCCATGAGCCATGGGTCATTCTCTAAAGGCACTTCTGTCCCAGGCAACGACATGCTAATTAACATTTGTCATGTGCTTCATTGAGTCTAGTAAGCCAGGATGAGGTAAGCCTGCCCATAGGTTTGTCATGCACACCTTGAAATGTAGTTCATTGGTAAAAAGGCACCATTACAACATTCAGAACAGAACAGAACAGAACAGAACAGAACAGAACAGCAGTATTAGAAGGGATTTTGGAAGTCTTCCAGTCCAACCCACTACTCGAGCTACCTTATACCAGGGGTCTACGACCTTGGCAACTTTAAGAGTTGTGGACTTCAACTCCCAGAATTCCTCAGCCAGCAAAGACAAACAGCTGTCCAATCTCTTCTTTAAGACCTCCAGTGATGGAGCACCCACAACTTCTGCAGGCAAGACAGTCCACTGGTTAATTGTTCTAACTATCAGGAAATTCCTCCTTATTTCAAATTTGGTTCTCTCCTTGATTAGTTTCCATCCATTGCTTCTTGTCCTGCCTTCAGGTGCTTTGGAGAATAGGTTGAAACCCGCCACCCCTCTTCTTTGTAGCAGCCCCTCAAATATTGGCACACTGCTATCATGTCACCCCTAGTCCTTCTTTTCAGTTGACACATCTCCACTGAAGCACTTATCAAAGTCAAACAAGAAGCAAGCAGCTATGTTTGGTGGACTCTAAGCACAGAAGTCACAAGAAGACCCTGTTTTTGACAATTAGAGAAACAGAGAAGAGTAAAAGAAAAGATGGGCTGGAAAAATGCAACGGGAACAGGTTTAGAGGGCAAAGAAAATACCCTGCACTCAGTATGTCAACTGCCTTAGAAAACAGACAGCCATAGTCTATCATGATGGCCAGCAGCCATCATAAAATTAAGAAATGTGTCCACCAGTGGTAATGCAACGTTGTCTAAGCCAATCTAAAACTGGCACTCAATTTGAAGCATCTGTTTTAATTTATACAGTACAATATCTCAATCAGCTTCTGAATCATAATGCTCTGTGTGGAACCTTCACATTAATACACATGAACGGTAAACTCGTGCCACATCCAAATTTGCAATTCATTTAATTTTCAATGAGTGAATCATACTGCAGGTTCTGAATTATATTTAATTTCTCGAATGCAAAAAAAAATGCCTATTAAATATCTCATGCCACCGCTATCTTATTTGCTGGAACCTGGTTTTCTTCTCACAATGGATTTTCGAAAGATTTTATTGGACAATGCATAAGGTAGCTGATTTTCCTTCCCCCCACCCTCAAAAGTATAATTTTCTCCCATTCAATCTATTCCAGCAAGACAGTGGCAAGCACCTTCCCTTGATGGGATGAAAACTGTGGCTAAGACAAAATGGTCGGGAAAAGATGATAATTTACTAGATAAGACCTGCTTTCCACTGCAATAACTCATATTTCCTTTCATTTCATGCTGCGGCCCGTAGCTCTGTTGTACCGCATATCAATACAATTACAATATTTTATTTTTCAGTCTTTGAACATAAAGCGTATCGCTCTCTTTAATCGCAGAGCAGGATCCAGAAAGAAAGATCCACGGGGAGTTTAACGAGTTTTTATCACCAAGAATTAGGGATTAGAATACAGAACCTGAGATAAGATCTCTGCTTTATTTAGTGAGATTATTAAGAGAAGGCTGTATGAATGCTTTTGGATTCCCCTTTTCTGAATCTTTGCGTGGAGACTTAAGACTCCATTTATTTGATAAGCCTGTAACAGGATCTCCCATTTGCGGATTGCTTGAGTTTTCAGCTACGAAGGACTGTTCACCAGGCAAAGTTACTGTTTTTGTAACCATTATTTATTGGATCTCCAACACTGGAAGTTTTTAAGAAGAGATTGGACAACCATTTGTCTGAAATGGTATAGGGCAGTGATGGCAAACCTATGGCACGGGTGCCACAGGTGGCAAGCGGAGCCATATCTGCCGACACACGAGCCATTGCCTAGCTCAGCTCCAGCACGCATGTGCGCGCCGGCCAGCTGATTTTTGGCTCGCAGGGAGGCTCTGGGAGGGCGTTTTCAGCTTTCGGAGGGCCTCCGGGGGGACTGGGAAGGGTGTTTTTGCCCTCCCCAGGCTCCAGGGAAGCCTCTGGAGCATGGGGAGGATGAAAAATGGGCCTACCAGGCCCAGCAGAAGTTGGAAAAAGGGCCATTTCCGGCCTCCAGAGGCCCTCCGGGGGAGCGGGGGAGGCCGTTTTCGCCCTCCCCAGGCATTGAATTATGTGTGTGTTTTTCACTCGCACATGCGCGATAGCATGCGCACATGCACTTTCGGCACCCGAGGGAAAAAAGGTTCGCCATCACTGGTATAAGGTTTCCTGTTTGAGCAGGGGGCTAGAGTAGAAGACCTCCAAGGTCCCTTCCAACTCTGTTATTCTGTTAAAGGGCATTGACAAAATCACCATCAGTCAATTGCAAATGGCAGCTTGGTTTGAAATATTTATGACCCTCTACAGACTCTTCCCCAAGACAATGCTCCCAAGTTTCTACAAGAAGACTAAATTTCCAAAAATCTCCACAGTTGCGGTGTGTGCTTTTTTTTTAGTTCTCATGCCAAATTGTGGTCCAAAGAGTTATTTCAAGGCAACGCTCAACAAAAAGACAACCAACTGAGCATCCTTTTGTTTGATGAGTGAATCATCTCTGTATTTCTAGCTCTCACTCCTTTTTTTGCCGCCACTCGTGTTGAAAACTCTCCAGATCTCATCGATCGCTGCCATATTCTTGTTGTAATTTTGACACGGATACATAAATTCACAGAGGTAACTGTCAGGCATCAATCGATAAACCCCATTGGGCAGGGGGAAAGAGAAGGCAAGGCAGTCAAAATAGCAGATATAATTGATTGATCTGTGCAAAAAGAAAAAAGAATCCTATGAATGGTGAGATAGTGGTATAAAATTAGATCTCTCTCTTTGTTTGTTTGCTTGTTGGTTTCTAGGATGCATTACTGTATTCTTCTCTTCCTCCTGGTTTTTTTTTTCTTGGAAAAGATCCAATGTCCTCTCACCATTCAAGTTCAGGACTTCTCAATAGGAGAAAATTCTTGCTATAATTTAGATTATTATAATGTGTTGAATACTGTTATCGCTGAATTATAAAAGCAGCCTGGTTTCCCCAGTGATTAATCACATTACACAATGGAGTCAGGTAATCCTAATCCTACCCATAGAAGAGAATACTTGTAGCCCAGGATTGAACCGAGAACTTGGTGATTTGACAAATGGTTTGCAAGTGGTGTTGGTAGGAATGTTCTTGGTAGTTCCTCGATTAGAAGGTTGTTTTCTGATTTTTCCTTGATTGGGTTATTTTTTACTTCTTGTTTGTTGGTTTTGTTGGTTTTGTATTAATCTCTAGTTATGAAGAATACTCCCACCAACATTGAAAGGTCAAACCACTAGTATATAAATAGGGAGCAAACCCCACTCCCTTCTAGCACTAATGATGTTACCTAGTTGTGTAATGAAGTCAGAGGTGGGTTCCTACTGGTTCTAACCTTTTCTTTAGAACCGTTAGCAACTCGGTGATGATGTCACGGAGCCGGTTCTGTCTGTGTCTCTGAGGGCGTCGCCATCTTGGATTTTGCTTCTGCACATGCACAGAAGCTAATTGTTGCTTCTGTGCATGCACAGAAGCTAATTGTTGCTTCTGCACATGCGCAGAAGCTATTTTTTTATTGCTGAGGGTGCACGTGCGCACGGCGCAACCTTGAGCGAACCAGCAGCAAAAGGATCCAGAACCCACCCCTGAATGAAGTGTCTACAAGAAAACCACCAAGTTCAGAGAGCATCAAGGACTGCATAGAAAGATAAGCATGGATTAACACTAGGCAAACAATCAAGCAGAAAATAATACCCTAATCAAGCAACTACCAAGGTAAAATCCTTGGGTTGTGAAACATCTGCAAGAAAACTACCAAGCTCACAGAGCATCAAGGAGCCCTCAGTCCTAAACCTCCCTTGTGCATTAAACTCAACTTCTGAAACTCTGCTTCCTCATTTACCCACAAAAGATACCAAATCCTGTGGTGGCCCTACAACTCTCTCCCTACGGATGTTGTTTCTACAGATGTTTCTTGCAGATGTTGAATAGATGAGACTTCAAGCATAAGAAAAGATCATCATCATCATCATCATCATCATCATCATCATCATCATCATCATCATCATCATCTTTTAACGACCCCATAATCCCTTGCAGGGTGGAGTCTGGGCAACTGAATGGAGCTAGCAGAGTGTTTAATGGCCGGATACCATTCCTGTCGCCAATGCGGAGTTTTGTTCAGCACATATATCCTCAATGTGCCCAGAGAGAGAAATATCTGCCTCTACCTAGAATCAAACTCACAGCCTCCTGATTGTGAGGCGAGAGCATAAGAATGCATAAGAAAAGATGCCCCGTTCAAACTTGGTCATTCATCAGAAACTACGAAAGTCCACCTTGGTGCTCCCAAGAAAAAATGTTTCAAATTGAATATTTTCTTCCTAAAGTTTTATGCTATTTAAGCTGTGCTAAAAATTACCCTCACTCCGAGCGGGAAGGCAAAATCATGCCATGCGCTTAATCTGCTCAGAGCAGTGAATAACCAAATTCTTTAGTGTAGCGTGTAAATTAATTTAAATGCAGCATATACAGCAATCATTCCTGGTTTTTTTTATTTTACTCCCCCCCCCCAGAAAAAGACTTTCAGCCTATAATTTCAAGGTATTATTTTAAGCCAATTTACTCTTCTAGTTATTATTAAATCCTTTCTCACCATCTTTAGGACAAATGCTGCATTTAATAGTATTCCAGGAATCCTACAGCTTCTTTGGCCTTGTATCACGCAAAATAATAATTGTACACGCCAGAGACATTTTAATTTGATGATATATTAGCTAGAATGGTTATTTTTTATTTCTTTTTTTAAAAAAATCACTATCTGCTAAGGCTTGGCTTAAAATACGAAAGAGGAAGGGGTAGAAGGCATTCTTCCCTCTTGTTAAAAATCCCACAAAATTTTTCTCCCACAAAAGCAGAGCTAGTGCAGAGTTAAAATTCATTAAAAAGTTTTCTTCAAGGCCAGCACATTTACAACCCAATTACTATTGACACGTTTACTTATTTATGTATTTTGAATATTGCTCTGCTGCTCTTCAAAGTAGAGTTTTCCTCATTTTACTGAGTTCACACAGCAAGCTCTGCCCTAATATAATTTGAAGTCGGTCTGGTGGGTTTTTAGAAGCAGGAATTCATAATGACAGTCATTTCAAAATGGAAGGGGCAACTGGGCAAGAAAAGCCCTGCCCCTTTTTATATGCCTCCAATTGTGACACATGTTTTTAAAAAAGAGGCGGGGCTTCGAGCCCTTGCTCCCGGCCACCATTTTGAAGCTGGTGTTCATCGCTGCAAACCTTCTTGTTAGAAACCAGGTTTTATGATTTGCAGACCAGAGCTCGTAATATGATTGTTTAAACTTGGGCAGTTGGGTTTAGTCAACAAATGATGGTAGAACAATAGCTTAGCTCTAAAATATAGTTATTGAGCTTTGAGTTTATCCGAACTACTTACAAATGTGCATGAAGACAAGGTTCTCCTTTTTCACTGGAAATACTTAAAAGTCTTCAAGTTTGGTATACCCCTGACCTTCATTCCTTTGAAGGTGGCAGAGATGACCGATGATCTTGTGTGGTAGGGTGTTCATGATCTAACCTCCCTTTACGCCAGACACAATTGGAGTGCATTTGCCAAACAATGCTTCCCCGTCTGAACATTAAATGAAGCAAGAACACTATTTCAGGAGCATTTTCTGCCTCTTCAAAGTTTTGGGCCTGGCAAGAAGTGCCTTGTTAAGGTAAATCAAATTACCTCTTTGCCATGATCAAGAGAAACATTTTGCATTCACGGTGTGGCTCACCCTCATCAAGGGGAACTCAAATCCTCTCCTAGGCTTAATCAACTGCTTCTTCACACAACTGACTCCTGAATTTTTGTCAGTCCGGAATAAATCACTACCAAGGAGTTCTGTCATTCTCTATGAAACTCCATCCCAACGGACAGTTGTAAATATTTGGTTTTAGGTTAACTTGCCCTAGGACAGTATTTCCCAACCTTGGCAACTTGAAGATGTCTGGACTTCAACTCCCAGAATTCCCCAGCCAGCAAACACTGCCCTAGGACAAATGATCTCCCCTCAGAATCTGACAAGTGAGGCAAGCGAAGGAAAATGTGGGCAAGAACTCTTCATCTTCATCTGAATTCATGGTGGAAATATTTAGATATTCAATCTACAGAAGGATATCCGAACATATGAAGTGACAATGAGATACTTCCAACAGAATAGGAAACACATTTGAGAACTTGGTTAGAAGAGTAGCAACTGGGACCCAGAGCCAAGAATGATGCTATGCTCATTTTCAAAATCTACCACAGGTTCTTCTAGAGCAGAAGTATCCAACCTGGTGGATTTCAACTCCCAGAATTCCCCAGCCAGCCATGCTGGTTGAATTCTGGGAGTTGAAGTCCACAGGTCTTAAAGTTGCCAAGATTGGACACCCTTGCTCAAGAGAAATGTTCTTGTTGTCTTCTCCTTTGTCTTTCCCTTCCTTCTCCCTCTGGAGGTGCGTGCACCTGGCCAAATCCCTACTCGCAAAACACCTGGGAAAGGAGCCAGGAAACGGCCTCTTTTTACATACAGTTGGCCTCTTCAGCAGCGGAGAAGAATAAGAATGCAACTGGCATGTGGCAAGGGGGAATTGGTACTGCATTCTTTAATTAATGGAAGAACAACTGCAGGGTTATTCAGGCTTGGCATCAGGAATAAGACATAGGAGAGAACATACCTCTATTATTATGGACAGATTAATCTATTTACAGAGTGCAGCCGTGGCATGGACAAAGTCATGGACGGGCTCTGTAAGCATTATATTCCTTCCTTAATAGCAAATGAACAAACGTAGCAGGACAGGGCAACTCTATCAGAATCTGCACAACCAAAATTATAATTATTCTTCCCATTAAAATATTTATTTATTATTTATTATTTATTATTTATTATTTATTATTTATTATTTATTATTTATTATTTATTATTTATTATTTATTATTTATTATTTATTATTTATTATTTATTATTTATTATTTATTTGTTTGTTTGTTTGTTTGTTTATTTGTTTATTTGTTTATTTAATTTGTCGAACATGTACTAGATAACGGGTATAAATATAAACATGGACATGAACAAGGAATGAGTAAAAGTAAATGGGGACAGTAGGACAGAGACAGTAGGCACGATGGTGCGCTTATGCACACCCCATTTATGAACCTCTTAGGAATGGGGTGAGGTCAGAGGTGGGTTTCTCCCAGTTCGGACCGGTTCTTTAGAACCAGTAGCGGGAATTTTCCCCCGCTCGCTGAACCGGGAGCGATCGTCGACTGGCCACGCCCACGAACTGCCTCTCTCGATGGCGCCATAGGCGCCACTGTCTTGTTTCTTGCTTCTGCGCATGCGCAGAAGCTGAGTTTTCAGCACTGCACGTGCGTGGCTGTGTGGCACGCCCACTCGGCACAGGACGAAGTGAACCGGCAGTGAGGTAAGTTAGAACCTACCCCTGGGTGAGGTCCACGGTAGACAGTTTAAAGTTGAAGTTGTGGGGGTTAGAGGATGTAACAACGGAGTCAGGTAGAGAATTCCAGGTGAATTCCACTCTGTTGCTGAAGTTGTATTTTCTGCAATTGAGTTTGGAGTGGTTTACCTTGAGTTTGTATCTATTGTTTGCCCATGTATTATTGAGGTTGAAGCTGAAGAATAAAAAAATAAATAAACCAAGTATTTTTGCCCACTGGCTTTGCAGATATGGATCTCACTTGGAGCTCCACAGTTTGTGTGTTTGTTTTTTCTATAAGGTTTTATTTCCTTCCCCCTTGACCTTCCACTCTCTTCGACAGTCCTGAGATTTCTCATCTAAATACTAACCTAGCCTTGCCTTGATCAACTTTTTGAGATTTGAGATCAAACGTTCAATTAGATGTTGCTACCTAGCTGGTCTTTATTGAACGGTGTGTATGAGAAAGTAAACATTCAAATGCAAAGATTAAATGTGTAACTGGATTAGGGATGAGCTTAATAACTGATGGGTTTGGTGGAGGTGAGGGGCAACTTGGTAAGCCTTGAAGGCATTGGACTAGAAGTCAGGAAACTTTAAAATGTGGAGAAACTTTAACAGTGTATTTCATGCTAACTACACCCAAGAATCTGATCTACTAATGGTCAAGTCAAATTGGTGTTAGATAAGGGTCAACAGAATTCATGGGGAGCTGGACTTAGGTCTCTTGTGGGAATGTAACGACTCCAAACTAATGGCACATTTGATGCCGCCTGGTCATCTTCTACAAGGAAGACTAATGGAGAACAAGCCCTGCTAATTTTAGCAGACCAACATTCACAAAACTTCCCTAGTATAATGGAAAATGCTCCTCATTTCTGCTTCCTAAAGTACACAATTCTTCATTGGGATTCGAAAAGAAAACTGCCCATGCTAATCATTTCATTTCACATTTTCCTTCTCGTCCCAATCTTCAGGGCTCTTAAAGACCTCTTTTTATTTTATTTTTTCGGAATGGGGTGCCTGACCTCCATTAACATTCATAGGGTGAAACAATACATCAAAGACGAAGTCGGGTTTATAGTATGGAGTGAGGATTTAGTTGAGGATTAATGCAAAGCTCTTCAATCGGAAGCCCAGGGTTGGCAATAATCCCCGGGTGCCAGGGGATGCAACAAGATGGAAGGCGGGAAAGGGTTAACTCTCGGCTACCAGGCTAGCAAATGTACTTGTCAGCCCCCATGTGATGACTAAAGACTGGGGTGGCCTACTTTCGGTTGAACTGCATCCTTGATCGGAGACTTTGAACCTCGCAATCCAAGAATTTCTCTCCGCAGTGGAGAACATCCATCTTGCACTTACTCAAGGGATAAATTTGATTCCAAGAGGAGACTCTGTATCCCAGATAAGAAAACGCTGCATTTTCTGATCTCGCTGAAATTAGAGCTTGCATCCAGTGCTAAATAATTTTCTTTTGGCTTGCTGTGAAAATTTATAGTGTTCAATAGCCCTCTGCTGCTTCTCATTTTATCCCCGTGGCGCCCTGCACTTACAAACACACATCAGCTGCCATGCTAGTAAACATACATATATATAGTGCTTATTTAAGATCTCTTTAAAAACTCCTGACTAGGTTCAGATATTATACCTGTGCCTCTTTGCATATCTGTGTGACTCTCAGTTCCTTTCCTCTTTCTCTCTCTCCTGGAAGGAAAGGGCCAATTACTTTCCTTCTAGTAAAGGGAGAACAGGAGGCTCATAAAAAGTAGAGGGAGAAAAACTCACAGTTTTCTTTCAAAGTGTAGATGTTGAAGCAAGTTAATTGGCAGAAGGAGGAAAAAAAATCCGCCTGCTGCGTTGTTGCATGGGATGACTCTGTAAACAGTTTGCCTTGTTTCGTTTTTCAGATTTTTTTTTTCATCCGAAAAGAAAAATAAGAATTTTTTGGGGGAGGGGGGCAGCAGAGCAAAATGAATATTGGGGTGAATCAAAAGAAAGAACGTGGAGAATTTTTCAAGACTTTCCGTGAGAAACTGCAAGGGCTGAGATGAAGTAGCTCTCGGCCCCAAAGGGTGAGATTTTTTTCAAATGGCAGGTTGATATTCTGAAACATCCGAGATTTTGTTGGGACTTTTGAAGCTCAACTTGAAGGGACATGTCTGTGAGTCACGGTGGCGCAGTGGTTAAAGTGCAGTACTGCAGGCTACTTCTGCTGACTGCCGGCTGCCTGCAATTTGCCTTTTGGGAGGGTATGGGGGAAACACCTTTGAGACAAAACTTGAATAGGAAAAAATTTCTAAATTCGCAAACATTCACCAAATCTTGCCAAATAGTTAATTGTCCAAGACTCATATCAATGGTATCTTGTAAAGGATCAACATTTACATCAAAATGACAAGTTAAATGTCATGGTTTGATGGCTCTACCCTGTGTGTGTGTGTGTGTGTGTGTGTGTGTGAGAGAGAGAGAGAGAGAGAGAGAGAGGGAGGGAGGGAGGGAGGGAGGGAGGGAGGGAGGGAGAGAGAGAAAGAGAGAGAGAGAGAGAGAGAGAAAGAGAGAGAGAAAGAGAGAGAGAGAGAGAGAGAGAGAGAGAGAGAGAGAGAGAGAGAGAGAGAGAGAAAGAGAGAAAGAGAGAGAGAGATCACAATGTATGTGAGGCAGAGCTCACTTTGCCATTTGTTTCTCCTTCTCCCCATCATCCAGATGCTTCTGGCAAGCATCAGAGTTCCTTAGTGATTAAAACTCATTATTTTTAATTTCCAAAGATTTGCCCTAATGCCCATGCTTGCATGTTTGACTTTCAGGGAGTTCTGGTCTCTGCCCATCATGTTTCAGGGTAACTCCTCGGTCTGCATTTCAGTTCCTTCTATGGATTTTTGTATTTGAAAGTTGAGCTTCAGAACCAACCCAGAAGGCATCTCTGAAGAGATGCTACAGGATGTGGTGCACCACAATGAAATAGGTAGAAGCTGCTACTCAACTGTGTGATTGCCCTACCACCCTTCTTTAAGGCAGAGATAGAGAACAACTCCATAATTTCATGCACATCCACATGAGAAGTGTTTTGCCACTAGAGCCGAGGTGGTGCAGTGGTTAGAGTGCAGCACTGCAAGCTACTTCAGCTGACTGCTAGCTGCAGTTCGGCAGTTCAAATCTCACCAGGCTCAAGGTTGACTCAGCCTTCCATCCTTCCGAGGTGGGTAAAATGAGGACCCAGATTGTTGGGGGCAAGAGGCTGACTCTGTAAACCGCTTAGAGAGGGCTGTAAAAGCACTATGAAGCAGTATATAAGTCTAAGTGCTATTGCTATTGATTTGGGATGTTGTTGTTGTTGTTGTTGTTGTTGTTGTTTTTGTTTTTGTTATATAATACAATGTACAATGTAGTTTTTGGAGATCAGTCATGCTCATCTAGGAGCAGCCAGCTTGCTGAGCATCTAAGGAACACAGGAGAGTCAAAAAGAAGAATAAAACTTGAGATTCAAGCACAGCTCTCCTTTAAAACTCCAGACATAATCTAAAAAGAAATGAAGGACTTTTGTCTGAGAAGAATATAATAATGCAATTTCTATGAACTGACTGATGCTTTCCGGGTTTTTCTTTTTTTCTTTTTCCAATGTTCTCACTCCTGCACTCTCGTTCACTCTGTTCCTTCTGAATCTATTTTATGAGGACTTGTTAAGATTTTTGGTAATTACACTCTCCCTATGACAACATTGTGCCTTTTCAAGAGATTCTCAGAATATGACGACCTCACTGGAAGTACGCGGCATCCCAAATAGCCGCCATTATGAATATGAAGTTGGGGAGATTTGGCTACGTAGAGGATAAACCTGAGAAGTCGCTTTGGAAAGCGTTGCCGAGAACTTCCAATTCTTTCTTCCTTAATAATCTTGGTGGTCGCAGTGTTTTTAACAGAACCATAAAATTAGTGGGGCATGAAAGCAATCTCCTTTCCTGAAAGTCGGCTGAATGTTTTTAATCAAGTTTCGCTATTTTAAAAAATAATGAGCTAATGTCTCTTCTCATCTAGCCGAAGACTCACACAACTGAAGGCTGCTTTAGATCTGAGATTTCATTGCCATTTGTTCGGTATCTGTTCACAGGCTGAGTCACAATAATTGCAAGTGGGAAGCAGTTACTGGGGCTTCTAATGCAAAACTACACAATAGCTGCACAAGGGATAGAATCAGATCACGGGAAGCATTAATACCACTTTATTGGTAAGACCACACTTGGGATACTGCATCCAGTTTTGGTGGCCACGATATGAAAAAGATGTTGAGACTCAAAAAGAGTGTGGAGAAGAGCAACAAAGTTGATTAGGGGACTGGAGCACATAAAGCACAGTTGCTGGAATTGGATATGTCTAATTTAATGAAAAGAAGAACTAGGGGTGATATGATAGCAGTCTTCCAGTATCTAAAGCATGGGTCCTCAAACTACGGCTCGCTGAAGCCATTAATCCGGCCCGCACAGGACCACGAGGCTGCCCCACCCACATCGCCCCACCCACCCTTCGGCCGAACGCAGTAATTACATTTGCGAGCCCCGCAGGCTGGAACTGAAAGGTGAGGCCAACAATTTTGGCCTGCAGGGATGTTCTGGAGGTAGGGGAGGTGAAAAACAGGGCACACAGATGCCCCAGGAGGCCAAAAAATGGGCAAAAATAGCTTGTTTTTCATCTCCCCCGCCTCCAGAAGATAGATAAAGAGAGAGAGATAGACAGAGAAAGAAAGAGAGACAGAGGGGGAGAGAGAAAGAGAAAGAGAGAGAGAGAGACAGAGAGACAGAGACAGAGAGACAGAGAGTCAGAGACAGACAGAGACAGACAGACAGACAGACAGACAGACAGACAGACAGACAGACAGAGAGATTTCTCAAGCTCCTTGGGGCTGAGAAGAATTGCTGCAAAACTGAGTTTTCTGAAGTGGACCACTAGACTCCTAAACAACTGAAAAAACAATCTAGTAAAAAGAAAAGTCAACCAAAAGAGCAACATGCAAACAAAAGCAAATAAAACACCCCCAGGAGCAAAACAAATTAAAGTTTAATGTGTGTGCATTGTTTAATGGACTGTTAAATTGGCCACGCCCACCTAGTTACATGACCTAGCCACGTCCACCCAGTCGGTCCGGCCCCCCAACAGTCTGAGGGGCCGTGAATTGACCCCCTGTTTAAAAAGTTTGAAGACCCCTGATCTAAAGGGTTGCCAAAAAGAAGAGGGAGTCAACCTATTCTCCAAAGCACCTGAAGGCAGAAAAAAGAAGCAATGGTTGGAAACTAATCAAGGAGAGAAGCAACCTGGAACTAAAGAGAAATTTCCTGACATTGAGAACAATTAATCAGTGGAACAACTTTCCTTCAGAAGCTGTGGGTATTCCAACACTGGAGGTTTTCAGACCATTTGTCTGAAATGGTATAAGGTTTCCTGCTTGAGCAGAAGGTTGGGCTAGAAGACCTCCAAGGTCCCTTCCAACTCTGTTATTCTCTTAAGGCTTCCACATTATCATTATCATTTAACCTCTATCTATTTAGCCAGCATTTAAGTAGTGGTGCAAATAATCCACAAACCTTGAAGCCCGCTGGAAGTTTCAACTGGTAAGCCTGCTCGATATTTAACTAAGTTACTTATTGGAAATAACAAAAGAACTACTTGGCCAACGATTTCAACCTTGGAGGAAATTCTTATTCAGTGAACTAAAAGATGTAATCCTCTCACTTTCGGGTTTTTTTCCCCCCCATGATTAAGATTCTTCTCCCAAAGGGTTGAATTAAGTACGAAGGCACAAGCTTTCCTCCAAGTTCAGTGCCTGACCCCGAAGCCTTGAACTAACTTTATAGAACTTCCTTTCTTGCAAAGCTGGATTATCTTCACAGGAAAAAGGAAGGTTTTTCAGGACAAAAGAAGCTGGTTAAATCAGAAAAGCAACGAGTACAAAACTCTGCGGTCATCAGAGTCTTTCAAATTGAGCGAGATCAAAAAGTCACCCCCACACCTCTTCCCCTCCCCCCAGTTTTTGGAATAGAAATTATAAATTATAAAATGGATCTTCTGAAGGAGGTCTTAAATTTGCCCTTAAAATTCTAAACAGCCCTCCAAATTGTATGCTGAACTTTCTCAATTTACAGTGGACCTCAAGCCAAGAAGGATTTTGCTCTCCCAGTTTAAATGCCGATTATTGGTCTTGCTTTAGCCACTGAACCTCTTCCATGTTTTCTTTTCATCCTGGAGCTCTATGCGTTTTATCCACATTTCCCCAGGCACAATTCTTCTATTTTTATGGGTTTGTTTACCTTAAGCTCACATTACTTTTAATGAAGACTGTTTTCCTCGAAACTTTTATCTGTTACAAATAATCAGGAAAATGCTTTTGGAGCCAACCAATAAATTCCAATGTTGCCCAAAGCTTGGGGCGTCTTTGGATTGCAATAAGCTTTTTTTTTTTTTTCAAATCAGTAGAAATTGACATGCGTAAATGCTCAGGTCTTCCTGCACTCTCAGCACTATTTAGGTGTCAATAAAACATCGGCACCTTGAAAAGTTCCCAGGGTTATTTGAGAGGACAGTATTGGAAGAAGAAGAGAAATAAGGAGCAAGATTAAGAAGGATATGCCTTCTGTCCTCTAGATCGATTAGATTTTAGCTCTCGTCAACCTCAGCCAGCTGTAACCAGTGACAACAATTTGTGGGAAACATTGCATTTGTAATCCCATCGATCGGCCTTGGTGGCCCCGCCATCTGCTCAGTCTCATCTTCGGTTGATCTAGATCAGTTTTGTCCCTTTGACCAACAGTTCAGTTCAGTTCAGTTTGGAGCAATTCCAGCCCTATTTAATTACAAATGGTTTTGAATTCTTCATATCTAACACTGACTGGGGAACTCGTCTCTTCTACCTGCTCTGAAGTATGATATATAGGAAGCTCATCTAAGCAGGGAAAGTAGTTGGTTTCCTTCTTAAGTTGTGGCAAGGGACAAAAGTAGAGGCCACCTTTGCTTGACTTAATAGTGACATCCAGTGGACAGTTGGGTGGCTAAGAAGTTTAATTTTAGGGAAAACAGAATTTGATTTGCATTTGTTTGAAAGCAAGATTCTTGCCTTTGTTATTAACAAGTTGTGTTGATGGAAAAGGCCTAAACCAGTGCTTGTCAGTCATTCAAGACATGTCAAGGAGACCTTGTGTGCTTCTCCTCAATCTTTTGCAAACCCTCTCTTAATTCATCTGTTACCTTGTGGACATGTGACTGAATCATGAAGTGTTAGAATAACAGAATAGCTGACCTGGCGGTCTTCTACTCCACCCTCTGCTCAAACAGGAAACCTTATACTGTTTCAGATAAATGATTGTCCAATCTCTTCTTAAAAACCTCTGGTGTTGGAGCACCCACAACTTCTGAAGGCCAGCTGTTCCATTGGTTCATTGTTCTCACTGTCAGGAAATTTCTCCTTAGTTCTAGGTTGGTTCTCTCCTTGATTGGTTTCCATCCATGGCTTCTTCTCTTGCCTTCAGATGGTTTGGAGAATAGGTTGATCCCCTCTTCTTTGTAGAAGCCCATCTGCTTTCAGAATTGTTGTTGTTAGTTGCGAAGTTATGTCCGACCCATCGTGACCCCATCTTACTCCAGGTCTTCCTGTCCTCTACCATCTTCTGGAGTCCATTTAATCTCATGCCGACTGCTTCAGTGACTCCATCCAGCCACCTCATTCTCTGCCGTCCCATTCTTCTTTTGCCCTCAATCGTTCCCAGCATTAGGCTCTTTTCCAGTGAGTCCTTCCTTCTCATTAGGTGGCCAAAGTATTTGAGTTTCATCTTCAGGATCTGGCCTCCTAAAGAGCAGTCAGGGTTGATCTGCTCTAGAACTGACCGGTTTGATCGCCTTGCAGACCAAGGGACTCGCAGGAGTCTTCTCCAGCACCATAGTTCAAGAATAGGTTCATAGCTTTCAGAATAGGTTGATCCTATTAGCATCAGCTCCAAGTCCTTTCCTGTATCAGATAACAAAACCCAACATGTGTTTGAAGTTTCAGAGACAATGTCTTCTATTTATTTTATTTTTTATTTTATTTATTTATTTATTGTCAAGTACGTGTTGGTAATATACATAGATATAACATTGTTTATATACATGAGTACTGATAAGAGGGAACATTAGGACAGGGATGGTAGGCATGTTGGTGCACTTATGCACGCCCCTTACTGACCTCTTAGGAATCAGGTGAGGTCAACAGTGGACAGTCTAAGGGTAAAGTTTTGGGGGTTTGGTGACGAAACCACAATGTCAGGTAGTGAGTTCCAGGCATTTACCACTCTGTTGCTAAAGTCGTATTTTCTAGTCAAGTTTGGAGCGGTTCACTTTGAGTTTGTATCTGTTGTGTGCTCATGTATTGTTGTGGTTGAAGCTGAAGTAGTTGTTGACAGGAAGGACATTGTAGCAGATAATTTTATGAGATATGCTTAGGTCCTGCCAAAGGCAACGTAGTTCTAAGCTTTCTAAGCCCAGGATTTCAAGTCTGGTTGCGTAAGGTATTCTGTTGCGAGTAGAGGAGTGGAGGACTCTTCTCGTAAAGTATCTCTGGACACTTTCTAATGTATTTATGTCCGATATGCGGTGTGGGTTCCAGACAGATGAGCTGTATTCTATTAATACAAGAATGAGAATATCTTGAAAGAACCAGAGAGGGGTGAATTCTAACTGCCAGTATCCTCCACCCATAGCCACCCAGGAAGTTGAACAAGCTCTGGAGAGTGTAACACTCCCAGCCCATCTTTAATTCAGTGTTAGTTTTGGAGCAGGCACTCTCTCTGGTTTAGACGGTCCCATGGTTGTCTGGGAGCGGCATCCAATTAGTTAAAGCTGATCAAAGAGCTTTATGTATGGCTAATTAAATCACAATGGAGGGAAACAAGCAAAACAGGCAAACAAACCACCCCCACCAGGGTTTTCCCTCAGCTGCTTTTGAAAATATATATCTATGTATAGCAGCACTAGTGACTCATGCTTTAACTGCAATCATTTTTAAATCCTTGCATTCATCTTCCACTCATTTATCCTTCTTTATACCCCACGGGGCTTCCAACGCCAGAGCAGAGCAAAAAGTTTCCAAATTGTAACCCTAGGGCATAACATCAGATAACCAGCAACTCCCAGTAATGTTTTATTTAAAAGAAAAAATATTTCACCCACCCCCACTTCGTTTCTAGGAGGGAGGAGACTTTGCTCGATAGATGCTAATCACTTGAGCCTTGGTCAGAATGGCGGGGAAATTGAAACTGACAGTATTGACGGATTCTTCCATTTAAACTCTCTCCTGGAACATAAGGGATCTTGTCAGCTGGAAATGCTGGGTTTTCTCCCAGTGAGAATTTATTTTGAATCTTACTAATGGTGAGCTTTAGAAATGCAGACTTTGCTCAGCACAATACAGTCCCTCTTGTGAGCGGGGCGTAAGCCCAAGGAATATCAAGGGTTGGAGCATCTTCTCTTTTTAGCGGTTTGCTGGGGGAAAATATATACGAGGGTGAGTCAACAGGTAATGCCATTTTCTTTAGGACAGGTATAATTACCAACACAGGAACATGTAGCATACATCAAAATGAAGCTGCTCCTCTGTGGATCACATCCCTACTTCTCAACATAGTCACCGTTTCTCTCAATAGCAATGTTCCACCTTCGAATGAGAGCATGTATCCCTGCCTCGTAAAATTCTGTTGACTGTTCTTTGAGCCACTTCTTCACTGCAGTTTTCACTTCCTCGTCACTGGAATAATGTTTGCCTCTCAAACCCTCTTTCATGGGGCCGAAGAGATGATAGTCTGAAGGCGCTAAATCTAGTGAGTATGGAGGATTATTATTCCAGTGATGAAGTGAAAACTGCAGTGAAGAAGTGGCTCAAAGAACAGCCAACAGAATTTTACGAGACAGGGATGCATGCTCTCATTCGACGGTGGAACATTGCTATTGAGAGAAACGGTGACTATGTTGAGAAGTAGGGATGTGATCCACAGAGGACCAGCTTCATTTTGATGTATGCTACATGTTCCTGTGTTGGTAATTATACCTGTCCTAAAGAAAATGGCATTACTTTTTGACTCACCCTCATATATGTGTAGATTCGAAGGAAGAAAGAATGAATGGCACAGATTGGGTTCCACTACGGCATGCAAATCTTATGATCTCATTTACTGCCTGCAAATATTCAAGAATCGGTATGAAACGACTTGAAATCTGTTTCACTCTGTCTTGCTTTTCGGATTCATTCTGCATTGCCTTCCAAGCCTCCTTCGGAATTAATCCTCTCCACTGTTAATTTATTCCCATGACTGTCTGAAGTGATCCCACCATCAAAGCCAAAGCTTGCACGAAAATTAGGATTTTACAAAGGTCTTTCCTGGGTCTGTTAATTGTTTTCATTCAAGGTTCGTTGACAGTTTCTCATCTTGAGTGTTAATCAAGGTAAGAAACATAGCAATACCTCTGTTCCTGCGATGTTGACAGGATGTCTCAATTTTTAAAAAGAAACGATCAAATCTCACCTGGTAGATGAGGTTTGAAACTGCCTCCACAATAAAGGAGTAAATAAACAATTTGGGCCACAATCCAAATGCAATCGTGACTAGGTTGAAATAACTGAATTTGCAAAGATCTGTCATTTCTTGATTTTGATTTCAGCTCATTGCAGTGCCTCCCCACCACTCCCAGAACAAATTAAAACCTCTGGCCCAAAGCACAATTATTCTCTAGATTGAATGTAAAGGAATGTAATGTAAGATTATATATTTTTCTCACAGGGAAAGGAGCAAAAAAAAGGGGGGAGGGAATCTGTTATATGTATGTGTTCTGCAGTTCAGACAAAGAGGTAGCATGCCCACCAACAGTACAAGTCAAACACAACTAAAATAGCAGGAGAAGAATATGGATAGAGATGTCACAAGAAGTGGAATACTAGCTGGGCTCTGTGAGAAGGAAACTTAAGTAGACTCTAATAGCCGAGGTGGCGCAGCAGTTAGAGGCAGTACTGCAGGCCACTTTAGCTGACTGTGATCAGCAGGTCAGCGGTTCAAATCTCACGGGCTCCAGGTTGACTCAGCCTTCCATCCTTCCGAGGTAGGTAAAATGAGGACCCAGATTGTTGGGGGCAATATAAATATACATTGCTTACTGGTGTAAACCGCTTAGAGAGTGCTTGCACTGTGAGGCAGTATATAAATCTCACAAATAAATAAATAAACTTTAATCTTGTATAAGAGAATAAGAGAGAAGAAAGAGAAAACAGAAAGAGAAAACATCAAGCTTTCAAGTCCTAATCTAATAGTCTTCCAGTCAAATCTGTGTAGTCTATACCAGGGGTCTCCAGCTGGCTGAGGAATTCTGGGAGTTGAAGTCCACAAGTCTTAAAGTTGCCAAGATTGGAGACCCCTGGTATATACCCAGGTCTGGTGTACCTGAAAGGCTAGTCTTTCTTTTGTCTTGCTCATATACCTCAGGGTTATTATATCCAGGCAGCCAACTTAATTTTAAAAATTAATTTATATACCGCCTTTATTAGTTTAACTGACAACTCGAGGTGGTGAACATATATAATGTTCCCTTCTCCTCTTACTTCCCTCACAAAGACAAAGTTGTGAGGTGGGTTGGCTGAGAGAAAGAATATTGGCCCAAAATCTCCCGGCTGGCTTTCGTACCTAAGAAGGGACTAGAACTCACTGTCTCCTGGTGATTGGCCCATAGTCAACCAGTTGGCTTTCTTGTCTAAGGCAGGACTAGATCTCATTGCCTTTTGTTTTCTGGTATCTTCCCCAATAATGACTTCTGATTAAAGACATATTTTGTAC
This sequence comes from Diadophis punctatus similis, assembly GCA_023053685.1. Taxonomy (NCBI): domain Eukaryota; kingdom Metazoa; phylum Chordata; class Lepidosauria; order Squamata; family Dipsadidae; genus Diadophis; species Diadophis punctatus. Next base: position 623,948 of record JALIGW010000050.1, on the reverse strand, counting down.
ATTTTGTTGTCTCTACGGCTCACTAATATTTTGCATCGGAACATCAGGAAGTGATTGATACCAATGACATCATTTGTTTCATTTGTGGAGTGACATCATGACACATACAACATCACTGGCTACCCCTTAGCTCTCCACTCCTATATAATCTCTGGGAGTCAATGTCTACACATCTAGAAGATGCCAAGGTTAGAAATGATGCCCTCCAAAATGCAAGGAATTAGGGTCAAAACTAAGCGATCTCCTAGCTTTTCCAGCTAGGAGATTGTTTTGTCTTTGGTTGACCACAAATGTAGTAGTAGACTTAAGTTGAGTTCACCTGGAATCACCCTTGGGGAGCTCTCCAAGGTCCTGACAGAGCCTCATTTTAGGCAGCCGCTAAATCGCCTCACCTCTTCTATTCTCTGAATACATCATTTCTTGCAAGCTTTCTCAAAGTTAGCTAGACCAGAAAAGTAATTTCCCCCGAACGTAGTAACAATTTTGTGTCCAAATAACTAATTTGCAGCAGGTGAACTACTTCCATTAAGAAGATTAATAGCTACCCTAGCTCTGTTAGATTAGCACACAGACAAAGGATTGCAGACCTATGCAATTAGAATATTTTGAGTCAAGGGATATTCCAATCAATTAGGACTCTTTGCTGGCATTTCCAGGACAGTAGTTTTGTTTGATGTGTCTTTTTTTTCCCCAGTTGCATTTTTTTTCCTTTTTAAACCTTGTCAAAAGCTTCCCTGGCCTTAATTATGTCTAGCTTTGAAACCACTTTCAAGCAGTCAAAAGGAGGTTTGTAATAGTGTGACCCAGGTTGCAAGTTCTTCTTTCTTTGGGCATCATCCCACGCCAGATTATATTGTATTCCTCCTTCAAATATGAAGCCCCCTGGCAATTTCTATTTCTCCCCAAATTCTGAGTGCTGAACGGTTGCTGAAATACATAGCTCTCGCTGTACTAAAAGGAACAGTGAGATTGTTTGTTACAGTTGTGCAGCTTCTAACAATTTATCTGCGGGCTGAATTAGACGAAGCAAGAGTAACCAGAGATAAAGCAGAACAAGCGTGGCTGCTTTAATTAAGGCTGGAGCTAAATCTTTATTTGAGAGAGCGGCCATCAGTTCCTTCCACCCCAAGTTAGTTCTGAATTTGGCTTATGTGGTTCTACAATTTAGAACAAATGTGACATGTAGTTTTGCAGTTTCCCTGCTGTTCTTTGAAAAAGTGTTCGAGTATGTTTTAGATCTACTTGAGACCTTGGCATGGGGAGAAAAATAATTGCTTCGCTTCCAAATGCTTTCAAAGCACAGGACAAACTAAAACGGAGTTACCTTCTGCGAAAATGTGCCCATCCCTGAATTTGCGAAACTTGTAGAAATTCATATGCCCAAATATATATTTTAAGAAAAGGTAGGCTGTCAATGCATTAATGAAAGTAATCTACTGAAAACTGTAGGAGATGAGAGGGGCGTGGCTGTGACGGATTCTTCGGGGCTCCCGAAGAAACATTGAATCCCAGCTGATTCGGGGTCTTTAGTCTTTTGGCTAGGTATTTGTAGCTAGAAATTCTTTTCTCTTTCTCTACCCATCCATCCATTTCATGTTTGCCAATGCTCATCTCCTTCCAAATGTCTAGTGAAGTACTTCCATTAACAGGAAAACAATTTCTGGCTTTCGTCGGCCACATTTACTCCTTCTTGAATATTAAATGGATGGATTCGCCTCCTATTCATAATATATATGTTGTGTTTCTTTCCTTCTCTCTTCGCTAACCAGATCCATTGGATTATTGAAACAAGAGAGGACTCATCTCACCCCCATTATACAAACACACACCTCTCTATTCTTAATGGAGGAACAAAATCCATTAATCCAACCTGGGTTTTATTTGTTTGTTGACTGCAGATTGGTGTTGAGCATTGCAAAACCTCCCCAGAGCTTCTAACAGGATTTTAAAAAGCAACAAAAGACACATTTGTTTCAACTGGGATGTTAATTTGAAGCTTTATTTGACTTGTACAGCTGGATAGTTGGACACCTGGCTTAGTTTTTTGACAACCACAAGCTCTGGAAATATTGTTAATCTTTAAAATCAATATTGCATCTTGGAGACTGCGGGCAAAGCCTGCATATTTGCAATAATTTGATCTTCTCCATGTACCATTTTGTGAGTTATTTAACCTTCTATGATCCTCCCACCCATTAAATGAATTTATTGCAATCATACGCCAACATAAAGAAAATGGGACCCAAACAATTAATACGTTTTTAAAAAACTAAAAATATTAAAACAAAAATGACACAACATTAATAAACATAAAAATATACACGTACAATTTTTTGTTGATCATTCTAGGTTGGCTGTATGCTCATTATTGTTTGGTTTATGCTATCTGTTCTATTTACTCTGATTAAGCTCAAGGTTTTAGAGGGAAATGTTTCACGGCGAAGTCAGAATTAGGAGCAAAGTGCTCATTAAAAGACACTTTAATTCATGTGATCAATAATGTATATTATTCTCCATATTTGTCTGCTTGAGTAACATTGGAGAAGGAGGATGAGAATCAAAATAGACTTTTAATACTCCAAAGAAAACATATGTTTGAAAGAGATAAGTGCCTCTGGCTCTCCATGCGTAGACCTACAACTATTCTTAACAGTGACATACCCGCAAACTGCACAAACTGTGGAAAATGAGAGCATGTCCTCCAATTCGCCTATTGATAAAATGACTCTTTGTTGCCTTACATAATGCAGAGGAATTAGACGATAAAGTTGGCAGAGACGGTAAAATTGACTGTTCGGATTAAAGAGAAGACTTTAGCCAGTTTTGTTTCCATTTGGAAACCACTTCTGGATTTTGTAATTGTAATTGTAATTACAATTTTGTAATTGTTTTTGTTTATATATATTCATTTATTTTCTTGTGGGCATATATTCATATATTCATTCATTTATCAGCAAAAAATCCTACACACACACACACACACACACACACACACACACACACACACACACACACACACACACACATATATGTTTTTCTGTCGTGTTATCCTGGTGTATCCAAATATGGGAGAGAAAGCATCACAGCTTCCATTTTTGCCTTTCAGCCCCTCACTGGGACCGTCCAGGCAGTTTTTTACATAGCCGACACACTAATCTATATGTGTAGGATTTTTTGCTGATAAAAGTCTCCCTTTATTTTCATTTATCAGCAAAAAATCCTACATATATATATGAAACTTTGATTTTAGATTTTGATGACTAGAATGACCCTGTTCTTATGGAAATGGCTTGAAACATTCAGAAAAGCATAGCCAAAAGTGAAGGTTGTAACGTTTTTTATATTCAGCTGCATTAAAAAAAAATCAGAAGTTGCTACTTTATTTCCCTTTCTTTCTGCTCTTCTTTCTTCTCTAACTTACTTTCGTTTCTATTTAAATTGGATCTTACAATAAGTCTTAGTCTGCAGTCACCTTAGTCCAGGGTCACCTTAGTCCAGAGTCACCTTATTACTGAGATGAGTCTCATGTAAATTTAAATAAAATTTAAATAAACAAATACACTTTAACAACATATTTTTTTAAAAAAAACATAATACAGAGAAATTGATTTCTCTCCTTGAAGAGCTAAATGGGAGAGGCAAAAGACTTGCTTGTCCTTATAAAGGTATATATAGGCTTAAAACAGTTGCAAGATACTTGCAAGATTCTTCAGTTGCAAGAACTGAAGAAGCTTCTTGGATGAGAAGCGAAACATCTTCAGGGAAAAACAAAGAAAGTCCAGTTGCCTTTTGAAAGAGCACCTTTGGGACCGTTGCAAGATACATTATCTACTGACACACAGAGAGATCTACGGTTTAGTTTTCTTTAGCTGAAACTTTTAGGAGAAGAAATGATGGACACTGTTGCTTGATTAATTGAGTTATCTTTTAGTAAAGCAAAACTTTTTTTAAAAAAAATTCAGCTTTCAATTAATTCAGGAAGTCCCCCTTTAATAGAAATTAGACTTATACAAAGGTCGTCCTTAGCAACATCCCCTGAACACACATCCACCTTTGTTTTCCTCCATACATTCCTACAAGTGACACAATGGGTTGAGTGAAAGTTACTCTTATTATGGGGGAGGGGAGGAAATGATTACCAACATCATTTGCCTCTTTAAGTGGGCTACTTACTTGCTTGTTTGTTTTAATTGACTGATGGGTCTGATTCAACAATTATGTTCCCTTGTTCGATGGAAACCAACTGCGTGCAACTAATAGTAGTAGTAGTGATAATGATAATCTGATTTTCGGGTATTTATTTTTTTGCTCCACTGTCCATATGGAAACATCACTGAGAATGTCCTTCAGGAAGTAACTGTCCATTGTGATAAATGTATTATTTCTTGTGCTGGCATTATCTCTGAATCATCAAAACTTATTCGGGCTGAGAGCTTTCAGACACAAGTGTCTGACATCATTTTTTTAAAGCTCATCATCCCATTACCCATAATGAGAAAGTACTTCTCAATATGGCGATTGCTTTTCCCTAGTGAGCCATCCGGGAGGCACCAGCAGCATTTATTTGCTGCTACTTGGGTTCAGAAAGGAGTTTCCAGAGAAGATGACCGTCCTAAAATACTTAGAGAAGAGGCTAATTGCTCAGCCCAAGGCAAATGATATGTCTTGAACTGTACAGTGGTTCTAAATTCTGTTCTTCTTCTGAACAACCCTGCAACACATTTCTTTGTGGGTTTTTCCCCCATCTTCTCAAACAAAGATCTCACTTTTTCCCCCTTCTATCTCCATAGCTACCAGAGTACAAGAAGATGCAAAATACCATTTCAGTTAATAAAACTTGATTCCTTTAACACACACACACACACACACACACACACACCCCTTCGAGCAAACTGCTTGTAGACCTTAAGAGCTGGGTTTTAGCCTCCAACCGGTAACTATGACATACTGATTTATTTATTTTAATATCACATACATGGGAACTGTGAGTCCCAGAAGGGTGTACTAGACTGCCATTTGTCAGAAATGGTGTGACTGTAGGGTCTCCTGCCTGGGTGCGGGGTTGGACTAGATGACCTACAAGGTCCCTTCCAACTCTGTTAATCTGTTAAAAGATAAGGTGACTACAGTAGGTGGAGGAAGATCCAGATTCTGCTTTTAGCCATGAAAGCCGGCTTGTTCAGCAACAGGCTCTGCCACTAGCTGGCTTAAGAAAAGAAACTCCCTTGTAGCATCAAGCATTGATAGATTCGCTGTGTGAATGAAGCCAAGGCAGTGTAGACCAAGTGGAGCCACTGTGAAGAACAACAAAATTTGGTAACTGTGCAGCAGGCAATGCTCTCCTTTGCTAAATGCTATTTAAAACATACCTTTTCCGCCCAATGGAGGGGGAAATTCTACACTATTTTTCAAACTCCAAGATTTCTTTTAAAAATGCTAAGTTCTGAAGGGGGAGGGGGCTTTACAGATCAGACCAGTAGAGGCATTCTGCGGATGGAAAAAAGGGAAGGAAGGAAGGAAGGAAGGAAGGAAGGAAGGAAGGAAGGAAGGAAGGAAGGAAGGAAGGAAGGAAGAGAATAGAGATAAATGGAAGGAAGGAGGATGGAGGTGAGCCGAGGTGGCGCAGCGGTTAGAGGCAGGTATTGCAGGCCACTTTAGCTGACACTGATCCGCAGGTCAGCAGTTCAAATCTCACTGGCTCAGGGTTGACTCAGCCTTCCATTCTTCCGAGGTAGGTAAAATGAGGACCCAGATTGTTGGGGGGCAATATAAATATACATTGCTTACTGGTGTAAACCGCTTTGAGAGTGCTTGCACTGTGAGGCGGTATATAAATCTCACAAAAATAAAATAAAATAAATAAAAGGGAAGGAGGGAGGGAGGGAGGAATAGAGAAAAAGGGAGGAAGGAAGGAAGGAAGGAAGGAAGGAAGGAAGGAAGGAAGGAAGGAAGGAATAGAGATAAATGGAAGGAAGGAGGAAGGAAGGGAAGGAGGGAGGGAGGAATAGAGAAAAAGGGAGGAAGGAAGGAAGGAAGGAAGGAAGGAAGGAAGGAAGGAAGGAAGGAAGGAAGGAAGGAGAGAATAGAGATAAATGGAAGGAAGGAGGAAGGAAGGGAAGGAGGGAGGGAGGAATAGAGAAAAAGGAAGGAAGGAAGGAAGGAAGGTAGGTAGGTAGGAAGGAGAGAATAGAGATAAATGGAAGGAAGGAGGAAGGAAGGGAAGGAGGGAGGGAGGAATAGAGAAAAAGGGAGGAAGGAAGGAAGAAGGAAGGAAGCTTTCAGGAAATTGAAGAGTGAATTTCAGCGTGCTATTTGTTTAGACAGCCTTTCAGTCCATCTGATTCGGGGGACTTGTTGCTACATCGATCTCTCTACCCTTAGAGAATTAGTTGTCTGCTTGTTGAATAAACTACCCCCATTTCTCCTTCTTTTCCATTGTCCCTTTGTTAGTGGTCCCATCCCAAGCAAATGCAGTAGAAATCTTGACTACCAGTCTGGAAGTTTTCGATGAAGTTTCACTCCCAACAACATTGAAAGACAGAACAAGGGAGATGCAAACAGAGACAAGCTGAAATGTGATTTTCTTCAATATTTGTAGACATATTCAGATTTACTTTCCCCACTGTTTGCCCAACTGTGAATCTGAATTGATTTTCAGCAAGCATAAAACACAGATGCACAGGCAGCAAAAGCTGCAAGATGTAGATTTTTTAAATCAGATAAATCTATTTATTAATGTCATTTGCTTTTTTCTTTAACCTAACACACTGTTTCACCTTCTTTAAATTCACCTGAGTTCCCCATCACTTTGCTATATAGTTTTATTAAAAATTTTGTTCTATCATAAGAGGCTCCATTCTCTCTATTGCCTCTGGTTTCCTTCCTTCCTTCCTTCCTTCCTTCCTTCCTTCCTTCCTTCCTTCCTTCCTTCCTTCCTTCCTTCCCTCCCTCCCTCCCTCCCTCCCTCCCTCCCTCCCTTCCTTCTCTTCCTCTCTCTTTCCCTTTCTTACTTTCTTTCTTCCTTCCCTCCCTTCCTTCTCTTTGTCTCTTTCCGCCTTCCTTCCTTCCTTCCTTCCTTCCTTCCTTCCTTCCTTCCTTCCTTCCCTTTTTTCCTTCCTTCCTTCCTTCCTTCCTTCTTTTTAAGGTGAGTGCAACATAGATTTTTGCATGCTAATATAAAGTCTAGTGGGATTTGGACAGCAACGATCTCTCTCAAGAAACTTCATGGAAGAAATCTTTTCATGATCTCAGGAACAATATATAAAAATGCAATTAGGAACCTCCATAAATTAACCAAGTCCAAAGAGGAGGAGGAGGAGCAGGAGGAGGAAGAGAAAGAGAAAGAGGAGGAGGAAAAGGAGGAGGAGGAGCTGCTTCTTCTTCTTTCAGCATATTTATACAGAATAAATCAAATGAGTAGCTTGAAGAAAAAAACAATCCAGGTTTGTTGTTTTTCTAAAACAAAGTGTAATCATTTAGAAAGTAGTTTTGTTAGCAAACCATATCATTTGGTCATTAACCAATTGTTGAATCTGAAGTTGTTTCCAGAAAGACAACTCAACTGAAGAATAAGATGAAATTGATTCCTCTTTCTTTCCCTTTATTGTTTAAAATACCACGAAATCACTTAAGAAGAGATTATTTCACTCTGGATGAACCCTCAGACATAAAAGCAAAACCAGTAACTGTCTGTGATTCTTCCATTGCAGACAACAGTTCTGGAAATGTTTCTATATTATCAAAATGAGGTTTCAAAATGAGCTATCGTGCCCGTAAAAAAGGAGGCATAACATTGTTTCACCGAAACTAATTGGAAATTTAGTTTTGACTAAAGCAGTTATTATTTCCATTAAGAATACGAAATTCACCTTTTATCTTTCTTCCAGCCTGCTGTCATGTGTTATTTATTTAAGCTGAAATTAAAACCTGACAAATACCAGGAAGGTAGTTCATACCAGTAAAAAAAAAATTATTCTTCTAGAATGGAGCTTTTATATAGAAATCCATTATGTTGTTAGAGATGTATTTATTATGTGAAAAGGAATGAATAATTCAAAGGTGCCTGTTTTACTCTTTATGGGAATATGCGATCAGGGGCTATGAATGTTATATAGAAAACTGCTATGATCTTAGAAGTTACCTACGTGTGTTCCAGGGGTGGGTTCTGGCTTACTTCACTGCCAGTTTGCTTCATGACGCACCACAGTGCTAAAAACCCAGCTCCTGCGCATACGCAGAAGCAAAAAAACAAAATGGCGCCTCCTATGGTGCCATCAAGAGAGCCAGTTTGGGGGTGTGACAGACCTGGGTCACTGCCGGTTCTAGCGACCCAGGCCACCAAGTTACTACCAGTTCTATAGAACCGGTCTGAAATGGAAGGAACCCACCTCTCGTGTGTTCCCTCCACCACCATCCACAGCTGACACGTACAATAACCTATTTAGCAGACTGCTAATTCATCGATCAGGTCATTCACTTTGTTATTGTATTTTGATCCTTGTCTGGATTACTTTAGGATACCACAAAGTATCCTAAAGTAAACTTTCAAAACTGGGATTCAAATTATTCTAGAAGCAGAAGAACAGAATTCTAGCTGTGTTTGGAAGCTGGGCATTCAGAACCAAGGACAGATCAGGTCTAGCTGACAAGTTATTTTTATGCAATACAGGCAGTCCTCGATTTATGACATAGTTGAGCCCAACATTTCTGTTGCTAAGCGAGACAGTTGTTAAGTGAGCTTTGCTCAAACCCATTTTGGAATTGCTAGGGTCTCTCGGGAAGAAAAACCAACAAATGCCCTTAATTATTTTTTATTCCCCTTCTTAATAGGAGCCGAGGTGGCGCAGTGGTTAAAAGCAGCACTGCAACCTTCAGCTGATTGCTAGTTCAGCAGTTCAGCTGTTCAAATCTCACTAGGCTCAAGGTTGACTCAGCCTTCCATCCTTCCGAGGTGGGTAAAATGAGGACCCAGATTGTTGGGGGCAATATGCTGAACTCTGTAAACCGCTTAGAGAGGGCTGGAAAGCACTATGAAGCGGTATATAAGTCTAAGTGCTATTGCTATTGCTATGTCCCCAAAAATATGCTGCTGCTTTTCCGATGTGCGAGCTAGCAATATTGCAATGTGCAAATCTCTCTTGGAAACTGCGGAAGGGGAAAACACAAATGTGGTCTTATAACAAGCAACAGGACCAACTTGGCCTCCATTGAAAGAAGAAGAAGAAAAAACCCCTGGGATCGGTGCCATCGGCTTAATGGGTTTTGTCCCAATTAAACTTCATTATCTGCGAATGACAAAATGAGCGAGTTTGGGTACATTTAGACCTAGATTGAATGTTTCTGCAGAAAGGAGCCAACACATTGGCGGATGTCTTGAAATGACTGTCGAAAAATCCCTTCCTTTTTTTTTCTTTCGCTCTCCTTTCTTTTCACCGTACTGTTCTCTGCACAAGAATGGAGGAGCAGACGGAGAGCGGCAGATAAAGATGAGTGGGAAATTAAAAGTTTTTGTTATTACCGATGGCCGAGCTGCCTGCCCAATCAATGGATCTGTACATATTTTAAGGCGAGGAAGAATGGGCATTTGTTCGCATCAATTATTTTTAAAACGAGGTGCAAAATGGATTTTTAGGATGGTAGGTCATTCCCGAGAAACTCTGCCAGGTCTGATGGTACTTTGGTTTGTTCTGTACGTTAGCTTTGTTGGAGACTTTCCATGTTTGCTAGCAAAAACAATTTTCTGAATTGAAATTCTGGACCTGTTCTACGGGTAACCCTCGATATACGACCACAATTGAGCCCTAAATTTCTCTCACTAAACAAGGCAGTTGTTAAATGAGGTGTGCCGCATTTTATGACCTTTTTTGCCACAATTATTTCCAAAAAGGTTCACACCAAGGTCCTTGGGAAGGATTCAAGTGCCAAATCTAATCTAAACATCTGGCTGACAGTGCAATCGATCATAATGCAATGTAATTTCATTTTAATGGATGCCGATTAGTGTACATTCAAAGTGATGATAAAGTATTCTATCTATCTATCTATCTATCTATCTATCTATCTATCTATCTATCTATCTATCTATCTATCTATCTATCTATCTATCTCCTATCTGCCTGCCTATCACCTCTCTCTCTCTCTCTCTCTCTCTCTCTCTCTCTCTCTCTCTCTCTCTCTCTCTCTCTCTCTCTCTCTCTCATCTCCTATCTGTCTGTCTGTCTATCAATCAATCATCTATCATCTATCTATCTATCTATCTATCTATCTATCTATCTATCTATCTATCTATCTATCTATCTATCTATCTATCTATCTATCTATCTCCCTCCTATCTGCCTGCCTATCACCTCTCTCTCTCTCTCTGTCATCTCCTATGTCTGTCTATCAATCAATCATCTATCTATCTATCTATCTATCTATCTATCTATCTATCTATCTATCTATCTATCTATCTATCTATCTATCATCTATCTATCTATCTATCTATCTATCTATCTATCTATCTATCTATCTATCTATCTATCTATCTATCTATCTATCTCCCTCCTATCTGCCTGCCTATCACCTCTCTCTCTCTCTATCATCTCCTATGTCTGTCTATCAATCAATCATCTATCTATCTATCTATCTATCTATCTATCTATCTATCTATCTATCTATCTATCTATCTATCTATCTATCTATCTATCTACCGTCATCTCCTATCTCTGTCTGTCTGTCTGTCTGTCTGTCTATCTATCAATCATCTGTCTATCATCTATCTATCTATCTATCTATCTATCTATCTATCTATCTATCTATCTATCTATCTATCTATCTATCTATCTATCTATCTATCTATCATCTATCTATCTATCATCTGTCTGCCTGCCTGCCTATCAATCATCTAATAATGTGAGAAAAAAATCATGTACCTGAGTAGAAGAGGCTCTGCTACTCATACAATCATTTTTATTTTTATTTTTAGTGTTAAGTTGCCTTAATATAATCCAATTAAATGTTAATGAGGCTGGCTCTGTCAAAATTCTGTGTTAGGTTAAAAGAAAAAAACTGATCCCCCCCCTTGCAAACTTCCATTTGTCTGGCATTGGAAGAGATGCTTCTCACACCTCAGGTTGGGATTTGGAAGCCGATATGACAGCCTAAACAATGAGTTGTGGGGCTGCCGAAGTGTCTTTTTTAATTATCGCGGCCCTTTGTTGCTATTAATCATAAGTGATGTCTTAAGTTCTCACACTCTGTTTTTTTTAAGCCCGCAAGGAACAAACAATAACTTCATTACCATCCCTGTAATGATTTGGTTTCAAGGCACAGAATAAGGGGCCAGGTGTTGCTTCTTGCTGCTTCTGGAAGTCCTCGCCACCTTGGCTGGGAATCAAGACTTTGAATTAAGGAAGGTGGGAGGGAGTGAAAGATCTGAAGGTTTTAAGCTCAGAAGACGAACAAGGTAGGTTGGAGACTTGGATTGGTTTGTACATGCCTCTGAATATTTAAATACAAGAGATCCCATTGGAGGCAATACGAAGAACATCTTTATAAATGATCAAAGTGACATTGGGTGATAGCGTCAATCTGCTAGCCCTTCAAGCAAGTCCAGAGAAGATGTCAATATCAGAAGACAATGTTTCTCAATCTTGGCAACTTTAAGATGGGTGGACTTCAACTCCCAGAATTCCCCAGCAAGCATTGCTGACTAGGGAATTCTGGGAGTTGAAATCCACCCATATTAAAGTTGCCAAGGTTGAGAAACAACAGAATACAGGCATGAGATTACTCTACTAGACCAGTGATTCTCAACTTTGGTAACTTTTAAGATGCACGGACTTCAACTCCCAGAATTCCCCAGCCGGCCATTACAGGTAGTCCTTGACTTACAATCATTCATTTAGTGACCGTTCGACAATACAGCAGCACTGAAAAAGTGACTTACGACCGTTTTTCACGCTTATGGCCATTGCAGCATCCCTGTGGTTACGTGATCAAAATTCAGACTCTTGGCAATTGACTCATATTTATGACGGTTGCAAAGGGGGTCATGTGATCCCCTTTTGAGACCTTCTGATCAGCAAAGTCAATGGGGAAGCCAGATTCGCTTTTCAACCATGTTACTAATTTAATGTTACAGTGATTCTCTTAACAACGGTGACAAGAAAGGCCATAGAACGGGGCAAAATTCATTTAACAACTGTCTCACTCAGCAACGGAAAATTTGGACACTATTGGGGGTTTAAGCCAATCCCTCTATTCATTTTTTAAGAGAAATCTCTAACTTGGGGTTTTCTTTTCATTTTGTCTTGTTGCCTAACCTCCTTTCAATTTGCTGTAAATTGTCAATTTGCATGGGTGGGGAAGAGTCCCCTGGGCCTTCTTCTATTACTGAGAAGGAAAACATGCCGTATTTTATTTTATTTTAATTTATTTTCACCGATTTACAGTGCTCTCCCTCTCGCGACGTACGGACGCTGGATGGCTAGCGAGGTTCAGCGCTCAAGACAACCAACCGCCAAAACACAACAGCAATAAATATATTCATGTATCATTCCGATATCCATTAATTCGTAACTTTTCGTCTGATTTTCCAACAATACACTCATTATCATCCCGAAAGAGCAGAGCAGCGTTCTGCCGCTGCTTAATGAAAGCTAACCTTGAGTTAGTTTTACTCTTTATGGCAATACGAGCACTAATACATACACAGGGGAGGCGGGGGGCAGAAAAATCCATTAAGTTGATTAGAAGTTGCTTCTTTTAAAGAATAAACCTCCTTTCCCCATCACCCCTCCCCCAAATAAAACCCCCAGACTCTGGCTGCAATTTCCAGAGCCTTTAACTAACCAAGCGTTAGCGGCTACAGGATTTGCCATGACAGATCTGAGCCGTGATCCATCATAGTGTCTCGCTGCAGTAGTTTTCACATTTAGTAAAGCCGTGTAGTGCAACATCCAATCTATTTTTTTTTCCACAGTAGAAGCTTAGAAAAACAGGAAGAATTTGGTGCTTGGTAAAATAGCTCAGGCAACTTAGTTAAACTCTTAATGCCTTTTGGGGTACTTCTTTTTGGTAGAGGATCAGAGGTGGGTTCCTCCCGGTTCGCACCGGTTCTATAGAACCGGTAGTAAACCGGTGGTGACGTCACAGAGCCGGTTCTGTTGGTGCCGGTCCCTGGACACCGCCATCTTTTTTTTAAATTTTCTTTTGGGGGGAATTGGCATTAAAGGGGTGCCACAAAGAGGAGGGGGTCCACCTATTTTTCAAAGCACCTGAAGGCAGAACAAGAAGCAATGGATGGAACCTAATCAAGGGGAGACACAACCTGGAATTTAGGAGAAACTTCCTAACAGTGAGAACAATTAACCAGTGGAACAGCTTGCCTTCAGAAGTTGTGAGAAATACATCACTGGAGGCTTTTAAGAAGAGATTGGACAACCATTTGTCTGGAATGGTATAGAGCAGTGATGGCGAACCTTTTTTTCCTCGGGTGCCAAAATAGAGTGCATGTGTGCTATTGCACGTGTGTGCGTGCCAACACCCATAATTCAAAGCCCCTCACTTGCCCCACCCCCCTGCACATGCGTGTGCTCCCCCATTTCCCAACTTCCAGTGGGCCCGGTAGGCTCGTTTTTCACCCCAGGCTCCCACCCTGGAGGCCCTCCGGAGGCCAAAATCGCCCTGCGCGAGCCAAAAATCAGCTGGCGGGCACGCACGTGTGCACTGGAGCTGAGCTAGGGCAGCGGCTTGCGTGCCAGCAGATATGGCTCTGCGTGCCACCTTTGGCACCTGTGCCATAGGTTCGCCATCACTGGTATAGAGTCTCCTGCTTGAGCAGAGGGTTGGACTAGAAGACCTCCAAGGTCCCTTCCAACTCTGTTATATCTTGCAGATTGCAGACAGTGCGATTGTTTGTCTATCATGTGAGGCTAGAGCATTACTGGCTATTAAACTAGCTGACCAGCTTTGGGGAATATATAAGGAAGCAACATGAGTCAGTATGTGGTCCAGGCAGGTTTGGAAGCCATGTCTGTCAGCTTACACTGCAGAAAATCAGTTTCAAATCCTACACAGCTATTAAACACTATAGGTGATGATCAGAGGTGGGTTCCTCCTGGTTCGGACCGGTTCGCCCAAACCGGTAGCAACCTGCTGGTGATGTCACGATGATGTCACGGAACCGGTTCGTTTGGTGCCAGTCCGTGGACGCTGCCATCTTTTTTGGAAAAAAAATTGGGGAATTTTTTCCCAAGGTTTTTTTCTTCTGCGCATGCGCAGAAGCCAAGTTTCCAGCACTGCGCATGCGTCGTCATCTTGTTTTCTGCCTTTTTTTAAAAAAAATATTTTTTTGGCACAAGGCGCACCCACGCAGCGTGGGAGAAAGTGAACCGGCAGCGAGGTAAGTTAGAACCCACCCCTGGTGATGATATCTAACAGGGTTCCTGAGTGGATAACCCTGACTACCAAAGAGAGCTATGAATGCTTGGCTGAGGAATTCTGGGAATTGAAGTCCACACATCTTCAATTTGCCAAGGTTGACCTTAAGGATTGCAAAAAGTCATCATTACATGGACATAAGTCCTTCCAAAAAGAGATTTTATACCATCCCTACAGAATTGCAGAAGATGGGACATCTAACTTGACCAAGCTGAAAGCAAAAAAAAAAGTGAATATAATTAAGATGATTAAAGACTACAGATCTGGGCTGCAAATATCTGGATGCCCACTAGATAGCAGCATAAAGAAAAATCCTTATCCAGAGACTGCATTGGGTTGCTTTTTTTTGTCTTGCATTCCTCCAGTTAAAAATTCTCTGTTGGCTTATTTTCACCAAAGCTGTCTTTTTTAAAACAATCTGCACGGTTAAAAATACCAGAATATGATATATATTTCAGCAACTATGGTAAAAAAAAAAAACCACACAAGCGCAACAAAAAAAAAGTGAGACAGAAAAAAAAAATGACAATTTAATCAATCAGCCTCTATTCCTTCAGGGGGAAAAATACTTAAAATAACCTATAAACTTTAGAAACTTCCATCACTCTGAAATAAGTCTGCAGCACCAATGTTTATTAAAGAGACAAGCACAGTGTATTCACTTTAGAAATTGCAAAGTCGGGAGGGGTGTGTGTGTGTTTGAATTCTGGATTGTCCTCAATCTTAAGGTCAAAAAATATCTACTTTTCCCCAATTTAGGATCCCTCCCCAGAAAGATGGCTAGGAATTAAAATAATCTCAGACTGAAACAGATTGTGATTCCACACACACCCCTCTTTTAATATGGCTTGGAAATATTACTTGCTCAATATCCTTGAACCAGAGGTGGGTTCCTACTGGTTCTAACCAGTTCTTTAGAACCGTTAGTAAAGCAGTGATGACGTCACAGAGCCGGTTCTGTCGGTGACGGTCCGTGGGCGCTGCTATCTTGGATTTTGCTTCTGTGCATGCACAGAAGCTAATTTTTGATTGCTGGGGGGGAGGCGTGCCCGGCGCAACCCTGAGCAAACCGGCAGCAAAACAATCCACAACCCACCCCTGCCTTGAACGGTCTGAACAATTCCAGATTGGCTGGAACAAAACTGAAAGAAAGAAGGGGAATTTTAGACTCTTAAATTCAAGAAGGAGCCCTTGACAAAAAGAGGGAGAAAAAAGAAGAAGGAAGCAAAGAACAAAAGAAATTAAACAAAGGCCATTTGTCCATGCAGGGGTCATTCCTTCATCTATATAGGATGGTGACTGTGGTTTTTATCGTGTCCAACTCTGGACAACTAAAAATAATGAAAACCGTAACTATATTAAAAAAATCCCAAATTCGAGTAAATGTAACCCCAAAACTATTGTCATTACAATGTGGTTGAGATCCTCAAACATACTAACATCCTATAAACGTATTGATAGCCTGTCAGCTTTCAGAAATAGACCAGATAGGAAACAGGACCAGGTGAGCTAATTCTACTTTACTGTAAAGCTGCATTAACTAAATCTTGTAAGTCTAAAACTGCAAATCTCCCACTGTCTCCTTTTAACAGTCTGGGAAGTTGTTCTGAATTTCCTTCTCTGTCTGTGATACAGCTGAGGGCTAGGCTGTCTCTTATCTGATCTATCCCTAGGTACCATCACTTCTCCCTGCCTCCCAAGGCTGTTCCACCCGCCATTACATCGCCTCATCCCAGCCCAATACCTGAAGAAATATCCAAAATTTTAAACCTTTTTTGGAACAGAGTTGGGGCCACTTAAATCTTGGGTGGGGGAAAGGTGATCTACAGGGCACCATCGTTTTTCATCCCCACGCCTGGTTGGGGATTCAATTAATGTTTAAGTGGCTTTCCCCCTTGCTCGTCAGGTCGCAAAAGGAGATCACATGACCCCGGGACACAGCAACGGTCGTAAGTACGAATCAGTTGCCAAACATCTGAATTTTGATCACGTGACCATAGGGATGCCACAAAGGTCGCAACTATGAAAAACGGTCGTAGGTCACATTTTTCAGTGCCGCTGTAACTTCGAATGGTCACTAAATTAACTGTTATAGAGGAATATCTGTCTTTGTTTTTTCTTTTTTTTTTCATCTGACATTTTTGTTTCTGTGTGCAACTCATAAGGATGGATATGAATTGGGCATCGCTTGGATAGACTGAGTGTACTCTCTTTCTTGCAAACTTTTTTTTTAAACTCCCCCAGGAACATTTTTTCATTTGATCACTCTGCATTTTACATGCTTTTAAAAAAAGATCTCATTCACACTTGACTTCAAGGTAAAGAAAGTAAGGGCAGGAGGCAGGAGGGAGGCATCAGCGGGGACTACTGAGCATGCGCGGGCCATCGCGCATGTCCAGTCACCACCGTCGCCACAAAGCAGCGATTTCGCGACGAGGGACCGCGGCCCTGTGTGCGACCGAAACCCGTAAAAGGCGCCGCGCTTTGGGGGGATTTCGGCTTCGCCTCGCCTCGCCATGGCTCGGGACGTGAAAAGCAAACTATCCAAGAATCTCCTCCGCATGAAGGTAAGAGTCGTCTGAAAGGACTCACTTGTGCAAGCTGAGGCGAAAGCGTTCGGGAAAGGGAGGGGCCACCACGACTCTTTCCGAACCGTTTCCGGCGGCAAACGAAGGCAAACCCGATTGGCTTCGGCTGGTGACGAACGTGGGAAGAGCCGCCAATTGGAGCCGAGAGGCGTGGCGCCAAATGCGATCGAAGAGCTTCGGATGGGGGTGGGGGAGCCGAGGAGCCTCGTAGACCATTCGAAGGAAGCCGAGGCGCTTCGGGCTGAACGCGTGGCGAAGTCCTTCGCCCTCTGCGCATGCTCAGACTTAGAAATGATGCTTTCTAATCCTTTAAATTAAATTGGATTCTCGGCAAAAATGTTTGTAGGAAAAGAAAGTTTCCACCCCAAATCAGCTTTAGCTCGCCTGGATTTCTTAAGGGTGCAAGGAAAGCACTCTGTGCATGCTTGCAAGCCTGCAATACTCTCATAGTTTTGCAAAAAAGAGGGATGCATGCACGTGCTTAAACCTGCATTTTAACATTTTATTTTAATTTACTTTTACATTTTATTATTTATTATTATTAACTTTTTATTTTTTACAGCCTCAGATGAATGCAACGGGGCGGATGCATCACTTTAAGCCAGCGTTTCTCAACCTTGGGCTCTTTAATTTGTGTGGCTTTGCTGGCTGGGGAATTCTGGGAGTTGAAGTCCACAAATCTTAACAGTGTCCAAAGTTGTAAAAAAAAAAACCACACTGTTTTAAGCATTGCAGATTACTTTTCTAAAAAGTTCACAGCTTCTGAAGGGTTTTAGCTTGCAAGTCCGTCTTTTCCCCAAGTAGTTGGAGACTTTGCTAAATTGGATCTGTTGTTGGTCTAGACTAAATTTTTGCTTGGGGGGGGGGAACACTATTTCTCTTTCGAAGTCTCTTTCACGCTTTCTGCTTTTTCCATTTGCTCCTTATTTATTTGTTTGCGTAGTACATGCATGGGGGCCCTGCAATATGCAAGAAGGACTCTTGGTGACTTCCAGTTCAAAAAAGCATGAAATTACATAGCCAGGCCAGCGAAGAAGAGACTAAAACTGTTTGAAAAGGAATTAAAATGATGCACATAGAGATGAGCAATAATCACAGAGGCCCAAGGCACAGTTTAAAAAATTTTAAGTAGAAATTAGCAGTTGGAGGGGAAAAAAATAAAGGTATTAGAATGTTTCCCCCTCCCCATTTTTTTCACTTTCTTGTTTGTCTTATCTTTAATTTATTTTATATTTGCACTTCAGCCTTCGTTCTAGTATAATAAGTATAACTTTCTCTTTGTTTTTGCCTTTTGTTTGTTTGTTTGCCTAATAAAAAAGAAAAAGAAGCATGAAAACGAATTTAAAATGCAATGCAATTTAAATAATACAGTAAAACTTTCTAATGGTTAAGGCTCAAGACTGGAAACCAGGAGACAGTGAATTCTAGTCCCGCCTTAGGCATGAAAGCCAATTGGGTGATTTTGGGCCAATGGCCAGGAGACAGTGAATTCTTGTCCCGCCTTAGGCATGAAAGCCAATTGGGTGATTTTGGTCCAATGGCCAGGAGACGGAGAGTTCTAGTCTCGCCTTAGGCATGAAAGCCAATTGGGTGATTTTGGTCCAATGGCCAGGAGACGGAGAGTTCTAGTCTCGCCTTAGGCATGAAAGCCAATTGGGTGATTTTGGGCCAGTCACTGTCTCTCAGCCCAACCCACCTCACAGGGTGGTTGTTGTGAAAAATAGGAAGAATAAGGTTGTTGGATATGTTTGCCACCTTACTTGTAAAAATAATAAAGGTGGGATACAAATAATTACGATAATGCAGTAGCTGAAATAGCAATACCTGAAGTAACCGGGACTATCCAACATAAACCCCATTCCGATATTTTACATTATACATGGGTTCATCCCATGAGCTGGCCCCACCCTCCAGGGAAGAGCCTGCCCTTGTGGAAGGGGAGAAGAATCAGGGCCATCCAAACCCACCATGGAAGAGAATCTTTGTAGCTCAGGGTTGAACTCTGGGGCCTTCCATGCTCTCTGAGCTTGGTTGTTTTCTTGCAGACGTCTCATGACCCAACTAGGTAACAGCATCAGTGCTAGAGGGGGATAGGAATTGATCTGCATGTTACCTACTTGGCTCATGAAACGTCTGCAAGGAAACTACCAAATTCAGAGAAGGAGCACAAAGGACCCCACAAATCTGCAATTTTTTAAAAAAAATTGTTGGTCATCCTTAGGTTGGCATGAGTTTTTCATTGTCCAGATCTTGCCCCCATTGCAAATACAGGTAATCTTCAACTTACGGCCACAATTTAGCCCAAGGGAGGCATTTGTGAAGCGGGTTTTGCCCCATTTTACGACTTTCCTTGCCCCATTGGTGAAGCGAATCACCGCAGTTGTTAAATAAGCCGCACGGTCGTTAAGTGAGTCTGGCTTCCCCATTGACTTCGCTTGTCAGGAGGTCACAAAAGGGGATCGCATAAACTTGGGACACTGCAACCGTCATAAATACGAGTCCGTTGTCAAGCATTCCCGAAGGTCAATCACATGACCATGGGGATGCTGCCACGGTCATAAAGGGTGAAAAATGGTCATAAGCCCATTTTTCTCAATGCCGTCGTAGCTTCCAACATTCACTAAGCGAACAGTTGTAAGTCGAAGACTGTCTGTATACCTTCCCCTCTTCTCCAACTTACCAGTGCAGCCATGTTGCTATTGGGGGCCAGTGAGTGGGGTGTGTTAATGAAACCCTGACCTGGCAGTTGTCCTTGGTGATGTGAATTCGGTGTTGAGTTCAAAGCCGGATTAATCTCGGTTCATTGCCTAATGAACTCCACTCCTGTTCTGTTAATGTAACACATCATTCAGCCGAAGACACGGCTGTGATTGATGATGGCTCCGTTGGCTTTTTTCTTTCAGGAGAA
Organism: Diadophis punctatus similis; assembly: GCA_023053685.1. Classification (NCBI taxonomy): domain Eukaryota; kingdom Metazoa; phylum Chordata; class Lepidosauria; order Squamata; family Dipsadidae; genus Diadophis; species Diadophis punctatus. Next base: position 604,028 of record JALIGW010000050.1, on the reverse strand, counting down.
GAACATCTGAGCCGGATTGCCATTAATTTTTAAAAATATAAATACTCTTCAAATATTTATAACTCAATATCGCCGGCCCTTCATGGTTGGTTTGCTTCAAGTTGATGTCGGAGCCATTACTTTTTTTATCTCCGTCTCTGAGGCTGCCATTAAGTTGTGGGATATTGTTGTTGTTGTTGTTGTTGTTGTTGGAAGAAAAAAAAAACAAAGCGGGATTTCAGAGGGGAATAAAACAAAAATAAACTCTACCATTTATTTATTTTGCTCTCCCTTCTCAAGCCCCTGAGCGGTTACTTACTTGACGGAGAAGTTTGCTGGTAGATCTGACAGGTGATTTAAAAGGGGTTGTCTGCAAAATGATCCATGGGTTTGACAAAAGGTTGAGAGGCTCAAGTGCTCGGAATTAGCCCTCTCGGAGGGATTTATTCAGGATTGCAGCCGTAATCCCTTTTCCATGGAAGTGAATTTCGTTCTGTCGGATCAATGGGTCTTCTGGATAGCTGAGATCAATGAGCCACAGAAACATACTGTAGAAAGCTGATGTCAGAAAAAGACCCAAGACAGGCAGTCCATTTAGTGAGAACAGTCCATTTAGTGACCGTTCAAAGTTACACTGAAAAAAATGACCGTTTTTCACACTTATGACCATTGCAACATCCCTATGGTCACATGATCAAAATTCAGGTGCTTGGCAATTGGTTCATATTTATGACGGTTGCAGGGTCATGGGACCCCCTTTTGTGACCTTCTGACAAGCAAAGTTAATGGGGAAGCCAAATTCATTTAACAATTGTGCTACTAATCTAACAACTGCAGTGATTCACTTAACTGTGGCAAGAAAATCCGTATAATACAACTGTCACGGTGTGACTATTGTCAGTTGTATGCATATGCAGGGAGCTGCATCCCTATCTAATATAATGATACTTTCCTACCACGTGATATAATATTCTTGTACGCATGTGTGCATTCCTAAATCTCCATTCTTCCCTTCTTGACTTGACTCTTGACTGAAAGAGTCGCATTTTATAGCAGAAATGTAAACAATCAGAATTTATTGTTTTTGTACCGAAATAAATATTTTCAATTAGACTTTTAAACTTTGGCTTTATTTCTAATGTCTGAATTCCGGGAGAAAGATCAAACATCGCCTCTGTGAGATTAATTCTCACTTCGACAAGAAACCATGAAAATAGAATAGGGTAGGGTAGGGTAGAAGAGTAGAGTAGAGTGGAGTAGAAGAGATTTGAAGAGAAGAGAACCATGAGAATAGAATAGAATAGAATAGAATAGAATAGAATAGAATAGAATAGAATAGAATAGAATAGAATAGAATAGAATAGAATAGAATAGAATATTGGGACGAAGAAAAGCGGAGAGAGGAGAGAAGAAGAGAAGAGAATCATGACAATGGAGAGTGGAGTGGAAGATAAAATAGGATAAGATAGATATCTTATCATATATAAGATAAGATAATTCTTTATTGGCCAAGTGTGATCGAACACACCAGGATTTTGTCTCCAGTGCATAAACTCATAGTGGGCATCCAAACAGCAAGTCATAGGTCATAGCCCATAAACCATAGTTGCAATCATAAGTGACAAACAACAACTGATAAATCATAAGAAATTTGCTAGGGCAGCAGGAGCGATTGTCTGTTTTTCAAATCCAGCCGGTATGCAAATGATATGAAAATGAGCAGTAGCCTTCTGCTCCGGGCCGGCTTCGTCCTCCCGCTGCTGATTGCTCGCCTGCGGCTCCTTTCCCTGCAAATGGCACCTTGTGTCAAAAGCCAGAGGCGGCAGCTGAGCTGCGGTTGCAACACACCTGGATAGGGCAGTCTTTCCTTTTTCACAGTTTGCTAGGCTGTCTCTTCCTTGCCTCAGATTAAGCTCCCTCCTGGAAGCACAAACAAATCATCATTTGTTATGTTCCCCCCCCCCCCTCTTAATCCTTTGCCTCGCAGCTGTTCAAATCCGGAGCTACATATTTTTATCGCAAGGTGTTTTGCGTGCTTAATCTTTTTCAGGTGATTATGGCCACTGTTAACGGGATTTTTTTTTTTTGCGGAAAAAAATATTCGCTGAGAATTTTAATTGAATGTATAAGAAATTCCTTGCCTTTGGTTGGCATCCTTCATAATGGCATTTTTCCCCCTTTTCCCTTTTTACTTTTCTCCAAATAAGGGCCAGATTTCTTTAGGAAAAAAAGAAAGTTATTTGGCTGTTTTAGTATATCATTCTTGTCATTCGTTGTGTGTCACTTTTCTGTTCTAGGGATTTATCACGTCGTTGCGTGATGAATAAGACAACAATGCAGTAGTCCTCAACTTACGACCATAATGGGAACCAGAAATTTCTGTTGCTAACCAAGCCAGTTGTTTTAAGTAAATTGTGCCTGATTTTTTGATGTTAGTTGTTTGGCAAATCAGTGCAGTGTCAACCCTGAAGCTGACCTGATTCACTTAACAAATCTGGCAAAAAGAAAAAAAGTTGTAAAATGGAGCGAAACTCACTTAACAAATATTCTCACTTAACAACATAAATTTTGGGCTCAACTGTGTGTCAACCTTGAAGCTGGCCTGGCTGAAGCCAAATTCGAGCTTTAGTACTGCCCCACTGGAGCTGAGGAATAAGGAGTGATAGCTGGGGGTTGTATAGTCAAAGCAAAATACTTTCTCTTGGGAACCAAGGACGTTCTCACTCTTGGCCGGAGGAAGGAGGAATGATGTCACCAGACCAGCAGCTGCTGCCTTGATTGGGCCATGTGACTGATTGTTTGGGGTTGAAGGAAAAACTTTCACTTTTAATTAGGTGAAAACTAAGGGGCCCCTCAGAGTTGGTTTTCACCAGATATGTGCCAATATGATTTTTCCAATAAAGCTATCCTTTGAGGAATCTACCTGCCTCGGAGTTTTGCTTGCTATGGATCTACGAGGGTGAGTCAAAACGTAATGCCATTTTCTTTAGGACGGGTATAATTACCAACACAGGAACAGGTAGCATACATCAAAATGAAGTTGGTCCTCTGTGGATCCCATCCCTACTTCTCAACATAGTCACCGTTTCTCTCAATAGCAATGTTCCACCTTCGAATGAGAGCATTTATCCCTGCCTCGTAAAATTTTGTTGACTGTTCTTTGAGCCACTTCTTCACTGCAGTTTTCACTTCCTCGTCACTGGAATAATAATCCTCCATACTCACCAGATTTAGCGCCTTCAGACTATCATCTCTTCGGCCCCATGAAAGAGGGTTTGAGAGGCAAACATTATTCCAGTGACGAGGAAGTGAAAACTGCAGTGAAGAAGTCTCAAAGAACAGTCAACAAAATTTTATGAGACAGGGATACATGCTCTCATTCGAAGGTGGAACATTGCTATTGAGAGAAACGGTGACTATGTTGAGAAGTAGGGATGTGATCCACAGAGGACCAGCTTCATTTTGATGTATGCTACATGTTCTTGTGTTGGTCATTATACCTGTCCTAAAGAAAATGGCATTACGTTTTGACTCACCCTTGTATTACTTGGAACTCTGACATGCAGTTGTTAAATGAGTCACATGGTTATTAAGCGAACCTGGCTTCCCCCATTGGCTTCACTTGTCACAAGCCAGCTGGGAAAGTCGCAAATGGGGATCATGTGACCTTGGGACACTGCGACCATCGTAACTCCATCCCCGTTTCCCAATGCCTGGATTTTGATCACTTGACTTTGGGCATGCTACAACGGACGTAAGTGCAAGGCGTGATCACAAGTCACTTTTTTCACTGCCGGTGTAACTTCGAACAGTCGCAGAACAGAATGTTTGTCAGTCGAGGGCTAAGCTCCCACAAAGTTGCTTGATGGTAAGATGGGCAAGCCTACAAATTTAATCAATACATGTGTAAAAACCGGGGTGCCTTTGCGTCTTGTCTTTCAGTTCATGCAAAGGGGCTTGGATTTGGAAACCAAAAAGCAACTTGAGGAAGAGGAGAAGAAAATAATCAGCGAAGAACATTGGTTTCTGGATCGACCAGAACTGAAACAAAAAGAGTTAAGTTGGCTGCCTTTTAGTCTTTGCAGGTGTGGGAGGAGATGGGAAGATAAAAAGCAGAATTAACAGGATAACAGCATTGGAAGGGACTATGGAGGTCTTCTAGTCCAACCTCCTGATCAAGAAGGAGACCCCATACTATTCCAGACAAGTGGCTGTCCAGTCTCTTCTTAAAAACCTCCAGTGATGGAGCAGCCACAACTTCAAAACAAAACCCAAAACAAGCATTGCCTTCTCCAGTTGGAGATTAGTCTGGAGCTTTTCCTGTTTCCTGCCAAGAGGTTGGCTAAGCTCAACTTGCTTGTTTGATCCTCTTTTTAAAGCAATGATTTCTTCACAGGAGCCTCGTCATAGAGGAAAGAAGCTTCGCGATGTGTGAAGATCTTCTGTACGGCAGAATGTCCTTCAAAGGGTTCAATCCTGAAGTCGAGGTATTATTTTCGTTGGGCCTATAGCATTCATTCATCCTCTTGGGGATCTGGCTTGCTAAGGCGGTTCAAGATCAGTGAAATCCCTGATTCAGTTTGTACCATATTGAAAGGGAGGGAGGGAGGATGGATGGATGGATGGATAGGTGGATGGATGGATGGTTACATACATACATACATACAGTGGATGGATGAATGGATGATAGATAGATAGATTAGATAGATTAGATAGATAGATAGATAGATAGATAGATAGATAGATAGATAGATAGATAGATAGATAGATAGGTAGATAGGTAGATAGGTAGGTAGGTAGGTAGGTAGGTAGGTAGGTAGAGATAGATGATAGATAGATAGATAGATAGATAGATAGATAGATAGATAGATAGATAGATAGACAGACAGACAGACAGACAGACAGACAGACAGACAGACAGACAGACAGACAGACATTAGAAGGAAGGATGATAGATAAATTCATACATACAGTGGATGGGTGAATGGATGATATACACATATGAATGTATGGATGGATTGATGATGGATACATTTATACATACAATGGATGGGTGGATGGCTGAATGGATGGATGATAGATATATGCATACATTGGAGGTGGGGAGGGATGATAGATACATATGGATGGATGGATGGATGGATGGATGGATGGATGGATGGATGGATGGATGGATGGATGGATGCTACTTTTGCTTCTGATGAATTCACTAGGTATAAAAGCAGAGAGCATCCATCAGAAGAAACCTCCTCCAGACCAGTTGCATTCATACAACATACTTAACCTGGTTCCTGAATTAACCATTTTCTGAGTTTGGGCTCCACATGAAATATGTGCAGCACTGATCTGTTCAGAATTTAACCAGAGAGCTGAATTAGAGCAATACCTCTGGATAGTGACTCTTAGTGCCATCGATTGACTGGTTAACAAATAGAATGTGACGAGAAGCTTTAATCTCTGCTTCATCTGTGGAAAAGAAAAATCCGAAAGCTGTTTTCATTTTGATCCATCAAGATTAACATATTTTTAACAACGCCAGAAATAGCATTTGTGTGGCATTCTTACTGGGGCATGAGCATCTGTGGACTGGAGGGCCTTCGTGGGCTATAAGCCACAAGGAAAGATGCTACAATTGAGCAGTTAGCCATAATAATATTCTCTGAGGGTCAGTGTGATATCAAACTTGGCCCCGAGTCCTTCAGCTAGAAAGAAAATATTGAGGTACTTAATGTTTGCACTGCTTGTCTATTCATCTCCCTCATTCTTGCCAAATCGGTCTCCTTGACTTTTTTCTTCTTCAAGGAACATAATACCTAAAGTGATATTCCAGAGGTTTTTTTTTCATTTTCAGAAGTTAATGGTCCAGATGAACTCGAAGTATAAGACAGAAGACACCGGGGAGGAAAAGAATGTGAAGGAAACTGATGTATCGGATGAGGAAATGGCTAGAAGGTACTTCTTCCCCATTATAACACAAATAACGTTGTCGAGATGTGTTTTTTTCTGCCTTCCCCCCTCCCCTCCAGTCTAAAATGAAAGTTCTCCCAAATGACCAGGCTTTTGATGTTCAAAACACTTGTTTTGCAAGAGAGTATTTTATAAGAGAAATAAGCTTTTGACCTGATGAGTTTCTTTTTTGAAAAAAAAATGCTTGGCTTGCTTTCTCCAGGCTACCTCAGTCAGACATCAACCCCAGTACTTTCTTTCTTTCTTTTTTTTATTGGGTTCACAGCCAACAAAAACATTAGAGGAAATATTTATAGGTGTTCCTAGAGAAATCATTTTGAAATCTTTTTAACGCATTTGGCTCTGAGGGGACTGCAAAACAGGGATGCTGCAGCCGGAGGCGGGAAGAAGGATTTTAAATTAAAAGCTGGATATCTTTTAAGCTGAAAATAGAGAGCCGGCTTGTTGTAATGGTTAAAGTCTTGGTGTAATGTTGGTTAACTGGGAAACTGTGAATTCTAGTCTTACCTTACCATGAAAACCAGCCTCTGGGCCAGTCACCAGGGGACAGTGAGTCCCACCTTAAGCAGGAAAGCCAGCTGGGTGATTTTGGTCCAGCCACTTCCTCTCTCAGTCCAACCTCACAGGGTTGTTGTGAAAAATGCTTGCCAAAATTATCCATCCAAATTTGGCGGAAAATTGTAAGGCTATTTATGCCATGTCCTAGTTCAAACACACCAAGTTAGGAAAGGCGGTTTGAGCTAATTTTTCATAAGGACTTCCTTGCAAGGTTGATTTTATCTCCTTTTGGGCTGTTCTTTATTGTGGGAGGGAACTTTTTATCTATTCAAGGTGCTGAACACTTTTACTCTTTTTCCCCTTGCTGCTTTGCCTCCTGTTTTCATGTCGTAAACCTCCATTTTCTCTGGGTTGATTTTCAAAACTGTGTTAAGGGCAAAAGAGAAGACTTTTGTAGAACCAAACTAATTGAAGTTCTGTCTATTTGAATGGACGGGATAGTCAGGGGCTTGGAAAGTTTGACATGGGAAGCACAACTTTGCCTTCCCTCTTTGTCATTGGAGAAAAAAAGCAAAAGCAAACGAGAAACAAAATAAGAAATCTGGAAGTTGAAGTCTCTATATTTTGGGAGGTGCCAGACCGGAGAGCGTTTGCTTTTAAAAGAGCATCTTAAGATTATTCCGTGATCTTCTCAAGGGCTACAACCGTGTTCCAACATTTCTCTCATATTTGCAATGATTGTTCACAGGTATGAAACATTAGTGGGAACCATCGGGAAGAAATTCCTGAAGAAAAGAGACCGCCATGTTTTGCAAGATCCTACGGAGGTGGAAAGCAATGAGAGGAGGCCCATCAAAGTGAGAAAAGAATTTTTAAAACCCCAGGATTAATGTCGGATATTGTGTGTGTGTGTGTTCCTGCAAGGAACAGAAAGTTAGAATGCCATTTATTTTTGTAAATTGCTGACTCTCCTGGACAGAACTGGTCCTTCCCGCCCCCCCCCCCGCCCCCCCAATACCTAATGGATGTTGTACATCCTCTCTTCCCCGTGCACAAACTTTTGAGGAGCACAAAAACAGATGCAAGTGGATGCCGGTAAATAGTAAGGAAATCATTCCTTTTTTAAGAAACAGAATTCAAGACTTGGTTTTATCTGCTTCATCTTGAAAAACGCATTCCTAAGGGGCATGCGTTTTTAATTTCTGAAGATGTTCTCCGGGTGCCTTAACGTTATTTTTGTTGAGGAAAACACAACTCCCCAAAAGAAGAAGAGGGTTAAAGCAAGGAAAGAAATGCACCTTTTTGCTGTAGCCTCTTTTCGGGGGGTGGGGACGGGGAATCCTTTCTTTATTGGTTCTTCTATCTAACGTATCAGCCAAATGGGCCTATTATCACTCAGAAATAAATAATAATTATGTTCCATTGCAGGTGGGGTCTGTGTGGGTTTGTGTGTATCCCAAATGGAAGAAAATCCACTACACAAAATCAGAGGCATATTCCCACAAGTACAGGTAGTGTTCGACTTATGACCATAATTGTGCTTAGCAACATTTCTGTTGCTAAGCAAGACAATGGTGAAGGGAGTTGCACCACACTTTACGGCCTCCCTGGCCACAATTGTTAAGCGAATCACTGCAGTTGTTAAGTGAAGCGTGCCGTTAAGCAAAGCTGGCTTCCCCCGTTGGCTTTGCTTGTCTGAAGCCAGCTAGGAAGGTTAGAAACGGTCATCGCATCCCATCTCAGAGCCGAGATGGCGCAGTGGTTAAATGCAGCACTGCAGGCTACTGCTAGTTCAGCAATTCAGCGGTTCAAATGTCACCGGCTCAAGGTTGACTCAGCCTTCCATCCTTCCGAGGTGGGTAAAATAAGGACCCAGATTGTTCGGGGCAATATGCTGACTCTGTAAACCGCTTAGAGAGGGCTGTAAAGCACTGTAAAGCGGTATATAAGTCTAAGTGCTATTGCTATTGCTATTGCATGACCCTGGGATGGTGCAAGGGACATAAATATATGCCAGTTGCCAATGCCTGGATTTTGATCACCTGACCATGGTGAGGCTGCAGCGGTTGTAAGTATGAAAACCGGTCACAAGTCACTTTTTTCAGTGTCATTGTAAAGTCGAACCCTCACTAAACAAATCGTTATAAGTGAAGGGCTACTTGTTGTCTCACAATCATATAATTACATACTAGGTTGGAAGAGAGAACCTCTATAAAGGGCTGTTCGGTTTTCACCCATGTTGTCCTCCAGATCTCCTGGGATGACAGCTCCCAGTCCCATCCACTTCCCAGAGCCACCCCCCTTCCTCTCCTCTTCCTTCTCTCTTCCTCCTCCTCCTCCTCCTCCTCCTCTCCTCCTCCTCCTCTTCCTGTCTTCTTCCTCTCCTCCTCCTCAACCACAACGGACTCTTCCAGTGATGTTCTTCTATTTCATTTATACAAACGGAGCCAAATGTGTCTGCTTGTCATCCTTTATCCTTAACGTTCATTGCAGAAACTGGATTTTAAGATTCAGTTTCCATGGAGGTGAATTCAAGCTCAACCGTGCCCAGTTTTTAAAACCCCCGGAATGGTCTTTCTGCATTATGACCTCAGTGTGCTCTAAGCAGCAGGTGAAGAAGGGTGGACATACGATGTAAAAAAAAGTTTAGGAAATTTCAAGCATTATTTTAACAATTCAACATTACACGCACAGACGCACAGACACAAACACACACTGTTGCTCATTGTGGCTTTGTTACAATTAATTCTCCCATGTCTTACCAAAATATGTATAAACAGAAATTAGTGGAGATTGGAAATTAAGTCTTTGCAAATATTGGCACTTTTAATTAAACTGATATCGTTCTGCCCCCTTCCCCCCCCTTCCCCCCTTTAAGGATTTAACGGGATTTTCATTCCCTGCTCGGTTTATTAAACATGCTCCTTGCACACTCTGTGCACCCAGAAAATCAGAATTGAAATAGTGAAGACATTTTCCTTTTGCAATAACCACAAATTATTCCAAAAATAGGAAGGTAACAAGAAGATGTGATCTTTCAATGTACAGGTCCTGCTAAATATTTGGGTGTTTATAATTTCTCCAAATTATTATCATCCTGTGTTACACATTCCAGTCCTTGATGGTGTGTGTGTTGGAGAACATTCCCTCCCATTATATTGCATACATTTAAGGTTACAAATATATTATTTCTGATCAAGACGACAGGTGAACCAGGACAGTAGCTCTCCATCATTCAAGGACTTGGCCGATGGGACATTTACATTTTGACTTTTGCTTTTCTCTGCCTCTTTTACTTAAGCCCAAAAACATATAAATAGTTTAGATGCTGGATAGAACCTCTCCTGGATACAAAGGTTTTCCAGGGAAGTCCTAAGCTTAATGAAAATTGTTTCCTGCAGCCACAGAATGCATTCAACTGCATTTTCTCTCTGAACCAAGAGAATTCTCTCTGAATTTGTCAGAATCCCTCTGAAAGGCATCTAAACCAATGGCTAATGCTGGGTCTCATAAATCATGAATTACAGCCAAGTGGTTCCTTAATACTCTGGTTCTCGGCTTCCTCTCTGGAATTTCTTTGAAACATCACTCTGAATTCTATAAGCCCAAGAAGCTTTTCACAGTCCCATCATTTTTAATTAGTTTCTTTTTACATTTGCCTTCCAGGAAGCCCATTCAAGACTTTTTCGCAAGGATGGGCTGCAACGGCTCTCTCAAATAACTCAAGGTAGAAACACAATTTTTTTCCAGCATCCCATATAAGCTCTGCCGTAGGAAAATCCCGGCATCCTTAGCGGGAGACCATTACCTTAGACTTAGAATAGTCTTATCATAAAATTGTGGAGAAAAGGCATGAAGAACAATTAACATTCACCCTATGTGCTGAAAAACTAAACTACAAAAGTCTTAACTTTGTGTGCCCCTTAGTGCTAGGGATCATCATCATTGTTGGTGTGGGGTTTATTCCCTGAATACACAGCACTTGCCTTCCCAGTGTTGATCTGCGAGAGTTTTTCTCCTTGGTAATTCCTTGCTTGAGTGAACAAAACACATCCTCGCCAGCAGCCAGCAGCCAGATAAGCAGGGATTAACACCAGGCAAACCACCAAGCAGAAACAATACTCTCTCGTCCAAGAACTCCTGGGAAGAATACAGTAGCAACCAACACCGACAGGGCAAGTTACCTTGAGGTTTTTAGGGAAGTTAGGGAGTTGGGCAGCATCAGTCTGTCTGAAGAAAGTGTGAAGAAGAGCAACAAACATTTATTTTGTTTATTTATTTTATCGTTCTTATATGCCGCCCAACTCCCACGGGACTCAGATGATGGGACTGGATGCTAAACCATATGATGATTGAGGGTACGTCAATCATGATGATTGAGGTAGACTAGGTGTCGCCGCCCTGAGTCCTTCGGGAGTTGGGCAGCATATAAGAATAACAAAATAAATAAAATAAATAAATAGGTATGTCTAGTCTAACGAAGAGAAGGACTAGAGGTGATGTGATAGCAGTCTTCCAATATTTGAAGGGCTGTCACAGACGAGAGGGTCAGCCTATTCTCCAAAGCACCTGAGGGCAGGACAAGGATGGAAACTTATCAAGGAGACATCCAACCTAGAACTAAGGAGAAATTTCCTGACAGAACAATTAACCAGTGGAATGACTTGCCTCCAGACATTGTGGGTGCTCCATTGCTGGACATTTTTAAGAGTTTGGACAACCATTTGTCTGACATGGTATAGGGTCTCCTGCTTGAGTAGGGACTTGGATTAGAAGACCTCATGGTCCCTTCCAGTCCTATTATTCCAAGTTCTACATTCTAAGACAGGAAACAGATCATTCATAGGCTCCAAAAGAAATTTGCTTTCGCCTGCACCGATGCATTTGAGATACGGAAGTACAAACTTAGCAGTTGCACCATTTTATCCCCCTTATTTGACTGTGACTTGTGACTTGATCAGTTCAAGTAAATCTTGATTAAAGAGAATAACACAGAGAGAGATTGTAGTTTACTTGGTTTCTTATAGCACGTTCTCTGACCCCTTGGAGGTCTCAGGGTGGCTCCTGGCAAGATATAAAGCAATAAACCCATATGTTCTAACTCAGTTAAGATTAGAATTTGCTGGGTAATTGGAAAACGAGAAGCGATTTTCAATTTGCCGTTTGATGCAAAGACTATAGTGAGAATCCTACTTCTTGCAGGCGTGATTTAGCAGTTTCAATCGTTTTTGTCTTGGGAGGACTGCTATTCGCAACGGTGTGCAACAGTGTGCTGTATTCTCACAGGAACTTTATACCAGACCCTTTGGGATTTAATAGTTTCATTGCTGGTAAGCAAACCCAGGTACTTTTTAAAAAGGAGTCAGATTTTTTAAAACCCATGCTGAATTCACACACACACACACACACACAGAGAGAGAGAGAGAGAGAGAGAGAGAAAACACTTGTAAAATATTTAATTGGGAGAACCATCAATAGCAATAGCACTTAGACTTATATACCGCTTCATAGTGCTTTACAGCCCTCTCTAAGCGGTTTACAGAGTTCAGCATATTGCCCCCAACAATCTGGGTCCTCATTTTACCGACCTCAGAAGGATGGAAGGCTGAGTCAACCTTGAGCCGGTGAGATTTGAACAGCTGAACTGCTGAACTGCAGTGCTGCACTTTAACCACTGCACCACCTCGGATCAAGACTACTTCATATTATTTTAGTAGATATCGCAATAGGCAAAGCTCCCTGGGCGAGTTTACAATCAAATCCATGTACCCATGTGCAAAAATCCAAGTAATATATATATATACATTAAAATCAAATACCATGCACTATTAAAAACACCGTCTAAAATTGGCAGCAGCACTGTGATCATTCAGAAGGTAAGAATCAAAATACAATTACAAGCCACTTAAAAAGCCCAGGACAAACAATGCTAATATAGGTGCTTGGCGACCAACTCTGGGAAGGAATTCCATCACAGAAAAAGCTCTTCCCCTTGTCCATCTTCACCCCTTTTGGGGAACCTCATTAGATGATCTTAAAGTCCGTGCAGCTTCATACAGGAGATTCCACGCCTTCATATATCCCGATCTAAGGCCTTTCAAACTCCCTACATATCTTAGAGACCAGATAAGGACTGGAAAGATACTGATTTAAAATCTCACCATTATGCTGAAGCTTGGATCCAGTCAAAACTCAAAACTGATAATCTTGATTTCTTATTCCTTTTCCTACTTCAAAATAGACTTACATTGCTAACCCTGTGGCAAAGCCTAGACCAGCGATGGGTTGCTCCCGGTTCGGCCCGGTTCTGCGAACTGGTAGCGCCGGTGACAGGAGGCGCGCACAAACCGGTAGCAATGGGTTTTAGAACCCACTACTGGCCTGGACCCAGCAAATTCAACTTGCATAAAGGACTTCATTTGCTCTCTAAATTGACCCGAATCTGCCCAAGAAAATACAGCATCTTCTTCTCTAAAGTGTTCGCCCAAGATCCCTTTGGATCTTTTCATGGTGAGAATTCTCCAAAGTTGCTTCTCAATTTCATTTCCGTTGCTTTAGGATGAACCGCGTTGTTCGAAGTTCGCCTTGGCCACCTGAATTAAAACATGGGTACTGAACCGGTGTTACGAGGGACAAATGTTTTGTCCAGTTGAACCTTGAATCGCTCCTTCAGTATTTTCTGCACTTCTTCACCCGTCAGGACCGTGCTTACTACTAGATCCATGTCGTCTTTATAATTATATTTGGTTTCAATCAGCATCCACCCAATCAAAACTAGAAATCCATCAGTAGTCTGCAGACTACAGATGGACTTCCTTAAAAACATAGAACTTGGATCAATTTGGAGTTGTAAACAGGCCGGCCGGAAGTCATCTATCGTCTTTGGTTGCAAGGTAAACAAATAAATGTTCTTACAGGTCACGTTTTTTACAATATCAGAGCAGAGAATTTTGTTCTCGGAATCCATCCTGAATTTCTTGCGCTTCGTTTTGTGAAGGTACCACACTCCATCCTTCTCGGTGAAGCAGAAGATTCCTGGGGTCTGAGGTTGGTTCTTCCCAGAAATCAGCTCCATGGGTTGCCACATCTGATAAGCCACTCCAAAACCACCATCAACAATGTAGGTTTTACCGTCAAGAACGACTTTGATCAGAAGATGAGTGCAATCTTTAGTGTAGGCCTTTTGCTCTGGGTCATAAACACAAGCACCTAAAAGACCAACTGTGTAGCCCATGGTCTGGAAGGCCCAAAACAGAAGTTGGTTGTTCTCCATGCACCATCCACCACGGTTGTGCTTCACAATTTTATCATACACTGATTCTAAATCCATCTGAATGGTTTCGCCACAGTGGAGACTGAGATTTTCAAAGGGCACTGTGCGGATGTGATGTTGGAAAACCTCGGTTAAGGTTTCCAAGTCTATTTTTTCCTGGGAACCTTTGTAACAAATTCTTTCAAAATAATCTTCAATATTCATGATGGGGTTTTTTAATGTCCCTGCAGAGTGAAACAAATAGTTAAACTAATTGTATAAAAGTATCTCCACCGTTGGTTTTATTTCACGATTGAATGAAACCCCTGGAAAGTAAAGTCATATCATTATCCTCTGTATTTCTAATTTGGGACGTCATATAGAGCAAGAGTCGTGATTCAGCCTTTTAAAGTTTTACCATTAAATTTAATGATGCAAACCAGTGTTTTACAAACTTGGCAACTTGAAAATGAGTGAATGTCAACTCCATAGTTGTCAATTTCCCAGTTGGCTGGGAAATTCTAGGAATTGACACCCACTCATGTCAAAGTTGCCAAGTTTGAAAAACATTGGCTTGCATCACTCCCACTCCCAAGAGACCTTTGGATTTGCAAAATGTGCAGATAATCTCTTAAGGTTGATAGATTGATAACAGATCTCACCTTCCTCCTCCCCTGCTCATCCTCCTCCCTCCCTCCCCATTTTTCAGTTAGGGTTGAGTATTTGCATTTTTATAATATTTTATTTGTCATTCTCTCTCTCTCTCTCTCTCTCTCTCTCTCTCTCTCTCTCTCTCTCTCTCTCTCTCTCTCTCTCTCTCTCTCTCTCTCTCTCTCTCTCTCTCTCTCTCTCTCTCCCTCCCTCCCTCCCTCCCTCCCTCCCTCCCTCCCCCCCTCCCTCCCTCTCTCTCTCTCTCTCTCCTTCCCTCCGTCCCTCTCTCAGTTTTGTATAATTTTATCCTTTTTAACATTGTGAGCCACCCAGAGTTTTACCCTGGGGTAAGATGGGCAGCTGATAAATTTAATAAATAAATTAATATGGTTTTTTTAAAAAAATGAAATTAAAACAGAATTCAGAGAAACGTCTAGCAATATACGGGTGAAACATGTATGGTCTTAGAACACTTTACATGTCTAAAACCACATTTCTCAGTTTGTCTAGTTTACCTTGATTTTAAGAATGGGAAAAAAAAACCCCTGAAAGAAAAATCATCCTTTACCTTTAACAGTTAGAGGAGATTGTTGGTAGCAAAAAAACAACATTGTGATTCTGCACAATCAACAGCTCTTGTTCCTTTCTCTGCACCTGTTTAAGGCTTCGGTATGGATGAAACAGTATCTTCCCACCCCTTACTTTGTTTTCATTCCGTGCTCCAAACAGTTCACAATTGAAAACAAACAAAGAGGCTACGCAAATCACCTTTTAATGTGCATTTCTCATATCATAAATAATTTAAAGGCATTTAAATAAAGGGCGTTTGGAATCTAATATTTGCTATTCCACACATTTCTGCTACCATACACAGTTTTGCACGCAGGCATATTTTCCTTTCTCTTTTTAGGAACACAGCTCGCTTTTGTTATTTACCTCTTAGTGAAACCTGATAACAATATGTGTTTTGCTGTTCAACTTTCTCTGCTTATTGTTCATTTGCCAATTTTCTGTCTCCTTCAATTCCTTCAGATCTTCCTTTGCCCTGAACAGTTGCACCCACCCAAATACCAGCAGAATTTCAGCTCTTAGAATTTTGCTTTTTGGTTTTTTTTTAAAGAAAACACAATGGACCCTGGAAGTCAGAATTTGTTCCTCCTTTCCTCATATTAATCAACAAAAAAGTTAGTAAAAACACCCAGGCAGAACACCCTGTGGACTTCAATGAACACTCAAGCAATGATGAAATTTTTTGTTTCCTGCCAATGTTTTACGTGTACTTCAAACATGCCACTGTTGTGTTAAAAAAAAAAAGATTGAATATAAAGCAAAGCAGTGCGTATGCCAAAAGGTACCATGTTTTCCCGAAAATAAGACAGGGCCTTATATTTTTTGAACCCCGAAATATGGCCTTGACCTTATTATTGGGGGGCTTATTATTTTGGGGGTGCAGTAGGCGGCGAGCGTGGGACTGGATGTCCCATCACTGCCGCCTCCCCTCCCTGTACTTGGCGGCGGTCGATCGGCTGGCCTGCGGCCACCGCCTCGTGGAGCAGGACTCTGCAAGGCTTGTTGTGCCGTTGCATGCACGAACTGCAGGACTGCCGCAAGCTTCATCATACAGCACAGCTGGGGTCCTGCTGCCGTTCGTGCATGCAACGGCACAAGCTTTGCAGAGTCCTGCTCCACGAGGCAGCGCCGGTGGCGTGATGAGTGTCACAGAGACTCATTTCTGGCAGGTGAGATGTGTTGGGCCGCGTCCTACCTGACACTTGTAGCTCCGTCACGTTCCTCGGCGTTGTGTCCAGAGAAGCCCATTGTAAAATAAAACCCCTCTCGATTTCAATCAAACTTCTTGGACTCGCGAGAAGTTTTCTTTTACAATGGGCTTCTCTGGACACAACACCGAGGAACACGACGGAGCTACAGGTGTCAGGTAGGACATGCATCTCGTGGTGGGGCGCAATTTGGGGGTGGCAGGTCGAGCGGGGTGGGGTGGGCCGCAAGACACACGTCCTACCTGGGACTTGTTGTTCCATCACGTTCCTCGGTGTTGTGTCCACTGACCCTCCCCCGCCTCCAGCTCTCGAGCACTTAAGACACAGCATCAGGAGAAGGAACCTTTTGGCTGCACGCTGAACGCAAGAAATCTTTCTCCCCTTTTGCTCCAAGAGGCTGCGCAGGTGCGATGAGTCTCACGAAGACTAATTTCTGGCGGAGTTTGGAAGAGAGAGAGAGGGGGGGGGAGGGGGTGTACGCGCACATCCCACGGGACTGGCTCGGCTTCTCTGGGCTGCCTCCAGCAGCATTTTGAAACGCGCTCCTGCCTGCGAGTAGGCGGCGAGGCAGGGATCGATGCTCGCCTCTTCTTCCTCGCAGGCAGGAGCATGTTTCAAATTGCCGTAGGCAGAGCCCAGAGGAGCCGAGCTAGTCCCGTGGGGTGTGCGCGCACCCGCCTCTCGCTTGCTCTCGCTCTCCCGGCCAAAAGAGTGAAACACGGTAGAATTTACAACTTCATTGCCATGCCTCTTCAGGTATCATCTCTAAACAATGAGAGTCTAGATGATGTTGATTTTTGATCTTCCTTCCATTATCCCTTCCAAAATTGTATCCATTAAGAGGAACATGTTTTATATTTGGAAAAAAATATATATTTTTGGACGAAGATACAGAGATGTGAACAACAACACCATCTTTTGGCCAGAAAAGCAATAAGCAGCCTGCATTTTTCTCAACATTAGTAGTGTTGTAAGGAATATCCTTCTGGGTTCAGTTCCAAGTGGGGAAAAAGACACTGGATTCATGGAAGTTGCTTGGAGAGAAGGTTCAATGGTGGACAGGAGCACATGGCATGAGCTCCTGAACAGAAAAGGTGGATCACATGCTTCCAGATGTTGGGTGAAGAGAAAAGGAAGGAAAAGATGCTGAGTCCCTTGGTTTTATACCCTCTGTTGGGCCCCACCTCTTAGTTTCCTGTTCCTGTGTATGTAATGCACTCCGATTGGTGGTCAGACACCTCCCCCCAGGGGCGGGGGTCTTAACTAACCTTTTAGGCTGTCTCCCAGGCTTGTTTGAGTGCTGGTAATTTTCCAGGTGCCATGTGGTAGAGGGCTAATCCTATCATGTCCTAAGGGTGAAGGTCCTAATCCCATCACCCTGGAGCTGAAGGGGGGGCAGGGAGCTGCAGGGAGCTGCTTTGTCTTTAGAACATGTTTCTTCTCATCCAGGGAAACATATTCTTCTTTTTCAATATTTCTTAGGATCTTTCATTTTTCTAGGAGAGGGGTGGGTGATAACTTCCTTCAGTAGTGTATATCAAAGATGAAAGAAGCAAGATTCAGCCTGGTCAGATAGTGATGGTCTCTAAAACAGAGTAACAGAGTTGGAAGGGATCTTGGAGGTTTTCTAGTCCAACCCCCCTGCAAAAGCAGGAGACATTATACCCTTCCGGACGAATGGCTGTCCAATTTCTTCTTAAAAACCTCTTGTGATGGAACACCCACAACTTCTGGAGGCAAGTCGTTCCACTGATTAATTGTTCTCACTGTCAGGCAATTTCTCCTTAGTTCTAGGTTGTTCTCTCCTTGATGAGTTTCCACCCGTTGCTTCTTGTCCTGCCTTCAGGTGCTTTGGAGAATAGGTTGACCCCCTCTTCTTTGTGGCAGCCCCTGAGATATTGGAACACTGCTATCATGTCACCCCAGTTCTTCTTTTCATTACACTAGACATACTCAATTCCTACAACTGGGAAAACTTGGACTTCAAAGAAACAGAAAGAAAATGACATAAATTGAGCAGGTGGGCTTTCTCTTGGCAAAGGCTGAATAACGGGCATCATCTAGATTAAAAATTGCTACTAAATAGCTTCATTTTCTGGATTTAAATGAAACAGATTCAGTTGATGGAGTAGTATTTGATGGCTCCACCTGCAGTAATTTTTAACTAACCCAGTTAATTGTACTGTAGGAACACAGTTTGAGAGTATCTTTTCAACTTCCATGGGAGAGAAAACATTGAATAGCACAAAAACACTAGAGAATTTTTGGAAGTCTGGCATTTGACCAAATCAGCCATCAACAGGCACAAAGAGATAAACAACTTCTACATACCATTCAAAAGAGACAATCAAAAAGCCAAAAAGGAAACAAAAAGATTGAAACACCTCTTCACTAGCAATCAACATACAAATCAGGAGAGATAAACACCAGGTTTAATACCTGACTAACAACCAAGCAGTAAACAATGCCCCAGTCAAGGAATTAGCAATTCTGGCAAACAATCAAAAGTGAATAACAGCCTAACTAAGGAACTATCAAGAAGAAAACCATAGTCCCACCAACACATGGCAAGCCACTTGTATATAAACAGAGAGCAAACCCCACTCCCTTCTAGCACTGATGATGTTGGGTCATGAAACGTCTGCAAGAAAACAACCAAGCTCAGAGAGCATCAAGGACCCCACAAATAACCAACACTTCCACCAATACTGACAAGGCATGCCATTTGTACATCAATCAATCAATCAACCAATCAATCAATCAGAATGAAGCTGGAAGGGACCTTGGAGGTCTTCTAGTCCAACTCTCTGCTCAAGCAGAAGACTCTATACTATTTCAGATCCGTGGTTGTCTTAAAAGCCTCCAGAAGCAGCCACAACTTCTTGTGGCAAGCCATTCCACTGGTTAATTGTTCCCACTGTTAAGAAGTTTCTCCTTAATTCCAGGTTGCTTCTCTCCTTGATTAGTTTCCATCCATTGCTTCTTGTCTTGCTTTCTGGTGCTTTAGAGAATAAGTTGACCTCTTCTTTGTGGCAGCTTCTCAAATACTGGAATATATGTGTGTGTGTGTGTGTGTGTGTGTGTGTGTGTGTGTGTGTGTGTGTGTGTGTGTGTGTGTGTGTAGAATTATAAAGTATTTCTGTTATAAAATAATATAATATAAAATAATATAAACATAAAATGCCGATGTGGCGCAGTGGTTAAAAGCAGCACTGCAACCTACTTCAGCTGACTGCTAGTTCAGCAGTTCAGCTGTTCAAATCTCACCGGCTCAAGGTTGACTCAGCCTTCCATCCTTCTGAGGTCAGTAAAATGAGGACCCAGATTGTTGGGGGAAATATGCTGAACTCTGTAAACCGCTTAGAGAGGGCTGTAAAGCACTATGAAGCGGTATATAAGTCTAAGTGCTAAGTGCTATAAAATAAAATTTATAATATAATATAATATATAAAATAAACAGAAAGCAAACATCACTCCCTTTAACACTGATGATGTTACCTAGTTGGGCCATGAAACGTCTGCATGCAAACAACCAAGCTCGGAGAGCAAAAAAGGATTCCACAGTTCTAATACCCTTTTCTAAATAGCAAAAGTGCAGAATCTTGCAATATATTGCAATACTTCGTATGAAGAACCTATGAAGGATGCTGGTGGAATGTATTTCAGGATAAGATACACAGTACATCTGGCCTTAGCCAGGACATCCCAATAGATCGATAAGTGATAGATGCTACCGTCAGACAGTCCAACAGCATTTTCTCTTAAACTAGCTGAAGCCGAAGACAAGAATGAAAGTTTGCATCCACTGAAAAAAGCAAAGCTTTAACTCTTTAAGATGTGATTTGGGCTTCCTTCTTTGCAGGTTTGGACTTCTTGCTCTGATAGATCAGCCGTGAGATTTGTTCCCAAGACGAGAAGAGAACATTCCTGACCAGCAGATGTCACCATAATTTCACTTGTTAGTTTTCGGCAGCTTCGAAATTGATGTTTTGCTTTCATTCTGGAAGGAATTCTTTGGCAGGGTCTGGGAACCACAAATGATTTAATGTTGGCTAATGCAGGAGAGCCACTTTTCAGGTTTTTCTTTTATCCAGTGGCCACGGGTTGCATGTTCCATTCCAAATGGAAACTACTACAAGCTGATTGAGGATGGCGGTGATGGGAGGTTAAAATGTGCACTTTTGCAAACCTGAAGATCCTAGGTTTCGGCAACCACCTTTAAAGGAATGATTGGTAGTTTATTTCAGTGATGGCGAACCTTTTTTTCCTCGGGTGCCAAAATAGTGCGTGTGCATGCTATTGCACGCGCGTGCATGCCCACACCCATAATTCACAGCCCCTCACTTGCCCCACCCTCCTGCACATGCGTCCGCGACCCCCCCCCCACTCCCCCATTTCCCGACTTTTAGTGGGCCCGGTGGGCCCATTTTTCGCCCTGCCCAGGCTCCAGAGGCTTTCTTGGAGCTTGGGGAGGGCAAAAACACTCCCCCCACCATCCTGGAGGCCCTCCGGAGGCCAAAATCGCCCTCCCAGAGCCTCCGCCCGAGCCAAAAATCAGCTGGCGGGCAATCACATGCGCACTGGAGCTGAGTTAGGGCAACGGCTCACGTGCCGGCAGATATGGCTCCGCGTGCCACCTGTGGCACCCGTGCCATATGTTCGGCATCACTGGTTTATTTCCTTCTTAGCAATTTGTAGCATTGGTGGTTTTTGTTTAACTGATTACACAGCCTTCAAGGTGTCTGAATTTTGAGGATGCTGCCAAGGACATAAGGGTGGAAATTGGCCATAAGTCACATTTTTCAGTGCCGTTGTAACTTTGAACGGTCACTAAACAAATTGTTGTAAGTAGAGGACTACCTCTATTGTCACACACAGGCATCTGAAGGATTTAGGATTGCTTTAGAGATTGAGGTACACTAGGTTTATTTTTCATGTTCAAGTATTTACTTTTATTTATTAAAGCAGTTTATATACCCAACCATCTTACAAATCCAGCCATCTAGCAGGCCCAACCATCTTACAAACGAGTGATTCTGGGCAGCGTAGACCCAGTCCTTGACTTACAACAGTTTATTCGAAGTTACAAAAAGTGACTTATGACCATTTTTCACACTTATGACCATTGCTGCGTCCCATTGCTGGCCGTGTGATCAAAACTCAGACACTTGTCGACTTGACTCATATTTATGACGGTTGCAGTGACCTAGAGTCACGTGATCCCCTTTTGCCACCTTCTGTCGAGCAGAAGTCCATGGGGAAGCCAGATTCACTTAACAACCGTGTTGCTAACTTAATAATTGCAGTGATTCACTTAACAACGGTGGCAAGAAAGGTTGTAAAATGGGGCAAAACTCACTTAACAAATGTCTTGCTTAGCAGCAGACACTTTGGGCTCAATTATCGTAAGTTGAGGATTTCCTTGACTAAGCTAAAAACAGTTACATTAATATATTAAAATTAATTAATTAATATATTAAACTGTTATACTCTATTTGTTTGTTTGTTTGTTTGTTTGTTTGTGAGATTTATTTATTTGTGAGATTTATATACTACCTCACAGTGCAAGCACTCTCTAAGCGGTTTACACCAGTAAGCAATGTATATATTTACATTGTCCCCAACAATCTGGGTCCTCATTTTACCTACCTCGGAAAGATGGAAGACTGAGTCAACCTTGAGCCGGTGAGATTTGAACAGCTGAACTGCTGATCACAGTCAGCTAAAGTAGCCTGCAGTACTGCACTCTAATTGCTGCACCACCTCGGCTCTTAATACTTAATACTTCATGGGAAAGCCCACTCAGGGGATAAAGAACAAATTATGAAATTAAAATCTTGTATAGGAAGCTAAAGCTAGAGATGAAACGTGTTTTAGTGTTAAGAAACCCCCTGAAAGCCCAAAGCAGAGTTGGTTTATCCCAAGATCTCAGAGAAAATTCTCCGCAAGAGTCTTTTTAAGCAAAATGCCTGATCTGCTTGATGGGAATATTGTAGTTTCATGTTTTGGCAGTGAGCATGTGGGCTGTGTTTGCACAGTATGCTTGAAGGGTTTAAAGTGCATTGTAGCCTGTGCAAACTTGCTACGGAGTCAGTTGTGGGGGGTATATAAGGAACTCAAGTTTCCTAGGGCAGGAAAAGTGAAAATGTTAATGCAGAATAGAATACAGAATAACAAGAGTTGGAAGGGACCTTGGAGGTCTTCTAGTCCAACCCCCTGATCAAGCAGGAGGCTCTATACCATTCCGGACAAATGGCTGTGCAGTCTCTTCTTAAAAACCTCCAGTGATAAGAGCACCTCAATTTCTGAAGGCAACCACTTCTAATTCCACAAAGCACAGGAAGTGACCAACAGCCATAAAGGAAAGGGGATGTCCTTCCTTACATTTCCTCCACCAGATTTTGATTAACCCACGATGGTCTTTTCCCCACCAAAGGACAGAAAAATTCATCGGCCTTCCAACAGTTATGGGGTAATCCTTGTCAATTCTTCAAAGCAGGCTGTCACGATGTGAATATTGTCAGTTGTGAGTCTATGCAGAGTGATGCACCCCTATTCTATTATGGTACTTCCCAATACAAGCAGAACACGTGATATGAAGTTCTGCGCATGTCTACATTCCTATCCACCATTAATCTCTTCTGCCTTCCGACCTGGAAGGTAGCAAAGATGTAGTTTATTCAGGATTTATTGTTTTATATTGTTTTGTACTGAAATAAATATTTTCTATTAGACATTTTGATCTCGGTTTTATTTTCTAAGTATTTGAATTCCAAGTAAAAGATCCAATGTCGCCTCTACGGGGGAATGCTCCCCTTAACACAGGCCAAGCCAGGAAACAAGCTTTACAAGGACCTGTGGAATTTTGTTGTTGCAGGATCTAAGAGCAGGTTCTTCAAAGAGTTATTCTCTGCTCACCTTTATACCATCCAGGTAAGATGATTGAAAGAAAAGAATATTTGTAGCTCAGAGTTGAACTGTTGGGGTCCTTGGGGCCCTCTGAGCTTGGTGGTTTTCTTGCGGATGCTTCATGACCCAACTAGAGAACATCTTCAGTGTTACAAAGGAATCCCTTCTAGCATTGATGGTGCCGGATCATGAAACATCTGCAAAAAAACCCACCAAGCTCAAAGAGCACCAAAGACCTTTATAAGCTTAGGCTGCTAAAGAAGCTTCTTGGATGAGAAGCGAAACGTCTTCAAAAACAACAACAACAACAAGAAAGTCCAGTTGCCTCCTGAAAAAAGCACCTTTGGGACAACCACAACCTGGAGGACTGAGAATCTCTACAGACTTTGAGCTATACAATTTGGGATGAACACCCTTGGAATGGGGTGGGAGTAGGAATGGATTTCCAGAGAAAAAAAATTGCAGGCTACAGGAACCATTTGCACCACTCAGGTGACCCTGAGGACACAGATAAACCTCCAAGTGGCCTCAACGACTCTAAAATAATGCAAATGACCAGCTGTTTGCAAGGAGTATAAATCCTTCCATTCCCCGCTATCCTGTCAGAGTTGAAGAAGCTTCTTGGGTGAGAAGCGAAACGTCTTCAAAAGAAAAAACAAGAAAGTCCGGTTGCCTCCTGAAAAAGCACCTTTGGGACAACCGTGGCTTGGAGAACTGAGAATCTCTGCAGACTTTCCTCTTGTGTTGGCCAAGAAAGTTGCTTACTGTTTGACCGGCCATCCTTGGGTCATCTACCACTCCACTACAGTGGAGGATAATGCCCAACTGAGTGCTTTACAGCCCTCTCTAAGTGGTTTACAGAGTTCAGCATATTGCCCCCAACAATCTGGGTCCTCATTTTACCAACCTCAGAAGGATGGAAGGCTGGGTCAACCTTGAGTCTGGTGAGATTTGAACAGCTGAACTGTTGAACTAGCAGTCACTGAAGTAGTTGCAGTGCTGCTTTTAACCACTGCGCCACCTCGGCTCTTGATCAGTGCTTGAACTTTTTTTTTTAACAATTATTTGTTTGTTTTCCAACCGCCTACACACTCATTAATATAATTAGCCATTGTGGCACGGATTTTAAAAATTAAATACCAGGTGTGCAAGCAAGTGTGTGAACTGCTATCAGGTTACAATGTGAGGGAAGGTTTAATTAAACCATCTCTCCCCAGACATTGGGGGGGGGGGGTCAACAGATGTGCCCCATTATAAGAGAGAAAAGTCCAATTGGCATCTATGGAAGGTAAAGGTTTGGTGTGTGTTTTTTTCCTCCTCATTTTAATTGCTACTTAGAGAGGGCAGGTTGCCCAAAGAATGTAGCTGGGGAGAAAAAATTTAAACTGTCTCCTTCCTCCTACTATTCATAATACTATAATAATACATAAGTACTATTCATAATAATACTTGCATGCTCCTAGTGTTTCAGCTATTTGTTTTTTTAGAAAGTTCTATAACATGAATGTTAATTATATTGTTAAAAGAACATACTGTAGCTTCCAGGCGATGGTGGTAAATATTATATATTTCCTCCCATTGCACCTGGGGGCATTTTCAGGGGCCTAATGTGGAGATCAAAGAGCATACAATCACCCACAGCCACCCCTCCCCTGTGCTCCTTTGCTAGAAGGAAGAAATGAACGTTCTTCAACCCTACCATCTTCTCTAGGGACACTGGAAGGGAAGGAGGAAGCTGAGGAGGATGGAAGGCTGAGTCAACCTTGAGCCGGTGAGATTTGAACCGCTGACCTGCAGATCTTTTAAGAAGAGATTGGACAACCATTTGTTTGGAATGGTATAGAGCAGTGGTGGCCAACCTTAAGCATACCATGCACCAACTTTTTCACAGACGAGTTCAGATGCGCCATACAACTCAAGCACCTTTTTTACCTTCTTACTTTCACGTTTGGGGTCGTAAAATAGAGATAGGGGTAGGATCTGCTTTGCTTAAGGGAGGAAAAGGAATAGCTCAATCACACAATTCAATTTTCTTTTGCACTGTAATGGATAACAGGAATTTAAGCATAGAAAAGTATAAAACTAAAATAAAGTGAAAAAGAACAAATAGATCACAAGTACGTACGTCGTATCACACAGAATATCAATTATGTGGAATTTGAATTCTATGTTCGCTTCAAGAAAAAGTAGTGGCACTCTTCTTTGACAAACGTAATATATATTTAATCTTGAATCTGTCTTTCAATCACTCTCAATACAAAAATCACGCTAGTACACTCAATAAAACACTGCTTCAAACTCCACGCCACGATGGCTCACTCAGAACTGACTGACCATATCGAACGCTCGCCGCTCATTCGCACGTGACTTCAAACACATGATGTGTTGCTACTGCGCGGTGTTTGCGATCATTTGAGCAGGAACGCGCAATGGCAACACCGATAAAAATATTCGTACGTTTGTAAACCCGCCTAAAGTAACATCTCACAAGTTCCATTCTAAGTTTCAGACACCGAGAAGTTGAACATTACCAAAGGCTGTACGAATTGAACTGAGATCACTTTGGTGTTGAAAATATTAAGATGGATTCAGTTATGACACCTATTTAAAAAAAATAGGTAGGCACAAGGATGCAATGCGCCACTTGTAATCATCCAATGCGCCACGTTTGGCACATGCGCCACGGTTTGGCCACCCCTGCCCTAGAGGAACGTTGTCCATGGAGTCGCGATGGGTTGGACATGACTTCGCAACTAACAACAACAACAATGCTTAGAGTACTAAATGTTCCCTAGAAGTGTTCAGTCTATCAATCAAAATATATTTGTGATCCAAGATCACACATAGGGTATGTTCTTCTTCTCTTCAGTTCTTGCTTAAGGGCTTCCCAAAATTCCCAGAACAGAGGTTGGCAAACCTTTGCAGTTCTTCTAGGAACATTGGGTGTGTATATGATTTCCATTCTTGTTACTTTTTTGGTCGAGGGTGGGAAAACTTTAAATATGTGCAAAACTCATTTAGCACTTGGCTTTAGATTGCAAATGTGCACACATTACAATTAGCTCTTACATTTTTTTTTTCTCTTAAAGGACCATGGCTGTCCAAACTCCTTGCTCTGATCTGCCGAAATAACTGCCTGGAACAACACTTTGCATTAGAGAGTGTAGAAGGAACCAGTAATACTGCATAATTTACCCACTGCTGCTTTCTCTCTCTCTCTCTCTCTCTCTCTCTCTCTCTCTCTCTCTCTCTCTCTCTCTCTCTCTCTCTCTCTCTCTCTCTCTCTCTCTCTCTCTCTATCTATCTATCTATCTATCTATCTATCTATCTATCTATCTATCTTCTCTCTCTGTATCTCTCTCTCTGTTTCTCTCTCTGTATCTCTCTCCCTCTTCTCTAAATAACACAGTCCTAGGCTGCGTTAACAGAAGGATAGAATCAAGATCATGTGAGGTGTTAATACCACTTTATATATGTGCCTTGGTAAGACCACACTTGGGATATTGCATCCAGTTTTGGTGGCCACAATATAAACAGATGTTGAGACTCTAGAAAGAGTGCAGAGAAGAGCAACAAAGATGATTAGGGGACTGGAGGCTAAAACATACAATGAACAGTTGTGGGAACTGGGTATGTCTAGTTTAATGAAGAGAAAGATTAGGGGTGACACTAATCTATAGGCAGTCTTCCAATATCTCGGCCTTCCATCCTTCCGAGGTGGGTAAAATGAGGACCCAGGTGGTTGGGGGCAAGAGGCTGACTCTTAGAGAGGCACTGTAAGGCACTGTAAAGCAGTATATAAGTCTAAGTGCTATTGCTATTGCTATCTGTAGCAAGGAATTGTAGCAAGGAAAGAAATAGATATCTGCTCTTCTTTTACACTTACATAGGTTTTATAGAAAACTTCAAACCCAACGCATGCTCTCTTAACACATCCCCAGGACATTTTGTTCCTGGGGTCAAAGTAGCCGTCCTTGAACTAAGGGTATTGTTTCAATCTGATATTGCCGAGTTGGAATTACGATCACACTATTGACTTACCTTCTCAATGATTAAACAGGGACCAAAGTTCCTTATCACCCAATCAACCCTCCAATGAATACAAAATGATGTCAAATCCAACAACCTTCTTCCAAATAATAGTTTCCACTCTTTGAACACCCAGCATCGCTTTCTTCTTTTGTTATTCCCTTTCTGAGGTTTATTTGAATGTTTGGGGAAATATTGACTTCATAGCCTGGTTGACCACAATAATAATATTCAGGATTAAGTCTGCTCGTCATTTGGGGGGAATTTGAGTCCCATTTTTTTCCTTTTCTGGATTATTTCATGAATTATGCCTCTTGTCCGTTACAATTCTGAATGAATGAATGTTGCTGGGAGGGGCAGAAAATCTTTTTTTAAAAAAAATTATTTCATTCAATCCCATTCCTTTTGCTTCAGTTCTCCGCTGTCACGACAATTAAGAAAGACGGATAAATTGAGTGCCTCCCCATCTGCATATAGGTAAGTAGGAACCAGCCCCATTTTTTGTGGGTTCTAGAAATAAATGGGCTGTCATGAGACATGGTGTTAATCATAATGATACAATTCAGCTTGGATCCTTAGGAATTCAGTTTGTCTTTCTCAGTTTGACTCCCACAATATAGCCATCCTCAAATCCACCCAGCGGGTTTGAATCTGTCTGGTTGGGTGAACTCTTCCCTTATTGTTAAATTTTAATCTGGTGGCAATACTGTGAGTCCAGTTCTACTATCAACTGTCCCCCTGATTTGGGAAAAAAAATGGATCTCATCCATATCCATCTGAGTATAGGAAAAGATAGTTTCGATAAGAATTCCATTCCAATTTGCAAACCAATGGACGAAAAAGTAGCGAACGCAGAAATACCAGACATTCTCTGAACCGATGGACGAGCTGGTCACAATCAAAGCATACAATTCTTGCTTAGTCATTCGAAGCGCCTGTTCAGAGCACTGGCTTAATTCAGAGCCAATCAAATTGCATTTAGTCCGAATCTTCCTTACTGCCTGACCTGAAAAATTACGGTCCTGTTAACCCTAGATAATAAGGCTGATCCAATGCAGCCGCATTCCCAGTTTTCTGGCGCTCTCCGTTAATCTTCTGATACGCATGCATACCCTGAAGTCTGACGCGCGGCTAAAACCATCCGTGCAAGCTGGGTGAAACGATTCCACAGATGGGTTCAGTCAGCAGTGCTCAAAATGCCACATTAATTCCTATCATGTGATCCTGCACCATAGTAGCTCTCCTTGGCCCATGTGAAAGGATTTGCACATATGAATCGTGCTCTGGTTTTACCGATGCCTGTGTTGTCAAGAATAATACACCAATGACTTGGAAATGGACCGAAAAACTTAGCTCCCTTTGAAGGGTCCTTCATGGTCTCTGAGTTTGCGTTTTTTTTAATTGCAGACGTTTTATTACTAAACTAGGTAACATCCTCAGTGCTGGGAGCACTGAGGATGTTACTTCATTCGCGTCATGAAATGTCTATAAGAAGACAACCAAGCTCAGAGAGCACCAAGGACCCCTCATTTCAACCCTGAACTACAAATATTCTCCTTTACCTCCCTTCCTCTGTCTGGAGCAACATTTTACGGCAGGTAATCTTGATCCGAAGAGTCCGTCGAAATTTCACTTACTAAGATATGCTTATCTTCCTTTTCCTTTTAAGTAAAGTGACTTAAATGTTTGTTTTAAAAATGCATACACCGGTAGATTGTTATAGATATTCGTAAGTTGCATAACCCCACAATTTTGGATGTCGAGTACATGAGAGTTTTGAAGTTTTTCCTCTTTGTTCTTTTATTTTTGTGCATAAAAATTCAACAATTAATAAGAAACGATAAGTTACTTCTTAAAACGAGAATTGAATGTAGATTTTAACAATCTTGGGGGGTTTTTTTGCCCCCAAAGGAAACAAAATCCTGACTCTCTTAACTTACCGCTTAAAGGAAGAAAAAGGAGAGATTTAGAAAAGTAAACTTGACAAACCTTAATCTTTGAGGACACCTGTACCCGAATCGGTCCTTTTCTCCTGCTGGCTGTTTGAACACCAAGTGGGTTTACCAAAATCAGGGAATGTTAAGAATAGTAGGTGTTGTGGGTGTGGCTTTCTAAAGAGGGGTATTCCGATTGACTAATTAGTACTGTGAATGGTTTAATCAAAGATCTTCCAAATTATGAACAGAGAAGTTGTCTAGCATGAAGAGCCTTAGTAAGACCACACCTGGAATACTGTGTCCAGTTTTGGTCATCACGATATTAAAAAGATGTTGAGACTCTGGAAAGTGCAGAGAAGAGCAACAAAAATGATTAGAGGACTGAAGGCTACAACATATGAAGAACAGTTGCAGGAATTGTGTACGACTAGTTTAATGAAAAGAAGGACTAGGGGAGACATGAGAGCAGTCTTCCAGTATCTTAGGGGTTTCCCCAAAGAAGAGGGGGTCAACCTATTCTCCAAAGCCCATGAAGGCAGGACAAGAAACAACGGATGGAAACTAATCAAGAAGAGGAACAACCTGGAACTAAGGACACATTTCCTGACAGTGAGAACAATTAATCAGAGGAATAATGTACCTCCAGAAATTGTGGGTGCTCCATCCCTGGAGGTTTTAAAGAAGAAATTGGACAGCCATTTGTCTGAATTTGTATAGGGTTTCCTGCCTAAGCAGTGTCAGGCCGAAGCCATTTTAGTTGCAGTCTTTGGCCTGCCACACTTTGTAGTATTTTAATGTGCATTCTTTACTGTGGGAATTTTGGGAGGGGGAATTGCATGAGGGCTGTCTATGTAGCCATAACAAATTCTTTCTAGAAAGTCAAGGTCGTTCTTTGTCTTCGCACTCTTGCACCTGCACGGAAGGAGATGGGTGGATCTGCCAGGCTGGCAGTTGGACATTGGTCAACGTGATGGACTTGGGGATGTGGGGACAAGGACTTGAACTTTCAACTGGGTGGTGAACCCCAAAGGACTTCAGATTTGGGATTCACCCAGATGTGCCAACATGGCTCTGTTAATAAATTGGAACTTTGAGGAAGCAATTGCCTCGGACTCTGATTTAATTTTAGATGCTATTTGGAACCCTGACAAGCAGGGGGTTGGATGAGAAGATCTTCAAGCTCCCTTCCACCTCTGTTATTTTGTTATTCAACAGTCACTCATCATAAAAGTTCAAAATGCCATGAACGCTGTATTTTCAACATTTCTGAGCTGTCAAATTAAACTCTATTCCAGTTTGTAAACGTCATAGTATAGTTCCTTCTTTTTTTACTCAGCCATAAAGGTCAAGTCTTCTAACACTGTATAGGCGTTTCCTTGCAACACTAGAAAACATATTTAAGTCATCATAAATCAACATTTAACCTCTCTGGAATAGTGACAAATGGCACTTATTCATTTTGCGATGATGGCTTGATGGAACTATTACCTTATTTTTTGCATGTAATTACTTAAGATCCACAAAGACTTTTTTTAAAAAGGTGTGTATTATGATTGTTATCATTGAAATCAGGAGTGGTTTCTTTGCTTTGGGAAGAATGCCAGTTCACATAGCCATCATGCCAAGGGATTAAAAATAAATAAGGGGTGTGTATCCTCCCTTCAGATAATTAAAAATAGTGTTTTCGTGCAAGAGGAACAACGGAGAAGGCTTGGCAAACAGAATTGCCATGTGGGAAACCAACTGCATAACCTTTTCCTTAAAATAATATCAAAGAGCAGGAGTCCCACATCAATCTTACTCTTAATTTTGTATTTACACACACATCCCCTACAAAATCGTAACAAACTTCCCTCAATTGATTTCAGGAGAATCTACTCTGTTCTTAATCTCATGTTATAGCTCAGTAAAAACCCAGCAAAGCTGGATCCCGAATGAGGCAATATCCCATGGCCAACATCAACAAAAGCAATGTATTGATTAGTCGTCTGACCATATCAAAAAGCTATAAAACCAATACAGAGAAAACCGTAGGACATATAGTGTCCGTAATAAATAGTGAAGGCCAAACCCTTCCAAATAGACTGTCCTCTTCATCTTAATAATGAGACCATCTTGGGGGTGAAATCTAGATCTTTAAGAATCTCTACATCTGAAATTCTCAATCTTGGCAACTGTTAAGACTTGTGGACTCCAACTCCCAGAATTCCCCAGCCAATATAGTGCCATAAATTTGGCAACACTGTACAGTGGTATCTCAGTACTCATCCTTAATTGGTTCCAGGAGGCGCGATAAATGCAAAAAATGAGAAGTACCAAATTTCCTCCCGTAAGGCATAATATAGTGAGTCGCAGGCAACCGACACTGACAAATTCTAGCTTATGCGTTGAGTACCAAACAAACGATGAGTATCGGGACAAAATTTTCCCCTCAAAATGCTTTTGAGTACCAAATTCGATGAGTTTCAAAGCAGTTGAGTACCCAGGTAGCACTGTACTCCATAGAATGACAAGTAGTGAGAAGAACCAATGAACGTGGCTTCAAACGGAGGCAATTAATGTGTTGAAACAACACACACCCTGGTGCAATTTTAATAAAGCGAAACCCGGGTTAAACTTTACTTGGTTCACACACTGAGTTAAAGTCTAATCACTTGCTATTTTTCACGGGTGGCTATTAACGCCATATTTTATTGTCTTCATCATGAACAAGCACTGCTTGTCTCACAATCCAGGCAATTAGCAGGAGGCAGTGCTTTGTTCAGAAATTTCACAGTACATCTTAGTGTTTCATTAGATTTAGGAACTGTGACATTTTTGCTTGTGTGCGTACGTGCTGTAAATTAGGGCTGGATCAAAAGAAAAAGCAGAAATAATATTACGAGAGTTTCATTTGTATTAGAACTTTCAGTGCATGCCAAGTTGAGGTAAGACATCAGGACCTATCTAAAGATACTATCTCCCCTTAGCTCCCTCCCTTACATTAATTTTAATTCCTTACATCCTTTTTTTCTTTAAACTCTCTCATCTTTATTCTTTAATCATTTATTCATAAGCTTCATTCTTTAATCACTCGCCCATATCTGCCCATTAGTGTCTTGGTCAAGTTGGTGAGACCCTTAATTCTACATATTTCAAGGCCACCAGATTAAAAAGTCAGTAATAACTTCATTGTTAAGTCTATCCAACACGCCAGATGATTTGAATCATTCCCAAACTGAACTGTGGGAGTCTCTTCAGCTCAAATCAGAAAATCAAGTTTGTTCCATCAGACTCAATGCCTCTTTAAATTGATTTGGATGAACTTTTGCATATAATAATATTGCAAGTTGACTTTTATTATGTCTTTATTTTGCAAATTAGCTCTGGAGTTGATACTTTACAGCGAGCTTTCAAGGCTGCAGAAATCCACAGATGTTCTGACTAAGCCAACATTTAGCACTGGGTGTTACAAATTCTCTGCCAAAAAAGTTGAAGTTAAATGCAAACCAGGGGTGGGTTCTGGTTTCTCCCGCTGCTGGTTCGCTCAGGGACGTGCCGTGCGCGTGTGCATGCATAGTACTTTAAAAAAAGCTTCTGTGCATGTACAGAAGCAAAAAACAAGATGCTGGCGCCTATGGCGCTGCCGAGAGAACTGGCTTGGGGGCGTGGCAGGCCTGGGTCGCTGCCGGTTCCAGCGACCCAGGCCGCCAAGTTACTACCGATCCTATAGAACCAGTCCGAACCGGGAGGAACCCACCTCTGATGCAAACCCTGAAGCTAATGTTCTTCCTTAGCAGTTCGCAAAATCTCTGTCAGGGATGGTAAAAAGAGACATCCTTCGGTGAACTCGGTGGGATATGTATTAAATCCAGAAGAGTGGTTACTGATAGTTGTAGACAAGTAAGAAACTGATTTGGATGTTTATGTGA
The DNA here is from genome assembly GCA_023053685.1 of Diadophis punctatus similis. Classification (NCBI taxonomy): domain Eukaryota; kingdom Metazoa; phylum Chordata; class Lepidosauria; order Squamata; family Dipsadidae; genus Diadophis; species Diadophis punctatus. Next base: position 571,117 of record JALIGW010000050.1, on the reverse strand, counting down.
TTACGTATATAATTGTTAGTGCATGTTGCACTAAGAAGGAATGTATGATTGTACCACGTCTACTTTAGCTCTGAAATAGGATAGCAATATCAATAGCACTTAGAAGACATATACACCGCTTCACAGTGCTTTTACTGCCCTCTTTAAGCAGTTTAGAGAGTCAGCGTATTCCCCCCAACAATCTGGGTCCTCATTTTACCAACCTGGGAAGGACAGAAGGCTGAGTCAACCTTGAGCCGGTCTGGATCGAACTCTTGACTATGGCCAGAGTCAACCTGCAATATTCCATTGACAGATAGGAATTTTCCTATCAAGAGGCGATTTAGGATCTTGCTTCCCTGAAGTCATTCGTAGTTAGAAAATAAAACCGAGGTTCAATTCTAATTAACAAAATATTTATTTTAGTACAAAAGTAACAAAAGAATAAACCTTTAATAAGCTACATCTTCTCAGCTAAGGATTTCACGTCTGCCTCGGGCGAGGCATTGAAGGAGAAGGAAGGTAGGAGGAGACCAACTCCTGGAATGCACGCATGCGTAGTAAAACATATCACATGTCTGCTTGATTAGGAAATACAATAAACCTAGAAATAGTAGAGATGCACAACTGGCAATTATTCACATTGTGACATCCATTCTAACCACTGTGCCACCATGGCTCTTGGCACAAGGACGTGCCACCATATCAAAGGGTTTACATTTTACAGGTGGTCCTTGTTTAACCGCAACTATTCAAACTTAGGACAGTGCCGAATCAGTGATAGCTACAACTGGTGCTTGCACTTGTTGTTGCTCTCGTGATCACATGATCACAACACGTGACCTTCCCTGCTCGCTTCCAACAAGCAAGGTCAATGGGGAAGCCAGCAGGAAGTTTCAAGTTACAGTCTTGTGAGGTCCTCACTTAACAATCTTATGAGGACCCAGATTGTTGGGGGCAATATAAATATACATTGCTTACTGGTGTAAACCGCTTAAAGAGTGCTTGCACTGTGAGGCGGTATATAAATGTCACTAATAAATAAATAATAAAAACAATAGCAACTGGAACTATCAGAACTGTTGTCACTAAGCAGTATCACTAAGCATGTTTTTGAAATGATGACTATATTTGTTTCTTTGCGTGCTTATTTTATTAAATTTCTTTGCTGCCCATCTTGGAGAGGTGGCTCTGCTTAATAATTGGGAGTTTCTGGTTCCAGTTTAGCTCTGTTAAGTGAGACCAGTTGTATTGCTTTGTTACCAGAACATTGGCTAAAGTGACTGCAGCAATGCTGCTTTGATGACCCAGTTTTGCAAGTCGTAAAAAAAATCAAATTATTTTGCAGCTCGATCTGAGTTTGACCATATTGACTGGCCAAAGATCAGCTGCGCCTAAATAATGGACTAATGCTTATAAAATAATAGTCCCTTAGGCACCAGGAGAGAGACCAATCAATCAATCACAATAGAGCTGGAAGGGACTTTGGAGGTCTTCTAGTCTAACCCCCTATACATTTCAGACAAATGGCTGCCCAGTCTCTTCTTAAAAACCTCCAGTGATGGAGCACCCACAACTTCTGGAGGCAAGCCGTTCCACTGATTAATTGCTCTCACCACTAGGAAATTTCTCCTTAGTTCTAGGTTGTTTCTCTCCTTGATTAGTTTCCATCTGTTACTTCTTTTCTTGCCTTCTAGTGCTCTGGAAAATAAGTTGACCCCCCTCTTCTTTGTGGCAGCCCCTCAGATATTAGAAGATTGCTATCATGTCACCCCTAGTCCTCCTTTTCTCTAGACTAGACATACCCAGTTCCTGCAAATGTTTTTCATATGTTTTTTAGTCTTTATTTCAGATGTGTCAGTTTTCCCTACTGGCACATGAAGACAGGATGAAAGTAGCTTCCAGTATGTCTGAATTGAGAAAACGTTCATTTCTTCTTGTGGTTGATGATTATTCTAAGTACTTGGAAATCCTAGACTTGGGACGATACGTCCTTGGCTGCGATTACTGGCAAGTGAAGTTCTTGAATTGCAGGACACGGGATTCCTGTTGAGCTTGTTTGGGATCATGTTCATTTTGCAAGTCAAACAATGCAAGTGTTTACTCATAAATCCAACATCTAGCACAGTGCTTCCAGTCCTACTTCTCTGCAGTTCTGGGCCAGCAGGGAGGATGACTCAGGCCATAATAATGTGGCTGAAAAAAAGTATTGTGGGGAGCCCCCATCCATACCTTCCCCTGCTTGATGAACATACAGACTCAGGAGAAAGGTTAGGAAACCCAGATGCCTTCTGTTTCCAGCTCCTCTGAAATGTCAACTTTGCGCTTTCTAACCACTCATCTTCCCAAATAGGAAGAGACAATCCGTCAGCAAGCAAGGAACAGATCTCATTTCTGCACTGCTCACTTTGCAATTTCCAAGAGTCCCCTTTTAACTTTTCATGTCTACCTGAGCTGATAAATTCACTCCTTGATCTGACAGAGATCATAATTACTCTGTACAGTAGAAAATGAAGTGCCACCACAGTTGTTGCTTTCAAAACAAAAGAAAAGAAAAGAAAACTTTCTTTTCTGGTTCTCAGTCTCTATCTGCTTTTCACAGTAAAAATAAAGAGTGGATAACTAGATTTAAGACCGTTCATTGATTTCAGTTCAGGGTTTATACCAGCACTTGGGATTCAAAAGCACTTTGTGCATTAGGGCAGATGTCTACAGCTTATTAAAGCAACTACCTCTTTTCCTTCAGCTCTTCAGAAGAAGCTTCTCGGACGAGAAACGAAACGTCTTCAAAGAAAAACCAGAAAGTCCAGCTGCCTCTTGAAAAAGCACCTTTGGGACCAACCATGACCTGGATGACTGAGAATCTCCATAGACAAGAAAGGAAAGGAACCGCTAAGCACCAGATAGTTTTTGCTCTCAAGATGATTCTTTATTGGCTCGAAAGCTAAGTTGTCTCTTAATTTATGGGGCAGGTTTCTCCAAAGGAGAACGTTTCCCCCAAGCATACCCTTGAAAAACCGCTTCACTGCTGCAGGATCTTCTGAGATGGTACAAGCAGAGCAATCTAACAAAATGTACAACACTGCATGCTCACCGCATCTCTTTTGTTCCATTGCATCTCCTGGGTGTGTGTATGTGTGTGTTTGTGTTTAAACAGGGGCATCCGTTAGGCCAAATGGTGGGCCGTCATAGGTCCTCTTTGTCTCCTTCTGAAGTCTATTTAAAAGTATGTCTTTAGGCCAGGCTCATCCATTTTATTTTTGGAAGCCTAGTTTCCAGTTAACCTAGAGGGCTTCCTTGTTTGAATCAGTCAACGAGTGACAATATTTGTTAGGGCTATTTCTTCAACCCTAGTTGGGTCCCAGTTGTCCCCATGTCACTTTCCTGCTTCTGATCGTGCGGGTGGCACCATTTATTTAGACTTACGACATGGCAAACTAAAAAAAAACTATGTTAAAATCAGAGGAAATTTAAAAAAGAAACAACAACAAACTAAAACTTTGTTTTATAGAAGTCTGTAGAGATTCTCCGTCACCCAGGACATGGTTGTCCCAAAGGTGCTTTTTCAGGAGGCAACTGGACTTTCTTGTCTTTTCTTTCTGAAGACGTTTCGCTTCTCATCCAAGAAGCTTCTTCAGCTCTGACAGGATAGTGGGGAATGGAAGGGTTTATACTCCTTGCAGACAGCTGGTCATTTGCATCCTTTTAGAGGGTAATTCAAGCACTTGGAGGTTTATCTGTGGGTCACCTGAGTAGTGCTCCTGGTTCCTATAGTCTGCATTTTTTTACTCTTGAAATCCATTCCTACTCCCACACCATTCAGAGGGTGTTCATCACAAATTGTATAGCTAAAAGTCTGTAGAGATTCTCAGTCATCCAGGTCATGGTTGTCTCAAAGGTGCTTTTTCAGGAGGCAACTGGACTTTCTTGTTTTTTCTTTTGAAGACGTTTCGCTTCTCATCCAAGAAGCTTCTTCAGCTCTGACAGGATAGTGGGGAATGGAAGTGTTTATACTCCTTGCAGACAGCTGGTCATTTGCATCCTTTTATTTTATTTTATTTTATTTGCATCCTTTTAGAAGGTCATTGAAACACTTGGAGGTTTATCTGTATCCTCAGGGTCACCTGAGTCGTGCTCCTGTTTCCTGTAGTCTGCAATTTTTTTTCCTCTGGAAATTCATCCCTACTCCCACACCATTCCAAGGGTGTTCATCCCAAATTGTATAGCTAAAAGTCTGTAGAGATTCTCAGTCATCCAGGTCATGATTGTCCCGTTTTTTTATAGAGTTGGTGAAATATTTACTAGTGCTGTCATGGGCTGTTCTCTTTAACGGGAACTTTTAAAGTTTGGACAGTAAACAGAATCTGGTTTCTGAATTTATGATTCCAAAGAAAGGTGTGGAAGACATACAGAAAATAGAACTGGAAGCTGGATAGAAAGAGAAGATGGTGAATTGGGAGCTCATCAGGAGCATTTGTTGGAAACGACGTAAACCAAGAAAGTTTCCCTGCTCACGTCAGCGCATGTCAGCTATGGAAGAGACTCGCGACCTAAGAAAATGGAATTTTCCTTCAGATCTGGTTCTCCCTGGCTGCAGGCAACGCTTGATGAACTTTCCAAAGCCTGCTAATATCTTGATATTTATGTTATTCATTTTATCAGAAAGCAATCTTCTTCCTTGATCCTTGCTGGCACCCCAAGCACACCATGGCCTGTAATTTTTATATATTCATCTACATTTCATATTAGGTCAAAGTGACCTAAATCCTCCCTCTCCCCCCGCTTTGTCTCTTTGATCCTTCGTTTCTGTGACTTCACTTTACCTGCGCCAATGCTTCCAAGAATTTAAAAATGCAGTAATTACGCAATATCTGCTCTGCTTTGTTCATGCTGCCTTAAGATATTATTTAATTGAAAATTATTTTACGGTAGCTTTTTTCTGTTTTTTAACCAACCCTACCGCTTACTTTTACTAAAAATTACGGGGTTGATTTCCTTAAATTTCCTTAAACCAGTTAAATATAACCCAGCAGTGTGCAGCGGCAGCCAAAAAAAGCCAACACAATCCTAAGAGGGATACAATCAAGATCAAGTGAGGTACTAATACCACTCTATAAAGCCTTAGTAAGACCACACCTAGAATACTGCATCCAGTTTTGGTCACCACACTATAAAAAAGATGTTGAGATGCTAGAAAGACTCTAGAAGAGCAACCAGGATGATTAGGGGACTGGAGGCTAAAACATATGATGAACAGTTGCAGGAATTGGCCATGGCTAGTCTAGTGAAGAGAAGGACCAGGGGAGACTTGATAGCAGTCTTCCAATATTTGAGGGGTTAGGGCAGTGATGGCGAACCTATGGCACGGGTGCCACTGGTGGCACGCGGAGCCATATCTGCCGGCACGTGAGCCGTTGCCATAGCTCAGCTCCAGCGCACATGTGCGTACACGCCAGCTGATTTTTGGCTCATGTGGAGGCTCTGGGAGGGTGATTTTGGCCTCCGGAGGGCCTCCGGGGTGGCGGGGGGAGCATTTTCGCCCTCCCCAAGTTCTAAGAAAGCCTCTGGAGCCTGGGGAGGGCAAAAAATGGGCCTACTGGGCCCTCTGGAAGTCGGTAAATAGGGGAGTGGGGGGTCACACACGCATGCACAGGGGGATGAGGCAAGTGGGGGGCTTTGAATTATGGATGTGGGCACGCATGCGTGTGCAATAGCGCGTGCGTGCACTATTTCGGCACCCGAGGAAAAAAAGGTTCGCCATCACTGGGTTAGGGTTAGGGTTAGGGTTAGAAACAAAAAATACAAAAAGGATGGATTTGAAGGATAAGTATGAAATGAGGGATAAGAGAAAATGAATAGTATGGAAGATAAGTAACAGCGATTAAATCAGAAGAAAATGGAAAATTAAAAGTGGTAGACCCAGGCGACAAAAATAAGTGGTAAAGGAGGCAGTATTACGACAGTAGTAAATATACCTAGAAAAAAATACAATATATGTATAAATATGGATATGGGAAAAATATGAATTTAAGAGTAGCACCAATGATTAAATGAAGTTAGGGATTTGAGTTACCTGTCTGTTAACCATAAAATGGATTATGATTATATTTACTCTGGAAGGGACAAGAGGGAGGAAGAGGAAGTAGAAAAGGAAGGGGAGAGGAGGGATGTAGGAAAGAGGGATAAAAAGAGAGAAGGTAGAGGGAAGAGAGGGAGATAGAGGGAGGGGAGTAGTATGAAATATTAGGGGAAAACAGACGGGCGATAAAAGTACAAAAGGTGCAAAATCAGGATGTTTGTTTATGGTTTACTGGATAGAAATGTATAACTATGTATATACTGTATATTTTGATATGATTTATGGTATATGTATGGATGTTCATGTGGAGGTGGTGGGGAAAAAAAGAAAGGATACTGAAATATTTTAGATGACAACCTATCTTTCAACTGTATTTGCTTCTTCTCAATTGAAGGCAAGTCTGGATCAGCCTTCCTTTATCTGGTGCTTTTGTCAACTTGATTTGCTTCAGTTTCTATAGTAATTGAGGTATTGGACTATATACAGGTAGACCTCGACTTACGACCACAATTGATTGCAAAATTTCTGTTGCTAAGTGAGACATTTATTAAAGAGATCCCCCCCTACGGTTTTATGACGTTTCTTGCCACAGTTGTTAAATGAATCACTGCAGTTGATAAGTTTGCAACCCAGTTGTTAAGTGAATCTGGTTTCCCCATTGACTTTGCTTGTCCGAAGGTTACAAAAGGGGATCACATGATCCCAGGATCCTGCAACCGTCATAAATATCATAAATATGAGTCAGTTGCCAAGAGAGTGAATTTTTGATCACGTGACCACACTTTCATAAGTGTGAAAAACGGTTTATGAGTCACTTTTTCCAGTTGTGTTGTAGCTTCAAGCAGTCACCAAAGCAACTGTTGTAAGTCGAGGACTACCTGTATGGTTAGAGCCAGGTACAAATGATCCTTTAGATCAGTGGTTCTCAGCCTTCCTAATGCCGCGACCTGTGCCCCGCTCCCGTGCCCCCACCACGACCCATCCTGCCGTCGCGGCTGCCGCTGCGACCCCCGCCCCGCCGCCGCCGTTTGGGTTCTTTTACCCTCTGCGCATGCGCAAAGCGTTCTGCGCATGCGCAAAGCGTTCTGCGCACGCGCAGAGGGTAAAAGAACCCAAATGGCAGCATCCAGGCAAAGTCTCCCGACCCCTGTGAAAGGGTCGTTTGATCCCCAAAGGGGTCGCGACCCCAGGTTGGGAACCGCTGCTTTAGATATAGCTGCTCGTCCCGATTGCCTAGATATTGTAGTGTGAAAATATTGGACTAGGAGAGACATAAATTCAAGTCCCCATTCAACTGAAGAAGCTTCCCAGGTGACCTTGGGCGAATCATGTGGTCCAACTTCTTTCATAGGATTGATGAAGATGCAATCTAAGACATCACAAACTCCTGGAGAAAAAAGTAGGATATTATGGGATCTGGAACTTTCAAGGCAGGTATGGAGAACCTGTGCCCCCAAAAGATGACTTCAGGTCCAAGTTTAAGTTTAAGTTTATTTGTATTTATATGCCGCTCAACTCTGCAGTCCAAGATATAGCAGTATATAGTCCAAGGTATAGCATCTCAAAATTGTGAGAACTGGAGATGTTTCTATGGCCCACTCTGCTTAAAATCAAACTTGATTCCCCCCTTTCTCATGCTCGTTTGTCTCTCCCAATCTCTTTTGTGTTGTGTGGTTTAAAGTTGGCTTGCCAAGGGTTGTAGGACTTGCTATTATCTCTCAAGAAGCTGAAGATCAAGTTAAAATGTAATAAATATACGTTTATTATGATACGGACCAAGGGAACACTTGTTATGGGGGCCTCGTGCTTTGCTTTTACATCGTCTCATTCCATACAACCTTAACAATATTTGCCACAACCCAAACGAATGGACAATATCCCAAAGAGCAGAAGCGTTGCACCAACTCCAGCTTTGTAGGCACGCTAAACGTCTCAATCATTAATCCAGGTTACAATTAGGATTGTGGATACAAAGCCTTTGCCAACGGAGCATTCACAGTCATTCTCTGAGCAAATTTGGAAAGCTCTTGAAGTTGAGTAATAATTTATTTACACATACATGATTTGAACAGAGGAGGGACACAAAAGTACATGTGACAGCTGACACCTTCTGTCGACATCAGAGGTGGTCCTTGGTGTTCTCTGAGCTTGGTGGGTTTTTTTGCAGACATTTCATTACCCAACTAGGTAACATCATCAGTGCTGTTGGTGTTACCTAGTTTGGGCCATGAAACGTCTGCAAGAAAATCACCAAGCTCAGAGAGCACCAAGGACCCCTCACATCCCAAATACATTGCAAATACATTGCAAATTCTATATTCACTCTCAAGTTTTTCTCTCTGCCTTTCTCCTCATCTTTTGTTTCGTTCATTGCTTCTTTTCATAAATGATCCCTTTTGGCTCCTTGCGACTGGTCAGCAGGCTGTGGAATTATGATGAGTCATCTTTGACCAAGCATCCTTGAGTAATTAATGCTGGAATATCACAGCTAAAACCCAGTGCTCAGCATGCTAGAATGGGCAACCTTTATTTATTTATTTAGTGGGGAGTGGAAGGAGGGGCTTGTTTCGTATTTCCCCCCCTTTTTCAGCAGCTGGGAATCACATGGGTCAGGCTAATGATGCCGAGTTTTCCTTCCTTCCTTCTTTCCTTCTTTCCTTCTTTCCTTCTTTCCTTCCTCCCTCCCCCACTCCCCCCTCCTCCCCTCCCCCCTCCCCATTTTCCTCCGTCCCTCCCTTCCTTATATTCGACAGCTTGTCCTCTCTCTCTCCCTCCCTCCCTCCCTCTCCCTCCCTCCCTCCCTTATAGTGACAGCTTGTCCTCTCTCTCTCTCTCTCTCTCTCTCTCTCTCTCTCTCTCTCTCTCTCTCTCTCTCTCTCTCTCTCTCTCTCTCTCCCTCTCTCTCCCTCCCTCCCTCCCTCCCTCCCCCCCTCTCCCTCCCTCCCCCCTCTCTCTCTGGAGGAGTCATTGGGAAGTTGGCCAAGCCCCATCTCCTTGCAGAAATCTGACCGGCAGCCTAAAACAATGACTCTTAAAGAGATAACTGCCTGCAGTTCCTTTTCCTGTGCAGGAAACCCAGTTCTGCTAGCCATAATCTGCAAAGTAAGCATGTCTATGTTTTTATTTTTATTATTTCCGCCTTATCCTCCTCCTTGGCACTGGATTCTTGGAACCGGCCCAGGCACATTATAACCTTTGACTATGGCTGCTATTATTGTTAATGAAAAACTTTTATGATTGCTTAGATTTTCTCATTTTTGGTTTGGCAATTCCATCAAGTACTTTAGGAATCAGGTCAGATGTCAGTTCTTTCTTCTGTTGAGCTCAGGTCAGGTTGACCCAGGGTAGCACCTTAAGCATGAACTGGCCCAAAGGACAAACTCACTGTTGTCTTAAAATGCAACAAGATGATGCAAATTCGTATGTATGTATGTACTGTATGTACTGTATGTATGTATGTATGTATGTATGTATGTATGTATGTATGTATGTATGTAGCAATAGTAATAGCACTTAGACTTATATACCGCTTCATAGTGCTTTCCAGCCCTCTCTAAGCGGTTTACAGAGTCAGCATATTGCCCCCCAACAATCTGGGTTCTCATTTTACCGACCTCAGAAGGATGGAAGGCTGAGTCAACCCTGGGCCGGTGAGATTTGAACAGCTGAACTGCTGAACTAGCAGTAGCCTGCAGTGCTGCATTTAACCACAGTGCCACCTCGGCTCTTAAGGACTTCATTTTACCGACCTCAGAATGGGTCCTCATTTTACCGACCTCAGAAGGATGGAAGGCTGAGTCAACCTTGAGCCTGGTGAGATTTGAACAGCTGAACTGCTGAACTAGCAGTCAGCTGAAATAGCCTGCAGTGCTGCACTTTAATCACTGCGCCACCTCAGCTCTTTTGTGTGTGTGTGTGTGTGTGTGTGTGTGTGTGTGTGTGTGTGTGTGTGTGTAATAGGTATTGATTGGATGAGGTCAAACAAAAGATTTAAAAAAAATAGATATGAATCTTTGGAGAAGGGAAGACTTTTTTTCAGCAGTGCCCCAAAACACAAAATACAATTCCAGAAAAAGCTAAACTCCATCTCAAAACAAAGGTGAACCTTAGAAGGCGTTATCACGAGATGTTCGCTATTATAAGGTTAAAACTTCCTTCTTCTGTACCATTCTAAAATCTACGCTTATATTTCTATCTACCTCTACCTCCCTCTATTGTTTATTGGTTTCCTAGGTTGCATAATTAGCTGAATAACTTATCAAATAAAGGGCACGAACCATCGAAAATGTGAGGGACTACCGACTTCCATTTTTTTGAAGGGTGTGTGGACTTCTTGCTCAATTTATGACCTGTTTTTTTGCTCTGCCATTCGGAGAGCGTAAGGCATCTGAGGGTTACCCATTATTTTGTTCATGAAAAAGTCATAAAACCAGAGAGGAAAATAACAGAACACGAGAAGGAAGGTGTAGCTATTCTTGCCTGGAGTGTATAAACCTTTTGGTTGCTCAGCCAGTAAAGCATGCAGAACATCAGAGAACACGGGCGAGAGATCCGATGAGCAAATCGAAACCATCCCACTGAGGAACATCCTCAAGTTATGGATGTAATCCTCGCCATAATCTTTCTTCACATCTGGAGCTAGGCTAGCCAGAATCGTCTGTTCTTCCTTTTTCCAGTCTTCAGGATTCCCCCCGATTGCTAGAAAACCAACAAATTCATTTTTTTAATGTCTAACCTCTTTGGTTTCTCCTCAGAAGTTTATTTATTTATTTATTTATTTATTTTGTGAGATTTATATACCGCCTCACAGTGCAAGCACTCTCTAAGTGGTTTGCACCATTAAGCAATGTATATATTTATATTGCCCCCAACAATCTGGGTCCTCATTTTACCTACCTCGGAAGGATGGAAGGCTGAGTCAACCTTGAGCCGGTGAGATTTGAACCGCTGACCTGCGGATCACAGTCAGCTAAAGTGGCCTGCAGTACTGCCTCTAACCGCTGCGCCACTCCAACGGATAGTTACCGGATTTTTTGGAGTATAAGATGCACCTTCCCACCCCCAAAAGAGGCTGAAAATTTGGGTGCATCTTATACTCTGAATATACCTTTTTCTAAGCTTTTTTTTCAGCCCTAACGAGGCACTAACGATCTTCCCGGCTCTTCCCGGCTTGCAGGCTTTTTAAATTGCTACTCCCTCCGAAGAAGGTTTTTTTAAGCCCTAACCAGGGGATAAAATAATGTGCTGAAGCTGACCAGACTAAGGACTCTAGCCAGATGAATACCTGGTAGGTAGATTTTTCCCCCTATTTTCCTCCCCAAAAATGAAGGTGCGTCTTATACTCCGAAAAATACAGTAAGACTGTGAAAAGAACAACTGCAATCCAGGCTGCCTTCCAGAGAAGACTGGTATATTGCACAGCTCAGAAGGGGGGGCTGGGAAAATATCTATAGACCCCTCACATCCTGGACATAAACTCTTTCAATTTGTCCCCTTCGGACGGCACTGTAGGGTATCACACCTTCCCCAAAAAGAAAGAGGGTGAAAACTTGTGTGTGCCTTATACACCAAATGTAGCCCTGCCCAGCCACCCCCACCCTTTGGCTTCTGCCTACCAGCAATTTGCCTCCTTGCAGCAAACAGTGCAGAGCCTGATTAGCACAAGCCACTGATTATCTGCTTCCTGACACTCAGCTGATTGATTGAAGCTGCCATGTGCTAAAATGAAAGTGAAACTAAAGCTGCATGGAGGCAAATTGCTGGAGGGAGAGGCAAAGAGTGGGTAGCAATGGGTAGAAACTAAACAAGGAGAGAAGTAACTTAGAACTAAGGAGAAATTTCCTGACAGTTAGAACAATTAATCCATGGAACAGCCTGCCTCCAGAAGTTGTGAATGCTCCAACACTGAAAGTTTTTAAGAAGATGTTGGATAACCATTTGTCTGAAGTAGTGTAGGGTTTCCTGCCTAAGCAGGAGGTTGGACTAGAAGACCTCCAAGGTCCCTTCCAACTCTGTTGTTATTATTATAATGACAGAATTTTATTTTCTTGTGCTAACCAGACTGTGCTGAAACTGGCTGTTTGTTTTTTGCTGCAAGGAGGTAAGTCAATAACTATAAATGCCTATAGAATGTTCAAATTATTATACTTATTTTTAAAGACTGTTTTATTATTGTTCTAGACAACTTAACAAAATGAAGAAGCTTTTTAAAATAAATGCTTGATCTGAAGAGGCCCAGTGCTATTGTATATTCTTTTAAATAGCAGAGAATACTTCCAGAAAGCCACATCAATTTTAAAGATCTGTAAAAGTATAATCTGAAATGTCCTGTTTTAGTATTAAGTATTAAATATTAGTATTAAGTTTAGTATTAAAATAAGGCAGCTGAGTTAAACCCCGACTTAGTCATGTTTGGAGTAGATCTATTTAAATAATTGGGAGGAGTTAGTGTGATTACATTTAAGAAAACTTTCTGGGATTAATATACTGCCATAATGTACATTTCTCCAATTCTTTGCTATTTCTATGGGTCAGACACACATGCACAGAAATACACAGCAAACAGTGTATATCATCTGTGCTGTTTGCTGTTTGGCAAATTGCTGGGAGGCAGAGGCCTTTTTTCCTTGTTTTCCTCCCCCAAAACTAAGGTACGTCTTATACTCCGGTGAGTCTTATACTCCGAAAAATACGGTACATGTTTTGGAGCCTGATGGAGGAGAACTTACATGTTTTGGAGCCTGATGGAGGAGAACTTACATGTTTTGAAGCCTGATGGAGGAGAACTTACATGTTTTGGAGCCTGATGGAGGAGAACTTACATGTTTTGGAGCCTGATGGAGGAGAACTTACATGTTTTGGAGCCTGATGGAGGAGAACTTACATGTTTTGGAGCCTGATGGAGGAGAACTTACATGTTTTGGAGCCTGATGGAGGAGAACTTACATGTTTTGGAGCCTGATGGAGGAGAACTTACATGTTTTGGAGCCTGATGGAGGAGAACTTACATGTTTTGGAGCCTGATGGAGGAGAACTTACATATTTTGGAGCCTGATGGAGGAGAACTTACATGTTTTGAAGCCTGATGGGTGAAGAACGGCAACTTTGATGCCCCACATGGAGAGCTCCTGCCTCATAACGCCAGAAAACATGGAGAGGGCTGCCTTGGAGGCACCATAGGCAGCATACCGTGGCATTGGGATTCCTCCTGCGAGACAAATCAAAATAGTGACTCACTAATGGAGGACAAAAAGCTTCAGGAAAAGCTAAACACTAAGCCGATGTTAAATGCAAAATTCTTAGCAGCAAACAAGTTAAAGGTCTAAATTCTTGTTGGCTAAATATAGTTCTGAAATGCTTGTCTTATTTTTTCCTCTCCTCCTCCTCCTTTTTCTTAAAGGATATTGGAAAAAGAATATTGCCAGGTTTTAAGTACCCCATGGCTTCAAGAAATTAGTCAGTTATTCAGTGCTTTCGACCACCACGGGACTTCTAATATTTATCCGCTTATAATTCTGATGGTTTGCAATTGTCCATTATTGTTGTTCTGCCTTCAGGTGGTTTGGAAAATAGATTGACCATTTCTTCTTTGTGGCAGCCCCATAAATATTAGAAGCTTGCTATCATGTCACCCCTAGTCCTTCTTTTCACTAGACTAGATATACCCAATTCCTTCAACTGTTCCTCATATGTTTTAGCCTCCAGTCCCCTAATCATCTTTGTTGCTCTTCTCTGCACTCTTTCTAGAGTCTCCACATCTTCTTTTACATTGTGGCGACCAAAACTGGATGCAGTATTCTAAATGTGGTCTTACTAAGGCTTTGTAAAGCGGTATTAGTACTTCACGAGAGCTTGATTCTACCCCTCTGTTAATGCAACCTAGGATTGCGTTGGCTTTTTTGGCTACCGCAACACACTTCTGGCTCAGATTTAGATGTTTGTCCACTAAGACTCCAAGATCCCTCTCACAGATACTGTTATTGAACAAGGGTTTCTCATATGTTTTTTTAAATAAAAAAGCAAGTTTGCTATTGCCTCATTTTTTTACTCTGATTCATCCATCCCAACTGTCTGAAACTCTGCTAGCTGGATTAAAAAAAAAACACACATTTTTTTAGCTACCAAACAAAAGAGCCTCAAGCAATTCATGTTCCTCCTGTAAGAAATACTTTTCGCACTGCAGGGAATGAGAATATTACATCATATTTCATTGCATTATCCAATCTTTTGTTTGGGACTTTCTGAAGATGGGATTCAATAGACAAGGGAAAAAAGGTCCCATTTTAATTGATAGATTTGATCCGAAGGCTGCATTGTGTTTATTAGAACCCATGGGAAATCGTAAGCGATGTTAACGCCAATAAAATGCAATTCTGGACATTCTTTTCGTGAATAAGTAAATAAGTAAATGCATGCCTTTCATTAATACATGTTTTATTTTTGCCTTAGGCAAGCTCCATTGCAATACTCAGAGAAGTACAAATTTCAAAAGATAAGTGAGCCGTTGGTTTGCATAGCAGCAAAACACACACAGAGACAGGTGTGCGTGTACACACACACACACACACACACACACACACACACACACACACACACACACACACATAGGCCAGTCCACATTTTCCCTGCATTTTTTGGCCTTGGTATGGCTATAAATACTTTGAGATTAGAAATGTGATAGTGCCCTATCCCTAAGGTGCCAAACTAAATCTTCTTGAATGTTAGATAGCTCAATTGTTTAGCATTGACATATCTGCTTTTTCCTGCCGTCTGATCGTTAGATTCGTGATTCATTTGGAAGCCTTCCACACGGCAGCTCGAAAGGTTCAGAAAAGTGGCTGTTAAGGGAGCAGAATCCAACCCAGGTAATGGTCTATAAATTTACAACTTGCTGGGAAACACGAGCATAACTCACCTGCCAGGCTTGAGACGTTAATAATCCTTCCCTTGGATTTCCGGAGCAATGGTAAGAACATTTTGGATATTTCAACAGGGCCAAAGAAATTTACATCCATGCACTGCTTGTAAGAACTCATGGGGAGCAGCTCTCCATCAGCTACGAAACCCAGGATTCCTGCATTGTTGATAACAGCCCAAAGCTCTGGCAAGGAAAAAGGGAAGGCCAACAAGTGAAGTAATGAATTCCCGTGGCAGGAAGCAGTCCCAGAGCCTGCCTGCCTGCCTGCCTTGTCTATTTTTCCTTCCTTTATTCCTTCACTCTGTCCCTCCCTCCCTATTTTTCCTTCCTTCTTTCCTTCCTTCTTTCCCTCCTTCCTTCCTTTCCTTCCTCCCTCCCTCCCTCCTTTTTTCCTTTTTCCTTTCCTTCCTTCCTTCCCTCCCTCCCTGTTTTCCTCCCTCTCTCCCTGTTTCTCTTCCTTTCCTCCCTCCCTCCCTCCTTTTTTCCTTTTTTCTTTCCTTCTTTCCTTCTTTCCTTCCTTCCTTCCTTCCCCACTCCCTGTTTTCCTCCCTTCCTCCCTCTCTCCCTGTTTCTCTTCCTTTCTTCCTCCCTGCCCTCCTCCTTCCCTCTGTTTTTCCTCCCTCCCTTCTTTGCTTTGCATACATATCTTACCAAACTCTTTTTTTTTTGCCTACTTTTTAAAGCAAATGAACAAAATCAGACATGGTTTTCCTGAGAAGTAGCAACTTTAGATTTTCCAATAGCCAAATGAACTGTTTCTCGATTAAAGCCAAGAGGAATGTTACGAAGACCTTGTACTAAATACTGTTAATAAGCAATAACCCTCCGACGTAAAAGGTTGCATACAAACATAACTCAGAGACTTGTAAACAACAGAACCTTTTTGAGATGGAAGGGGGGAGCCATAAATTAGATCTTTACCCTCAAAATCTCATGTCTGACTTGTAGGATTGATGTATTTCAGACATTAGATAGACTATTGATTTTATTTTTTTAATAGCAGCATTTGGATGTCACAGTGTTGAGATCTGACAATATTTGATGGATAACCGTGTGTGGCTGCAAGGTTTTTCATTATCTAGATTGCAGATATTGGGCAATCGTCCAGCTTGTAGCCACCACCGTTGAGTTGACCACATGCAACTGCGTTAAGGTAGATCTTTTATCTCAATTCCATTCATTCCATCGGCCTCTCAAAGGAGGTAAACATTGATGTCAGCCTCTGATTTTGAAAGACGATTAGGCTGCTCAGGCCAATAACAACATGCCTCCTTTCTGGACCTTTGCAAAAAAAAAAAAATCGCATCGGCAAGAATGAGGATCACAGAGGGTGGGAGAAGTGCAAACAAGCCATACCTTCATTTTGCAACTTCCGCCTTATTTCAAGATAAGCCTCCTTGATTTGCGCAGAACTGGTGATATCCAACTGCAGGACGGAAAGTCTTTCGGAGCAGCTCTCCTTCAGCTTTTTGGCACCGGGCCCTGATGCATTTAAGACGCCGGCAAAGACAGTAAACCCTAAACTGTCAAGGTACTTGGCGAGCTCATGGCCGATCCCACAGTCGGTTCCTATCAAAGAAGCCATTAAAAATAGAAGTATATTTGTATATATGCGGGCATGTGTGTGTGTGCATATAACACATAAATTCTTATTAAAAGAAGCCATTAAAAATATTAGTATATGTATGTATACTAATGTGTGTATATATTTGTGTGTATGTGTATGTATGTATATGCATATGCATATGCATATGCATATGCATATGCATATGCATATGCATATATGTGTATGTATGTAATGTATATATGTGTGTGTATGTGTTATATGTGTGTGTGTTTGTGTGTATGTGTTATATATATACATACATACATACATACATACATACATGGTATGTGTCTGTGTATATACACATGCTTATATTCCTATTAAAGAAGCCATTAAAATATTAATATATGCATATATGTGTGTGTATATATATATATATATATATATATATATATGTGTGTGTGTGTGTGTGTGTGTGTGTGTGTGTGTGTTTGTGTGTATGTGTTATATATACATACATACATACATACATACATACATATATACATGGTATGTGTCTGTGTATATACACATGCTTATATTCCTATTAAAGAAGCCATTAAAATATTAATATATGCATATATGTGTGTGTATATATATATATATATATATATATATATATATATATATATATATATATATGTGTGTGTGTGTGTGTGTGTGTGTGTGTGTGTGTGTGTGTGTGTGTGTTTGTGTGTATGTGTTATATATACATACATACATACATACATACATACATATATACATGGTATGTGTCTGTGTATATACACATGCATATATTCCTATTAAAGAAGCCATTAAAATATTAATATATGCATATATGTGTGTATCTGTGTGTGTGTGTTTGTGTATGTGTGTGTGTTATACAGATATACATACATACATACATACATACATACATACATACATACATACATACATACATGTGACTGTCTTAACACCTGCAACGATTCGCTTAACCACTGTGGCAAGAAAGCTTGTAAACGGGCCAACCCTCACTTAACAAATGTCTGACTTAACAACATGAATTTTGGGCGGGAGGGGGTCATAAGACGAGGATCTCAAAGAGTCTTACAAATCCTCAGAGCAAAGAGTTTGGAATCCAGCACCTGCAAAGAAATGTGAGCATTTCATAACGTTTATGTGAAGGAAGGAATAATGAGAATTTTTTTTCCTCCTCTTGCCTCAGGAAATGCATACCTCTTTCTAAATAAACTTCCTGGTGAGCTAAAAGCTTTCCGTAAAGGCCTCTTTTCCTGCATTTCTTTATGAAGCATCCATTAATTACAATTAGACCTTTTCCTTGCAGAGCTCAGAAGTGAAGTGTGTCTTTTAATCCTCCTAAGTAACCTTGGATGTAGGCTGGGCTGAGAGGTGGCGACTTGGATGGATGAAGGCTTGAACTTTGGCCTCCTTGGTACCAGCCCAATGCCTTACTCACTACATCTGCAGAGTTGAAATAAGTCCCCTACACTATCTAATTCTACCTGATTTTCTTTTACCTCAGGTGATACCGACATGACAGTATATTCTGTAGCTCAGGGTTGAATTTGGGGTCCTTGTTTTCTTGCAGACATTTCATTACCAAACTAGGTAACCTCTTCACTGCTCTCCCTGAGCTTGGTTGTTTGGTTGCAGATGCGTCATTACCAAGCTAGGCACTGATGGTGTTACCTAGTTTGGTAATGAAATGCCTGCAAGCAAACAAACCAAGCTCAGAGAAGGGATGGGAACCTAACTGCCACCTGAAAGGCTCTAGGGAGAAGAGCCCATCCCACATCTGGACAATGGGGTCCAAGGTTAGACTTGGGTTTGAAATCTCTTCCCACCAACAATGTAGGCCAATCTGTCTCTGTGAAACTTAATCCAGCCTGCATCAAGCAACTTAAAGAGAGGGCAAGTCATTGTTTTGACCAGAACAGCTGCCAAAGTGTGGCTTGCTTCCCTTCGTTGGGAATGAGCCGTCCTGCTAATGTGTCTTTCGCTCAAAGGCCACCATCTACACAAAGCGCCAATCCAGAAGTCAGGAAAGACATGCATGTTTCTCGGCTCATGATTTTAAAGAGATGGCAAAACGGGCAAGGGCAGAAGACATGAGAGCATCAAAAATAGATCAAAGGATGGGTAGCAGAGGAGAACTTTTGGCAGTGACTGGTTATTTGGCTGCAAGGTATATGACCAGGAGTCCTTGTTATGAGAATGGAAATAGCACATGTCTGCCTCGACGCTCTTTTGCAAAAATTTCAAGTGACACATGAAATGGTTGAGATTTCTTCCATGGGGGCAAAATAGGACCATTTCTTTTTTTAAATGTGGACATGAGAACTTTTGGTAATGTCAATCCAGTTGCTCTCCAACACTCATTATGCAAACAACCATGTTTTTTTCATTTCCAGTGGCTAATAGACAATATAAGAGAGAGGGAGGGAGGGAGGGAGGAGGGAGGGAGAAGAGAGAGAGAGAGAGAGACAGAGACAGAGACAGAGAGACAGAGAGAGGAGAGAGAGAGAGAGACAGGAGAGAGACAGAGACAGAGAGGAGAGAGGCGGGGAGAGAGAGAGAGAGAGAGAGAGAGAGAGAGAGAGAGAGAGAGAGAGAGGGAGAGAGAGAGAGAGAGAGAGAGCACTACATCTAATCTTTCAGCACAGCATCAAAAGAAAAGAAAATGGAGCACCAAAGTACCAAAACAAGGATGATCAACCTTCTATGGTCTTAGTTTTTCTGTTTTTCTGTCTCTCATTCTCATTTTCGGTTGTGTGAGAGAGAAAGAGAGAGAGTCGGAGAGAAAGAGACAGAAAGAAAAAGAAAAAGAAAAACAGAGAAAGAGTGAGAGTGAAAAAGAGAGAGATTGAGAGAGAAAAGGACAAAGTGGGAGAGACAGATTGAGAGGAGAGAGAGTGAGTGAAAAAGATATTGAGAGGGAAGGAGAGAGGAGGGAGGAGAGAAAAAGGAAAAGACTGAGAGGAGAGAGAAACAGAAGGAGATATACTGAGAAAGGGAGAGGGAGGAAGAAAGAAAGAAAGAAGAAAGAAAGAAAGAAAGAAAGAAAGAAAGAAAGAAAGAAAGAAAGAGAAAGAAAGAAAGAGAAAGAAAGAAAGAAGAAAGAAAGAAGAAAGAAAGGAAGGAAGGAAGGAAGGGAGAGACAGTTTGAGAGGAGAGAGAGAGAAACAGAAAGAGAGATATTGAGAAAGAAAAAGAGATTTACTAGTATTTTCAGAATCCATTGAGGAATTTTTTCCCTTGCTCCAGCCCGCCTGTGACCTGCTCTTTTTGGGCAAGGGGCTGTACCAGCAATTAAGCAATTTGTGTCAAAGTGCTATCCACACCCATTGCCACACATTCCTGGACTTGGTCTGTCGCCATTTATCACCAACAGTTTAGAGCCACCTGTCAGATGCGAAGAGCCTTGCCAGTTAACCTTTCTAAAAAGAGGCTTTACAAAAGGCTGCCCATTCCCTTTTTGCATGGAAAGAAAAGGGAAAAAAGGCCAGGTGACAGGCTCAGATCCCTAAATTACAATCGATAAAGGAGAACATTTGTAGCTCAGGGTTGAAATGAGGGCTCCTTGTTGCTCTCCGAGCTTGGTTGTTTTCTGGCAGACATTTCATGACCCAACTAGGAAACATCATCAGTGCTAGAAGGGAGGAAATTTGCAGAGAGGAGGAAGAAGAGGAGGAGGAGGATGGTGGGGTCCTTGATGCTCGCTGAGCTTGGTTGTTTTCTGGCAGACATTTCATTACCCAACTAGAGAACCACCATCAGTGCTGGTTCATTATCATGTAGCACTGATGATGTTCCCTAGTTGGGTAATGAAATGTCTGCAAAGAAACAACCAAGCTCAGCGAGCACCAAGGATACCTCACAGTTCACAGCTCCTGCATCCCAAAGCATCCTTACCCAAAAACCCATCCCAACCTTCACACATGCCTAAGAACTCCAAAGTAACCTCAGATCTCTCTCTCTCTCTCTCTCTCTCTCTCTCTCTCTCTCCCTCCCTCCCTCCCTCCCTCCCTCCCTCCCTCCCTCTCTCTCTCTCTCTCTCTCTCTCTCTCTCTCTCTCTCTCTCTCTCTCTCTCTCAATATATCCTTATTTCTATATCAGTCAAAGCAGGTCAATCCATCTGCATGAAAGGTGTTAGCTAAGGAAAATCCAAGCCCTCTAGAAAAGTTCTTTTAGAGAAGACCAACTTGGCCATTCCACTCGAGAAGGTGGGACGTCTCTCCCACCCTTTAGAAATTCAATCTCCCTTACCTGTGATCAGCACCGCTTTACGACTGACGGGCAGCATCGCTTGCGCAGGAGTGTACAAGAAAAACACGAGGCACGCCAGGGAGAAGAGAGTCAAGCCCAGAGCACTTCTCAAGGTAGTGAAGCAGAGGACTTCCAGGGTCAAAAGCAACAGGAGACCCCAGCGGAAAGGAGGGGCTTTGTCCGCTCGGTTCTTCTTCGCTCGATAAAAAATCGTCCCGCCGTAGAGCACCGTGGCTCCCATGTAGAAGAGCAGAGAATGATCCAGTTCAGCTTGGTGCAAAAACATGACAGGATTGCTCAGACAGGCACTGAAAAGAAGAAAGGAAAAAGGAAAGGGGAAGAAAAAAAGGGATCCTTAGTATAAAATAAGATTTAAAAAGAAAGAAAACTTCCTAGGACGATTCACAGCCCAGGCAAAGGTATCTGATGTCTCCAAGCAAGGAAGAGGCATCTGAAAAGGGTTGACAGGCAGGGAGACAGCAAACCTTGAACTGGAGTGGGTTTTATCCGAACTGGCCGACTTGCGACGCGGGGGAACTTCGGATATTTGCTCTCACCTCATTTTAAGTTGTTATCCCCCCCCTTTTTTTATTGCAAGAGGGCTCCACCTTCAGAAGGATATACACACACGCGGGGGGGGGGGAGAGAGAGAGGGAGAGAGAGAGAACGAGAACGAGAACGAACGAACAGGCTTTGGATAATGTTTGACTTGACGGAGCCAAGACTGAGCAAGAAACAGCAAGTTTTGTCCTAAGGGAAGTTAGAAAGGATGACATAATTGACAAGTTTGCAGCCCAGGCACTTCAAGGGAAAGTGTGTGTGTGTGTGTGTGTGTGTGTGTGTGTGTGTGTGTGTGTGTGTGTGTGTGTGTGCGGCCGCGCGCGTGCCACCGCACTCCGGAGCTGACCTGTTCTCTTTGATGTGCAGCCTTCCAACTGCGTGCGGATTTATTAAGGACACAAACTTCCCTTTCATCAACTCGTTGCTAGCTGGAACCGAGGAACTTAATTAGCACAAACGAACAGGCTGCAAAACACAACTCATTGGAAGGGCAATACCACAAACCTTCCACTTTGACCCACCCCCCCCGGTGGGGGGGAAGAGGCTTTGTAAAGTTGCCTAGGCTACGGAGAAGGTGCAGAGTTGTTCTTGTTGTTGTTTGGTTCTCTCCTCCCACCCCCCACCCCGCATCTCCTGGGGTTCTAGAATTCGCAGACGATCCCATGAAGGTTAAGGTGAAATACAATCGCCGCCCCTCCGCTGGACGGTTTGAAATGTTGGAGGGAACTTTTCCATGGAGAGGCTAAGGCTACGGTGGGTTACTGTAAGTTATCAGTTTTTTCCATTTGGACTTCATTTGTTTTCTTTATTTCAAACCCACCCACCCCCAATTGAGGCACACCTGACTTCTGTCCCCAACTGCCCCAACCTTACATTTTCCCTAATCCAAAGACTAGATACAGTACCTTTAGTGGAGGCTTCAGAGCAGATAACTAGAACAAGGCTCAAGATAAACCGCTCCAAACTTGACTGCAGAAAATAGACTTCAGCAACAGAGTGGTCAATGCCTGGAATGCACTACCTGACTCTGTGGTTTCTTCCCCAAATCCCCAAAACTTTAACCTTAGACTGTCTACTGTCGACCTCACCCCATTCCTAAGAGGTCTGTAAGGGGCGTGCATAAGCGCACCATTGTGCCTACCGTCCCTGTCCTACTGTTCCCCATTTATTCGTATTCATTTCCTGTACTCATAATCATGTTTATACTTATATCTGTTACCTTATACATGCTTGACAAAACAAACAAACAAACAAACAAACAAACAAACAAATAAATAAATAAATAAAGGCAAGGAGAGAGGATTTCTTAGGGATAGTTTAAATCAGGGGTCCCCAAACTTGGGAACTTTAAGACTTGTGGACTTCAATTCCCAGAATTCTTCAGCCAGCTATTCTGGGAGTTGAAATCCACAAGTCTTAAAGTTGCCAAGTTTGAAGACCTCTGGTTTAAATGGACACAGCCGCGCTTAGATCTTAGTTAGAAAGGAACACACAGCACCCACAGAGCCTCTGTTAACCCACAACAGCTTTATTGGAGTTAGTTGGCTGAAGAGTCACTCATACAAGTAGACCCTTGGGCCCGTATCTTTATTCACTGTTTTCCCCCACTGCAAATTGGGCTGAGAAAGAGGAGATGCCAGAATCCAATCAGAAGTTGCAGGAATGGTAAAGTCGATTGAAGTCCCTCAAAGCTTCCCTTTTAATCCCGGAGTAGCCTTCCTTTTTATACCCTCTCTGCTTTCCGTTGGCCATTAGATGTTTGGTTGCATGGCAATTCTTATCTTTGGTAGCTGTCGCTCCAAGTCTGTTCTAGATCAGGGGTCTCCAACCTTGGCAACTTTAAGATTTGTGGACTTCAACTCCCAGAATTCCTCAGCCAGCAAAGCTGGCTGAGGAATTCTGGGAGTTGAAGTCCACGAGTCTTAAAGTTGCCAAGGTTGAAGACCCCTATTCTAGATGGATTGCTTCCTGGTGGCCTCCTGCCCATCCGTTCTTATCTCCTGACCTGATCTGGTTGCCTCCTTGCTTTTCACCTTCCTCTGCGAGTCTATATTTTCCCGCTCAAATTCCAATAATCTCTTTCCTCCATTTTCTTTTCACAGTATTAGACCTACAGCAAAACTGGTCCAAAAGGAGTCTGCCCATTGATGGCCCATTCCTGGGAAGAAACAGGGAGAGACAAGATCTTCCTGTCCACCTCTGCACTTCCCAGAAGCAGCTGTTGATCACCTTCCAAAGGTTGACCTAGATGGACATTTGCTAGGAAGTACTACCTGTAATAAGTCAAATTCTAGAGAAAGAACAATTTGAGCTCACTGACAGAACAATCAATGTGTTGTTAAACAGAAGCTCAGGGACTGCCTTATTGATGCTGAACCTCAGTGGGCAACTCTGCAGTTTTGGCTAATATTTGATGGGTGGATCCTTATTTTTAATCTGCAGTTCATGATAACTATGAATAAGGGAAGATTTTTTTAAAAAAAGGAGCACTTCTGGAAACTAGAAAACTGAGAACTAGAAACTAGAAACTGAGAAAAGGGAATTGGCCAAGGCACTACAAAGACATTGGGACAGGAAGAGCTGATGTAGAATTAAAGTGGTATCGGAGCTTGGAATGATGGCCTTCATGACGGTGGATTAGTGGAATTCCATCTCTATAGAAAGTTAAAGAAGGGGATGAAACAAAGGATTCGGGTGTCAGATAAGAATAACTCTCATCAGAGGCGAAATAGATCTTTTCCTGGAACTCTGACATTAGAAAAGAAACCGCAGTTTAAAGTTCTAAGTAGAAAATATTTATTTCAGTACAAAAACAATAAATTCTCATTAATCACATCTTAGCTATAAAAACACGTCTTGCTTCTACAGAAGCTGAAATAGAAGGACGGATCAAAGAAAGGAATATACAAATGCATACTGGGAACATAGTAATCACGTGCTCAGGAATAAACCATTATATTTGATAGGGATGCAGCTTCCTGCATATACATGTAACAGGCAATATAATCACTGCGTGACATTGGGGGTACAAAAATGCTTGGCTGCCTTCCCCTCCCTCCCCTCAAGGTTATTATCCAGAGGAGATAAATGACCTGTTCCCACAATTTTGGCTTAATTTCCTGCCTTTGTTCAAGGCTTTCTTCATCGTCAGTCAGTAAAAATGACATAGGAGAATTTGCAGGAAAACGAGAGCAATGACAGACATCTTTGTCTCTCAAGGAGGTGCTTGACTCCGTGCTAAAGAGGAATGACTGTTTTCATAAACCGCTGGCATCAATAATTCGCCGTTGGAGGTCTCTGCTTTCATGATAAAAACCGGCAGCTTCAATTATCTTGAAGTTATTCCAGACAGTGTGTCATATAACGCAGAGGACTGACGCTGTCTTACCAGCAGCAGAAGAAGAAAACTCTGGCTCTGAGGTCACGCCGAAGATGTCCAAGTGAAGGAGGGTTAAATCCAGGTTTTTTTACTACTGGTTCTGTGGCCGTGGCTTGGTGGTGTGGTGTGGCTTGGTGGCATGGCAGAAGGATACTGCAAAATCCCCATTCCCACCCAACTCTGGGGCCAGCCAGAGGTGATATTTGCCGGTTCTCCGAACTACTCAAAATCTCCGCTACCGGTTCTCCAGAACCTGTCAGAACCTGCTGGATTTCACCCCTGGTTAAATCCATATTCCTCCACAAAAGCGAAAAGGGTTATTGGGTTTTTCTTCAAGTAGAGTAGAGAGACGGTCAAAATGGTTAACCCATCTTGAACCCTGCATGGGAAGGAGCTTCAAGCACATCAGATGTCTGTGTGGACAAATATTAAAGCCAGAGTCCTATCGACCTCCCCCCCCCCCCCACACACACATAAGTTTCAAAGACATGCAGTGAGATATCAAAAACAACATCAAATCATTTATACTAAATGTCAGCCCCGACATTTAAATGGCAGGATACAACAGGAACAAACCAGTGTTGTTTCCCCCCCTCCTCAATGTTCTTAGGAAAACTTGAAAATGTGATTTTGAGTCTAGTGCTAGGTAAATATTTCCTGCTTTCTCCCACGTTTACTTCAGTTCGATAGTAATGTTCTCCCACAAAACGTATGAAGGATTTCTTCAACATTGGGAAGTCTTTGGGGAAAAAGAAACCAAGCAACATCCTTGCCTTATTGGTAAAAGCCAAACTGAGTAAGATGAGCTACTCTCTGCAGATTACAGATTAACAGAGTTGGAAGGGACCTGGAAGGTCATCTAGTCCAACACACACACACACCCTGCAAGAGAATGGATTCTGCTATATTGCACCTGCTTACCGTATTGCTATAAAATGAGATAAACCTGCCAGTAAATGAAAATCAATCACAGTTTGTTTCTCCCCCTGCCCCCTCTTTATTTACTTAGCTAACTCCACCACCAGCTACCAAGGTCCCTCAATGTTGAGAGATGAGAATAAATCTCATAGAGGCAATTTGGATCTTTTCTTGGAATTCAGACAGTTAGAAATAAAGCCGAGGTTAAAAGTCTAATAGAAATATTTATTTCGGTACAAAAACAATAAATCCTGAATAATTACATCTTTGCTAAGAAAACACGACCGTTCCGGTCAAGAGCCAAGTCAAAAGTGATTAATGGTGGATCAGGAATGGGGACATGCGTACAAGATGATATCACGTGTTCTGCCTGTATTGGAATATACCATAATATTAGGATAGGGGTGCATCACCCTGCATAGACATACAACTGACAATATTCACACCGTGACACTCAGGGTTTACAATAAAACATAAAGCAAAGAATGAAAACCAGATGTATTAAAAAAATTCAAGACCACATCTAACATAATTAAAATCAACCATCACAATCCATGCTTTCAACCTGCCTTTATGAAACGTGTGTTGGGAGGACTGTTTTCCCCCCAAAGCTGAGGAAGAGAAATAGACTTGAGAAGGTTCTGCACAAACTGAACTTTCAACAAGGAAAGTCTAATTGTCAAATTGGAATTTATTTAATCTGGAAGATGGCAGGTATGTACCACAAGTACATCCCTTCCGGAAGGGATACAGTTGTTGTATCCAACAAAATTGCTTATTTTGAAAGATAGAACATAGAGTAGGAGTGGAAGGGACCTTGGAGGTCTTCTATCTAGTCCAACCTCCTGCTCATCCCAGTCCAATGATTGTCCAGTCTATTTTTTAAAAAAATCTACTTATGATTCCTACTTATAATTAATGAACCACACATTCTACCACAGGAAATATTTGGCAACCACTTTTGATGATTTCAAGGGAAGCCATATGAGAGGCTGGGCTTTCTCAGGTATTGACATGTCCCTGAAGAACACTACAAGTTTTCTTTCTGTTAGGATGAGATCTTTGTCTTAACTGTTTTATCTGGAAATACAAAGCTATCAGGATTGGAGAGCATGCAGGCATTCTTCCATGGCAGTAAATCTCCTATCTCTTATCTGGTTTCTCATGACAGTTCAAATAAGACCCTTTTTTGGAACCCTGAAATAAGCGCTTGGCCTTATTGCCATGCACTCAAAAGCACGATTGGGCTTATTATTCAGGGGATGTCTTATTTTGGGGAAAACAGGGTACACACACACACACACACACACACACAAACACACACACACACACCACATTTTTTGGAGTATAAGATGCTCCAGACCATAAGACACACCTACCTTTTTGGGGGAGGAAAACAAGAAAAGAAAATCTGCTTGCCTCCCAGCATCCATCCAGGATTCATCTGGCCTGTTCACCGTGGCCCGTTCAGCATTGCTGCCGCCCATTCACCACTGCCACCCATTCGCCGTGGCCCATCTGGCACCGCCGCAGCCCGTTCGCTGCCACCCATTCACCACTGCCCATTCGCCGCCGCCCGTTCGTCACAGCCCATTTGTCATGGCCCGTTTGCCGCTGCCACGGTCCATTCGCCGTCACCGATCCCCGCCACCTGGAACCAGTCAAAAATGCAACGCACGGAGTCCGAAAACGGCCAATGGGTGGGGGCCGGTGGATGGGGAAGGGCTTCGGCAACATTCAGTGTATAAGACACTGTGATTTTCACCCACTTTTTTGGGGAGGGGAGTGCGTCTTATGCTCCGAAAAGTATCATCGCAGGATGTAAGCTGTTCCAAATAAAGCTGCCAAGTCAAGCTTGCAGTTGACTGAAGGGTAATTTTGTCAATGCCCATAGTGTTCAAGTGGTGCTCCCAATGTTTTGGAAAGCCACCCAAGGCACTTATTAACTGTTGGATAGTATCTTTGTTTTCTTTTACACAGTTGTTCTATTTGTAGGTCTTTTTGTTTGCAGGTCTTTAATTGTCTAAGCCTTAGCTTGACCATTGTTAAGTCAGTTGAATCTCTCTGTTATTGACTGCTGTTATAGTCACATCTGCAAATCTGGAATCAGAAGTGTTGGGTGAAGCTGTGAAGAAGCTGACAGAGATGCTGAAATATGGAGACATCCTATACTTACAGTATTTTTCGGAGTATAAGACGCACCAGAGTATAAGACACACCTTAGTTTTTGGGGAGGAAAATAGGGGGGGAAATCTGCCTACCAGGTATTCATCTGGCTAGCATCCTTAGTCTGGTCAGCTTCAGCACATTATTTTATCCTCTGGTTAGGACTTAAAAAAACCTTCTTCAGAGAGAGTAACAATGAAAGAGCCTGCAAGCCTGTAAGAGCTGGGAAGATCATTAGCACCTGGTTAGGGCTAGAAAAAAACTTATTCGGAGCAAGTAGAGCAATGAAAAAAACCCTGCAAAGACTTAGGGCTGGAAAAACATTCTTCGGAGAGAGTAACAATGAAAAAGCCTGCAAGCCAGTAAGAGCTGGGAAGATAGATAGCACCTGGTTAGGGCTAGAAAAAAACCTATTCGGAGCAAGTAGAGCAATGAAAAAACCCTGCAAAGACTTAGGGCTGGAAAAACATTCTTTGGAGAGAGTAACAATGAAAAAGCCTGCAAGGTAAGAGCTGGGAAGATCTGTTAGCACCTAGTTAGGGCTGGAAAAAAAAAACTATATTCGAAGTATAAGATGCACCCAAATTTTCAGCCACTTTTAGGGAGGAAAAAGGTGTGTCTTATACTCCGAAAAATACGGTACCTATCATACCATCCCCTTTCAGAGTTATTATGTTAAACAAAGTTCAGAAAAGAGTAAGACATTGAAAGCCAAAGAAATAAAAGGCAGGACAGTAAAGAAAAAGAAAAGGGATTGCAATTAAAGTACCACTCATTATATCTTTTCATATCCTTTTGTCCTTGTAAACCACCCTTGCTTCCAATGTATCTGTAGGAAAAGGAGAGGCAGAGCCTGTGGGTGGAGTCAAAAGAGGAAAGAGCCTGGAGTCATTACGTTGCCACAAACAATCCAAGTGCTTTAATTCTTATCTAGTGCCAGTTTAGTGCTGGCCATTAGTTGACCAGATTCATGCATAGGCATGAGCAATAAATAAGCGTAATTGCAATAAATCAGTTAACTGGAAATTAAGGCACCTGACAGTATCCACACTCCACACCTATATTTTTCCTTTTGAGCATCTGAACTCTTATTTTTATGTCTTTATCATGTTCTCCAGATTTTTCGCTTTCCAAAGGAGAAGGCAATAACAAACATTGACCAAACTGGTATTTTGACCGACATTCTACTCAAGATGCTGATCACAGGTGTTTTTTCCCCTTATCCCAAGACTTAAATCCTTCTAACAGGAAAAAAAACAAACCACCAAGACATCTCTAGAAGGTGGATCAACTTGCTGGTTTGTTTTCCAGTTGCACCAGATTGGACTAGATGTTCTCTTTCAACATTGAGGCAGAAGGCCTGCATTTTTTCACAAGCCCTTTCTCGTCGTTGCCTCACGCAAAATAGTGTGACCACTTTGCTCAAAACTATTTTGAAATCAGGGGTTGCAACATTACTTCCCTTGGGGGTAAATAAACAGAAGTAAAATAACTAGGGCCATCGGATTAGAACTGCAAAATCTGGAATGGTCACCAGATAGCATGAAGGTTTAGAGACTGTCAACCTCTTGCTGTCCAATAGCTGGTCATGCAGGTATTTGCACATCTCAAATAGAACAGATCAAGTAGGCCTAGTTCATAACACTGCATTGATAGAACTGATTTAGTGATTCCAGATACTTCTACACATTGTGCAGATATGGCTTTTTACAGATTGCTCCCAGCATTGAAATGATAAATTGATTCCATCCCCCCCAAATCCAATCAGTTGATCAATCTGATTTTGCCTGATTTTATTTATTATTATTTATTAGTGACATTTATATACCGCCTCACAGTGCAAGCACTCTCTAAGCGGTTTATACCAGTAAGCAATATATATTTATATTGCCCCCAACAATCTGGGTTCTCATTTTACCTCCCTCGGAAGGATGGAAGGCTGAGTCAACCTTGAGCCGGTGAGATTTGAACCGCTGACCTGCGGATCACAGCCAGCTAAAGTGGCCTGCAGTACTGTACTCTAACCGCTGCGCCACCTCGGCTCTTTTTAAAACCTACCGTAGGGTTCTTTGGCTCTATCCATGGTACTGATGTGTAGCATCAGTATTGATTTGTTAGATTTATATTTATTTTTATCCCACCATTATTATTTTTACCAATAAGTCAAGGGGGCAAACATATCTGAGATTCCTTCCTCCTCCTATTTTCTCCCCAATAATAACCCTGTGAGGTTGGGCTGAAAGACATTGGCCCAAAGTCACCCAGTCAGTTTTCATAGCTAAGGCAGAACTAGAACTCTCCATCTCCTGGTGATTAGCCCAAAGTCATCAATCCAGCTTTCATGACACAACTCCTGGTCACCCATTTTCTAGTCTTATCTACTAGACTAAACTGGCTCTCCTTTCATGGAAACCTCTAGATTTTATTTTTACCCTGCATTGGGTGGAAACACAGGTGTGTTTTTTTATACCCAGCAAAGTAGACAATTGGACTAGCAATTTAATTTCATTCATTCCTTCTTAACTGCATATGACATTTGTTTGATTTTTGCTAAGATTCTTCGAACAGCAGAAAAGTGACACCCTAGGCTTGTAAAAATTCAGTCCAAAATAAATAAGGACCTCGCCCACTTATCTATGATTAAAAACCTGCCTACCCACCTGAACTTCAAGCAGTGGGTGTGATTATTTATCCTCCCCAATCAGGATATTTACCTTGGCAAGATTAAGAATTTGTTACGAGGGATTGTTGTAATCAAAGAAATGTCAATAGCACAACGCATGTTCTCCCAGCTGGCAGGGAAGGCATGATGTTATTATACTGGCAAACATGCTTTGTCAAAGTGGAAAGACATCCTTTCCATTGCTTTTAAGGTTTCACTTCATACTTGGCCCACTCAGGATCTCTGCTTTCAGTTCTACACTATACGGGAAGAATTTGGCGAGCTCGATAGATTATCCTGTAGACTTGGTTAGCAGGAAGTTCATAATGAAGAGAACTGAACTCCTCCAATTGCCCGGCATATTATTAACATCTGGGATTCCCATCCTGACTCAGTATTATCTGATGGCTTTCAAAGAGGGCGAGATAAACTAATGAAAAATAAGCCTGCAAGACATAGAAGATAGAGATCTGATGGACAGGTCAAGGCCTAATTTCCTTCAAGTCCTCTTCTCAACAAAATCTTTAAAAAGTCTCAGATCTAAAATCTATGGTCGACGCACCATAGCTTTAATGCCACAAAAGAAGGAAAATTACTGTATTTTTCGGAGTATAAGACGCACCTTTTTACCCTCAAAAAGAGGGTGAAAACTTGGGTGCGTCTTATACACCGAATGTAGCCCCACCCAGCCACCCCCACCCTTTGGCCTCTGCCTGCCAGCAATTTTGTTAAATGTTTGTAGAGTGTTCAAATTATTAGACTTATTTTTTAAAGACTGCTTTATTATTGTTCTAGACAACTTAACAAAATGAAGAAGCTTTTTAAAATAAATGCTTGCTCTGAAGAGGCCCAGTGCTATTGTATCTTCTTTTAAATAGCAGAGAATACTTCCAGAAAGCCACATCAATTTTAAAGATCTGTAAAAGTATAATCTGAAATGTCCTGTTTTAGTATTAAGTATTAGTATTAAGTATTAGTATTAAAATAAGCCAGCTGAGAAACCCTGACTTAGTCATGTTTGGAGTAGATGTATTTAAATAATTAGGAGGAGTTAGTGTGATTACATTTAAGAAAACTTTCTGGGATTAATATACTACCATAATGTACATTTCTCCAATTCTTTGCTATTTCTATGGGTCAAGCACACATGCACAGAAATACACAGCAAACAGTGTATATCATCTGTGCTGTTTGCTATTTGGCAAATTGCTTGGAGGCAGAGGCCTTTTCCCCTTGTTTTCCTCCCCCAGAACTAAGGTGCGTCTTATACTTCGGTGCGTCTTATACTCTGAAAAATACGGTAAATACCGTACATAGGGAAACTCACTACAAAGCAGGATTTATTGAACCCACTCCCAGCTCAACGTAAATGAAATCAGATTATCTTTTTCCGCTAAGGAGGCCTCCACATCAAAGAGAGCATCCCATCTCCTGCATCCCACCTGGCTTAGACAACCCCCTTAAAGCAACTTTAACAAGGAGGTGTGTGTTTTTTAAGGTGGTGACCCACAAAGGGTTAAGCATCCCACAATGTACAGAGATGAAAGAAGTTTATCCATCTCAACAAATTACTTCCATGTGGATTTAATGGTGCAGAAAAACCTGGCCCGGCCACAAGAAAGATGAGGTGGGGGGAAATTAATTTATTTGCAAACGATCAAAGATAATCTCTCCTCCGCCTTCAAATGGCAAAAGAATTCCTGCCAGAATATTGTAATCCATCACCAGAAGAACCAAAGACTGCGAAACAATCCAGGAAGCAGCCTCCCACATCTTCACAGTACCATCCCATATCTTACCTACCTAGGGCTAAGCTCTCAGATGAGTAAACATTGGATTTCAATGTTTGAAATCTTGACTGGTGGTCACCAGTCAAGAACTGCCTGTCGTTAAGGGAGTTTTGCTCCGTGTTACAACCTTTCTTTCCACAGCAGTTCTTCGAATCACTTGCAGTTAAGTTGTTCAGCGAAGGTGGCTTCCCCGTTGACTTTGCTTGTCAGAAGGTCGCAAAAAGGAATCCCATGACCCTGGGACCCTTCGACCGTCGTAAATATGAGTCAGTTGCTAAGCGTCTGAGTCTTGGTCACAAGAAACATGGGGATGCTGCAGCAGTTGTTAAGTGTAAAAAATGGTCATTAGTCATTTTTCTCTGTGATGCCGTTGCTTTGAGCAGTCACTAAATGAACTGTTGTAAGTTGAGGACTACCTGTAGTTGAGAATAATTCCCACCTTGGTTTTGAGTCCTCGCCTCTACAGCTATCCTGGAGGCGACTTGAAGAATTTTTTTATTATTATTTTTTTTGATGGAAAGGAAGAAGGAAGGAAATGTCATAGCTTAGTGCAGCAGGATAAACAATGATCTTCAAGGTGGAACCAATCCAAATACTGCAAAGATTTAAGATCCAAAACAAATATCAGATGGTTCTCAAATTATGCCCAGCTTTGCTTAGTTCGGGGATTCAAAGGTTTCTGCAGGGAGTTAGCTGTTTTTTAAAACTTTGCAATACTGTACGAGGTCTAAAAGATTTTTAGTGTCTATTGTAGCCCTGCCTGAAAATGCCAAAATATCAACTAATGTTCACAATGACCATCATTAATCTGCTCCTTTCTCCCTTGTTCTAATGCCAGTAGTCCTGGACTTAACCAGAGTTCATTTAATTATGCTTTGATATGGTTAGATACCATATTTTTCAGAGTATAAGACGCACCTTTTTCCTCCCTAAAAGAAGCTGAAAATTTGGGGGCGTCTTATACTTTTTCCGAAGCTTTTTCCCCCAGCTCTAACGAGGTGCTAACGATCTTCCCGGCTTCCTACTCCAGTCTGAAGAAGGTTTTTTTCCAGCCCTAAGTCTTTGCAGGCTTGTTTTAATTCCTGCTCCCTCTGAAAAAGGTTTTTTTCAGCCCTAAGGAGGTGCTAACGATCTTCTCTGCTTGGGGGAATTTCAACCCCCACCATGAGTCTTTCAAACCAGGAAATAATTCCTTGTAGAATTCGAACCATGCCAATAAAACAATTGCAAAAGGACAGTAACTTTAAAAATGCAAATAAAAGAACTAGTTCTGTTTCATTCCTTGGGGTTGGCCCTCCAGGGACAACATTCTAGAGGAGCGGTTCTCAATTTTGGCAACTTTAAGATAGGCGGACTTCAACTCCCAGAATTCCCCAGCCAATTCTAGGAGCTGAAGGCCACCTAAAATTTGTCAGGGTTGAGAAAGCTGTTCTCTACTTGCTTATAAAAAAAGAAAAACAAGCAGGTGTGACTCGGTGCAATATCGCCACCTATTGCAAAAAAATATGGGGGGAAAAGCACATAGAATAGAGTTGAAAGGGATTTCCCGAGGTCTTCTTGTCCAACCCCCTGTTCGAGAGGAGAGTCTATACCTGTCAGGCAGTGATTTTATGTTGCCTGTTACATGTATATGCAGGGAGATGCATCCCTATCAAATATAATGGTTTATTCCTGAGCACGTGATTAATATGTTCCTAGTATGCATGTGTACATTCCTTTCTTTTGATCTTTCTTTTTGTCTTCTGCTTCTGCACGAAGCAACACCTATGTTTATAGCCAGGATATGATTTATTATTTTTGTAACGAAATAAATATCTTATACCTTAGCATTTACACTGCGGTTTATTTTGATAATGTCAGAGTTTCAGGAAAAGATTCATTTCGCCTCTGATGAGAGTAATTCTTATCTTAACAATACCAGTCTGGACAAATAGCTGTGCAGTCTTGTCAAAAACCTCCAGCGATGGAGCACTCACAACCTCTGCAAGGTCTACTGATGAATTGTTCTCATGGTCAGGAAATTTCTCCTTCATTCTAGGTTGGAGTATCTCTCTTTGATAAGCTTCCATCTTCTTGTCCTTCTCTCAGGTGGTCTGGAAAGTAGGTCAACCCCTTCTTCTCTGTGACAACCCCTTAAGTCCTGGAAGACTGTTCTCACATCAGCACAGGGGACAGAATCCTCTTCCTTCAACCTAGTTCCTTCCAGATGTCTTGGTCCATGACTTCTTCTTTGGTTTCTTCCGTAGAAGAAGCTGACTGGGGAATTTTGGGAGTTTGTTTATTTATTCATTTATTCATTCATTCATTCATTCATTCATTCATTCATTCATTCACTTACTTACTTACTTACTTACTTATTATTTACTTATTTACTTAAGAGCCGAGTTGGTGCAGTGGTTAAATGCAGCACTGCAGGCTACTGCTAGTTCAGCAGTTCAGCTGTTCAAATCTCACTAGGCTCAAGGTTGACTCAGCCTTCCATCCTTCCGAGGTGGGTAAAATGAGGACCCAGATTGTTGGGGGCAATATGCTGAACTCTGTAAACCGCTTAGAGAGGGCTGTAAAGCACTATGAAGCGGTATATAAGTCTAAGTGCTATTGCTATTGCTATTGCTATTTACTTATTTACTTATTTACTTATTTACTTATTTACTTATTTACTTATTTACTTATTTACTTATTTACTTACTTATTTACTTACTTATTTATTTATTTATTTATTTATTTATTTATTTATTTATTTATTTGCTTGCTGTTCTTATATGCCACCCTACTCCCTGGGGACTCAGGGCGGCATACAACAGAGTATAAGAACAATATAAAAAACAGTAGCAAAAATAATAAATGGTTTAAAACATTTGATTAATTAAAAGATTAAAAAGCCAAACAACACATTCATACCTGGGGGAGACCTAAGATGTTCATCGGTCACATCACCCTGCCTGCAGGAAGAGCCATGTCTTAATAGCTTTCCGGAAGGCCAGCAAGGTGGGGATAGATCAGATCTCTGGGGGTAGTTGGTTCCAGAGAACCGGAGCCCCCACAGAGAAGGCTCTCCCCCTTGTCTTAAAGTTTCCAAGTTTGGGAAACCTTGATCTACTGCTAAGCAAAGTTTATTGAACTTGCAAAGTTGAGGGGGAGGGGAGGAGAACTGGAAAATAAAAGTGTTCCAGAGCCAACTTTCATGGTTCCAGAGTTGGGTGTCAGAGGTCGTGTGTCCCCTAATGTGAATGATCAACAGAAGATTCAAGATAAAGAGTGGGGGAAGGAAATGTTTAAAGCCCTCAAGATATAATGTGGACATTTTAGAGTGGCTTATCTTGCTTCCTTCAAATGTGATGGAAATTCACCAGGTGAGTTTTCTACATTGTGCTAAACTTATCAAATGATTGGTATAGGATCTCCTGCCTGAGCAAGGGGTTGGACTAGAAGACCTTCGAGGTCCCTTCCAACTCTGTCATTCTGATTGGATTGCTATTTGATTAAGAGAAGGTCCCCAAACTCTTTAGCTCATGGAGCCCTCATAAGTTTTAGATTGTTCATTGATGCCCAACATTTAGGATAGGAAAATCATAAAAACCTTTAATAGTATTACCTATTCAGATAATAGTATCTGAAATAACAACAACATCAACGCCTTGAATTGTCCCATCAATCCTTCGGGGTTCCTATTGACCACTTTGAAAAAACCCTGGTTAAAATCCTCCTGTATAAACCCACACAGGTGGGTTTGCAAACCAGGATTTAGGAGTCCACTGGTCCAAATCTAAGCCTACGGTCTAATAAACCACATTTCAACTAATCCCAGCTAAGGGCAATGTGTAAGCCTGGTGGCAGAATTAGGGGCCCGCTCCATCACTGGAGGTTTTTAAGAAGAGACTAGACAGTCACTTATCTGAAATGGTATGGTTTCTCCTGTTTGAACAGGGGGCTAGACTAGAAGACCTCCAAGGTCCCTTCCAGCTCTATTCCATTCTAAACTAAGCTAAGCTATGCTATGCTATGCTATGCTATTCCATTCCATTTTCTATTCTATTCTGTTCTGTTCTGTTCTGTTCTGTTGTTCTGCTCTTCCCTGCCCTGCCCTGCCCTGCCCTGCCCTGCCCTGCCCTGCCCTGCCCTGCCCTGCCCTACCCTACCCTACCCTACCCTACCCTACCTTCCTATTCCTATTCCTATTCCTATTCCTATTCCTATTCCTATTCTTATTCCTATTGTATTATTCTATTCTAAAGATTTGGGGAAGGGTCAAGGAAGGGTGGGAAAATCAACCAGCCTCTTTGAAAGGGGCCGAGACGGAAGGAGGGCAACCTTTAGGATTGCAACTCAAGATCGCGAAAGGAGCAGCGCCAACGCGGCATCTTCCTGCAACCCTTCGACCGTACGGCTCCCGGTCTGCGCGCTCTGACATCTTGTTGTACGGAACGCAAGGGCTGGAAGGCGCCATGTCGGAACCCCCCCAGGTCCTAAAAACCTACTCTGAAAGCGAGAGAGAGAGAGAGAGAGAGAGAGAAAGTCGGGTGCGCGGAGCGAAGTTTCTTTCTTCCGATGGATCAGCGCCCGCGGGGTTTTTAACCCGGAGACTTCGCTGCGCTGAAGGCAGGAACGGGCTTTGGATGCCCCGCAAAGAGGGATTGGATGTGTGTGTGTGTCCCGCCTATAGCTGGAGATGCGCAATGTGGGGCGAGCGACGGGATCCGCCTCTCATCAGATGATGGGGCGGAGACAGCTCGTGGGAAAGCGAAGAGAAACTTAGGGAGGCCGGCGCTCCCGTTTCACCAAACGCGGCAGACTGCAACACCCATCATCCGCAGCCTGGGGGAGGTAAGCGCCCCAGCATCTTCCAGATGGACTTGAACCACAGGTCCCATCACCTCCAGTGTCCAAAAGGTAAGCAACTTGTGGTTGACACTGATGATAGGGCTGGAGAAAGAAGATACCTTGAGGTTCTCCAGATGTTTGGGACTTGGCTCCCGCTATGACTGTCAAGGTTGGGGTCATTTCAAAACACTGTGAGACACCACGTTGGTTTCTTCTGGCCCACAATGCCTTCCTCCCAAATCAGTGTCTCCAAACTGGACTACAGCTTCCATCATCCCCAAAGCCTCCTGCTTGTGGAGAACAAGAGGAGATCCTGGCTAGACTCTTCCCCTTTAGGGAAGTCCCATTTGAATAGCTATTCCCAGGATCCGATTTATTTTAGAAACTTGTCCGGGTTTTTTTTTTTTTTTTTTGTGAAATGCGAATTGCTTGGCCAAGGACAGAAGAGTTTGGATCCCAAGGTAGATCATTAAACAAGAATGTTTGAAGCAAGCATGCAGAATAGCCCCCACAGCCCCAGAGATCGATTCCGTGCACTTGGGGCCTGTAAACATTGAACAGGTGAGATTTTATGTAAACCTAAATAATGTGGCCCACCTCAATAGGAGTCCAGCCCACTTAAAGTTTGGGAAAAAGTTGGCTGAAGACAGGTTTTTAAGACCAGAGAGGCATTTTACTGCTTGCTAAAATGTTTTGGATTCAAAAGACGCAATAAAAAACATAAACCTAAAATGAAATACAAAAAACAAGTTATGGCTTGCATGCTGTGCACACTAAGATTATATCATGCTTTCTCTTTCTTTATAGCTTAGGATTGTGGGCGGGGACATGGAAAGAGAGAATCCCAGCAAGTACGCTGTCCTCATTACGGGTGGAAGTGGATATTTTGGTTTTCGGTTAGTATTTGTTCCACGAAGAATTGCACTTGTTTGTTTGCGAATAAATTGCAATGTTAGTAATTGCAGCCTTTTGAAAATTGTATTTATGCACCCAAATTGGCTCATGTTCTGTACACATACAAACTATCTATCTATCTATCTATCTATCTATCTATCTATCTATCTATCTATCTATCTATCTATCTATCTATCTATCTATCTATCTATCTATCTATCTATCTATCATCTGTATATCTATCTATGTATCTATCTATCATCTCTATATCTGTCGGTATATCAATCATCTCTATATCTATCTATCTATCTATCTATCTATCTATCTATATCTATCTATCTATCTATCTATCTATCTATCTATCTATCTATCTATCTATCTATCTATCTATCTATCTATCTATCTATCTATTAGTGAGTTCTAAAACCCATTGCTACCGGTTTGCGCATGTGCACGCATGCATGCATCTATCTATCATCTATGTAATCTATCTATCTATCATCTCTCTCTATCTCTCTCTCTCCATCCATCCACCCATCCATCCATTCATCCATCCATCCATCCATCTCTGTCTGTCTATCTAGCTACCTAGCTACCTAGCTATTTAAGTAGCTATTATCTATCTATCTATCTATCTATCTATCTATCTATCTATCTATCTATCTATCTATCTATCATCTATCTATCATCTATCTATCATCTCTCTCCATCTCTCTCTCTCCCCATCTCTCCATCCATCTCTCCATCCATCCATCCATCCATCCATCTCTGTCTGTCTGTCTAGCTACCTAGCTATCTAGCTATTTAAGTAGCTATTATCTATCTATCTATCTATCTATCTATCTATCTATCTATCTATCTATCTATCTATCTATCTATCTATCTATCATCTATCTATCATCTCTCTCCATCTCTCTCTCTCCCCATCTCTCCATCCATCCATCCATCCATCCATCCATCCATCCATCTCTGTCTGTCTGTCTGTCTAGCTACCTAGCTATCTAGCTATTTAAGTAGCTATTATCTATCTATCTATCTATCTATCTATCTATCTATCTATCTATCTATCTATCTATCTATCTATCTATCTATCTATCTATCATCTATCTATCATCTATCTATCATCTCTATCTATCCATCCATCCATCTACCTCTCTCTCTCTCTCTCTCTCTCCTCTCTCCCTCTCTCCCCCCCCCCCACCTCTCTCCCATGTGTGTCAGTCTCCATTGGTGTGTGAAGGAGCTTAATAAACAAGAACCACCTCTACAATTTTGGTCTTTATTTCCTATCAGAATAACACGCCAGCCCTATCCACTTAATCAACTGAAGCTCTAGTTGATTGATCTGCTGCTTAACAGTTGCAACCCTCATTCTTGTCCTCAGCACCTGTATTCCTTGTTGTATTCCAGGTTGGGTTCAGCCTTAGCCAAGAGCAAAGTGGATGTGATCCTGTTTGATGTTTCCAAGCCTACCCAAGAGATGCCACAAGGTGTGAAATTTGTGCAGGGTGACATCTGTGTGATCCATGAAGTGGAAGAAGCACTCCAGGGTGTGTCCTGTGTCTTCCACATTGCTTCCTATGGAATGTCTGGCCGGGAGCAGCTCAACCCAAAACGTATAGATGAGGTGAACGTCAAAGGAACCGACAACATCATTGAATCTTGCAGGAAAGTTGGAATCTCCAAACTTATATACACAAGCACATACAATGTAGTCTTTGGAGGTCAAGTAATAGAAAATGGAGATGAATCTTGGCCTTATCTACCCCTACATCGTCACCCTGACCATTACTCAAGGACCAAAGCTTTGGCTGAAATGAAAGTTCTGGAGGCCAATGGGACAGTCCTAAGGGATGGTCAGGGAATTTTGAGGACCTGCGCCATAAGACCTGCTGGCATTTATGGACCAGGAGAGCAGAGGCATCTTCCAAGGATTGTCAACTACATTGAGCAGGGATGGTTCCGGTTTGTGTACGGAAATCCTAGCAGCCTGGTGGACTTTGTGCATGTAGATAACCTGGTGCAAGCTCATATTTTAGCAGCAGAGGCTCTGGGTGCCACCAAAAACCATACGGCTGCCGGCCAAGCCTATTTCATTTCTGATGGGAGGCCAGTCAATAATTTTGAATTCTTCCGCCCTTTGGTAGAAGGTTTAGGATACACCTACCCCTCTCTCCGCCTCCCTCTATCACTTGTTTACTTCTTTGCATTTGTTACAGAACTGGTCCATGTTGCAGTGGGACGCCTGTATAACTTTCAGCCCCTCCTCACTCGCACCGAAGTTTACAAAACTGGTGTGACCCATTTTTTCAGCTTAGCCAAAGCTATGAGGGAGCTGGACTACGAGCCTCAGCATTACAGCCTGTGCGAAGTGGTGGAGTGGTTCGAAACCCATGGTCACGGCCAAAGGTTTAGCAAGTGCTCAGAAAGACACTTCGTCAGAAATGCAGCTTTGGTCTTCCTGGCGGCAGTGATGGTCCTTTTGTGGTTGCCAACATTTTCTTGGAGTTTCTTCTGAAGCTCCTCAAATATGAAAATGCAACAAGTGGCGCAGGTGGCCTAGAGGAGAAGCTCTCGCCTCAAACTCAGGAGGCTATGAGTACGATCCTAGGCAGTGGCAGATGTTTATGAGTAATTGTCTGCTGCAAACTCTGTGTAGGCATCAGGAAGGGCATCCAACCAGTAAATACTCAAGCGCCATTCCTGACCTCACCCCAAATCAAGGGATTACAGAGTCATTTAAAACAAAAACAAAAAACGCAAAGTTTCTTTGCTGCTCCAGGTGGAAAGAAATTAGAAGCAAGGTTGCCCAAGTTCACCTTTTTCCTCTCCCAATGGTGTTCATTTCGTGCTCTATCAAATCTCACCTTTGCTTTTCTGTAGTTCAGTAACATTTCTGATGTAATGGGATGACTATGGGATACATCTGGTGGGATCCAGAACAAGGGCCTTCTCCATGGTGGATCCCTTTCTTTGGAATATCATCCCTACAGAGATAAGACTGGCCTCTATTTTGACACTCTTTCGCAAGGCCCTGAAGACCTGGTTCTGCCAACGGGTTTTGAATACCGTATTTTTTGGAGTATAAGACGCACTCCCCCCCCAAAAAAAAGTGGGTGGAAATATCTGTGCATCTTATACTCTGAATATTGCGGCAGGGGGAAGGGGGGTTGTGTGGTGCTCATCAGCTGTTCTAAAATTGCCCGCGGTGGTGGCGAATGGGCTGCAGCAAACAGGCCATGGCGAACGGGCCGTGGCGAATGGGCGGTGGCAGTGAACAGGTGGCGGCAAATGGGCCACAGCAAATGGGCTGCGGCAAATGGGCCACCGCGACGGCAAATGGACCGCGGCGGTGGCAAACGGGCGGTGGCGGCAAACGGGCCAGATGAATATCGGATGGATGCTGGGAGACAGATTTCCCCCCCTTGTTTTCCTCCCCAAAAGCTAGGTGCGTCTTATAGTCCGGAACGTCTTATAGTCCGAAAAATACGGTATATAAACCTCTGAACTCTCCTCTATGTGCTTGTGTGTGTGAGCGAGACAGAACAGCAAGAGGAAAAGCAGCAGCCTAGGTAATCGTTGAATGTGTCATATCTGAATCCAGAGCAAAAATGGGAGTAAACGAAGCAGCTCAGAAGCGACCCTCCCTTGTTCTTGGGGACGTAAAGGTAGGGGATGGTGGGAAGGCTCTTCAGACGTGCAAGATTCTGTTATTGTAACCTTACAATAAAGGTGGTGTTAGTACTTTGGGTTTCGTGTCTGAACTACCTTGAAGGGCTGACTTCTATTGCACTTGAACCCTTTTCTTTTTCAGGAAAAGTCCGGATTGTGAATTTGTTTCTATTTAATGAATAAAGCACCTGCTTTTTTGTGAACGCTGACACAAGAGGATGGGTTCGTCATTCAGCCACTCAACTCACAACTGCTGAGTTTCTTCCTGGAACCATTCTTGCAAATACATTTTCAGACCTGTTTTACTGTGGCCCAAGTGTAGCATGCATACATGAAGGCTCTGGGCTTGCTTGTTTTGGTCACCACACTATAAAAATGGTGTTGAGACTCTAGAAAGAGTGCAGAGAAGAGCAAGCAAGATTATTAGGGGACTGGAGGCTAAAACATACGATGAACGGTTGCAGGAACTGGGCATGGCTGGTCTAGTGAAGAGAAGGACCAGGGGAGACATGATAGCAGTCTTCCAATATTTTTGGGTGCTGTCACAGAGAGGAGGGGGACAACCTATTTTCCAAAGCACCTGAAGGCCAGACAAGGAAGAATGGATGGAAACTGATCAGGGAGAGATTCAACCTAGAAATAAAGATAAATTTTCTGACAGTCAGTACAATCAACTGATGAAAAAGCTTGCCTTCAGAAGTTGTGGGAGCTTCATCGCTGGAAGCTTTCAAGAAGAGGCTGGACTGCCATCTGTCAGAAATGGTGTAGGCTCTCCTGCTTGGGCTGGTGGGTTGGATTAGATGACCTGCAAAATCCTTCCAACTCTGATATTCTGTTATGTTTTCTTGCAAATGTTTCATTATCCAAACTAGGGGACAGGTTTGGGTCATGCAACATCTGCAAGAAAACAAGCAAGCTCAGAGAGCACCAAGGACCCCTCTTTTCAACCCTGATCTACAAATATTCCCCTTTGCCACATGAAAGCCCTAATAAACCATCACCTTGTTTCTATGTTCCATGTGGTCTTCAGAGAAGATTTCCATGTTATTCTGAGATCTTGAGAAAATCAAGCTGAGAAAGATCAAATTGTAAGCAGCAAGCCACAGCAGAGAGAGAGAGAGAGAAAGAGGGAGGGAGGGAGGGAGATGGAATGTGTGTTCTTCCTAGCATGGGAAGATGTAGAGTGACATCTACTGCTTAAAAACTGAATCAACTTTTCGAACACATTTTCCAAGAGCGTATAACAGAGGTCCCCAAACTTGGCAACTTCAAGACTTGTGGACTTCAACTCCCAGAATTCTCTAGCCAGCATAGAGAATTCTGGGAGTTGAAGTCCACAAGTCTTTAAGTTGCCAAGTTTGAAGACCTCTGACATATAATGTCAGGTTTCCTTTCATTAATAATGGGCTTATCTCCAGTAGGTGCTTTTCCTTAGAGCTTTGGTTGTAAAAAGATAAAGACTCCATCAACTTGAGCTCAACTCTTGACTGGGGACATGGCATCAAATTTCATTGGCTGTGATCCAAAATGGCTTTGGCACTGCTGTCTTTCAAAAAGTCCTTTGACCTCCTTGTCAAAAGCTGCAGAATCCCCTGGTCTCTTCCCAGCACGTTTAGCCTCGAAAGATAGATGTATATATAATTTAGAAACACTCCTTGGAGATTTTTTTTAAAGCTATCCACACTGTCCTTCCTTGCAGCAGATTTTGGGGTGGTATTTGGTATAAAGCTAATTTTAGACAGGTTCTAACATCTGTCCCCCAAGGTTATTCTCACATGCCATTATAGTACATGACAGTGAAGAAAAAAAAGACAGATCTTGTAGGACACACGGATTCCTTAAAGGGAATGACACAATTTGCAAAACAAAGAAGGGCTACATTGATGGCAGTTACACCGATTAGAATTTGGGGTGAAACTATGACAGTGCAAAATCCAAAGACACGATTGGACCCAATATTAAAGCTTTTTCTTTGACCCTTTCTTTTCTTCCAAGAAAATCTGATGCTTGTCCCTAGGAAATTTCCAGGAATGGAGTTCAACCTCAGTAGGTGTCAGATCTGCGAATCTGCCATTCTTAAGGGGAAGGGGGGGGGGAACCCTTGCTTGCATTCTTAACTTTATTGTTTT
Source organism: Diadophis punctatus similis (assembly GCA_023053685.1). NCBI lineage: Eukaryota > Metazoa > Chordata > Lepidosauria > Squamata > Dipsadidae > Diadophis > Diadophis punctatus. The sequence continues at coordinate 527,313 of JALIGW010000050.1, read as the reverse complement.
CTTCTATGTACCCTATATCCTGCATGCTATTGATTTATAAACTTTTTTCCCTGGCGCCTAGGTGCCCTGGGATTTTCGCGCCTTTTGGGGAATGTAAGGGGAGGGAGGGTCATGTGGGTTGCATCGCCTGAAAGCCGACAGAAGATGACCCTGAGAAACTTCCCTTATCCATTCTCAGAGCGGCCGGTACAATAACATCTTCACACCTGCGGATTGGCTGAATCCACATCGGACTGTTGGGAGGGGTTCCTAATTCCTTTTATTCTACTGGTATTGCCCGTGGGATCTCAGAGCCTGCTTTCATTTCATCCTGCTATCGCCCCTGTTCAATAAAAGGTTCCTTTTGAAATGCCAAGTTTCAAGAGTCTTTGCTTTCTTGAATAAGGGGGAGAGGCAGGACCTTACAGAAGGCTTTTATGGTTTACCTTTCCTTCTGTTGGGACTTAGATGGACCAGGTTGAGGAGTGGGAATTATGATATGCTTCAGGAATATTGTGCCTCTTTGGAGATTTACTTCGTCACACCATACAGGAAACCAATTTGGGGCTGATGGAGAGAATACACAAAACATATACATCAGGTATTTGGGGGAAAGCCATTGCCTTTATGCCTGTGAAATTGTTCACCTGATAGATGGACGGAATGAAGGCTCTGCTTTCACCACGAACGAAGCAGTGGCAACCACAGCGAAAATTTCATTACCCAAAGGAGGCAACATATCATTGTTAAGACAAGATGGTGAGACAGAAGCCCATTACAGAAAAAAATTATATTTTTATTTAGGTTTTATAATTAATAAACAAACAAACAAACATAAATAAATAAACAAACATATTTATGTTTATATTATACCTGTTATCTTGTACATGTTTGACAAAATAAATAAATAATAATAACAACAACAATAAAAAAGGAGGACCTATTTAACAAAGAAAACTCTTGAATAAGATTGTGCTGATTGTGTCACAAGATGGCAGCAGAGATACAAGATTGAAAAACTGAGCTTTGTATCACAAGAGTTATAGAATCATAGAGAGGAGCCATTTAAGAAACCGAGTCCAACTTTCTGATTAAGGAAGAAATCAAGAGTAAATACCTTTGGCAGATGACTCCTCTGGCCTTCACTTCCGTTCAGTGTAGGGAATTTTACTGCCTTTTCTGCAGATTGGTTGAATTGCCTGTATCATTATGATGGCCTTTCTATCATTTACCCAGAATCTGCTTCTCTCTGCAACATAGGATAGTTATTTTCTGAAGTCTAAACAAACCCAGTATCTCATGATAAAACTCAGTTTCCCCTCGTTGGACCACTTTGTGCATCTTCTCCCAGTTTTATTTTTTTTTAAAAAAATAGTCTTTATTAAATTTTTACAATAAGAAAAAAGACACAAACAAAACACATAAACACACAAACAAAGCACACAAAACACAAACAAGTACACATATTTACAAACAACAGCAAGAAATAGTCCAATGCTTTAACAGCGTTATTAAGGTGTTTGTTCCGTATCAAAATCTATATATACATTTTAAGTACATTCCATATCGTGATTATCGGTGATTATCATCCGTAAATTGGTTTATTTAATTACAGTTTTAATTAAAAGTTTTAAACTGTAAAGGGTGCTGAGAACAATAACTGACTGCCTCATTTAGTGACCAACGGAAGTTACAATGGTGCTAAAAACAACTTTATGGCCAATGTCTACATTTACCATACAGAATCCTTTAGTCATATGATTACCATTACAGTCAGGATATATTGTCCTGTATCTGATTTGTTGATTTTTCTCCCACCCATCCTTGCAAAGGAGAGAGTTTGGAGAGGAAGGGATTGTAAGCGAGTAAGCAGGTGCACAATAAAACAACAACAACATTGGACTGCTTGCATAGTGCATTCTTGGCTGCTGGCATCAGCACATTGCCTTCTATGTGTATTCCTTACTGTGGGCCTACTTACTCTCTTATAATCCTTTCCTCTCCAATAAATGTAAATATAAGCATTATTTCCCTCCTTGTTCATTATCCCAGCTCCAAGGTAAGAATTTGAACTGGTAGGGAGTGGAGAAAAGAAAAGCACAGTCAGGTTCACATGATTTCCCACTTAATGATTACTTTGCTCAGGGACAGAGCTGACAATTTCAATTGGCGGTTGCTAAATGAGGACTACCTTTATTGCTAGGAAAGGATGGCAGAAGGATTATCTTCAAGAAACGATAAAACGTGGCAAGTAGCTCATGAGTGTTATTAAACAGTTGCACCAGCACAAAGAAATTGCCTATTTAGATATTAGTGTTCTGGTCATCTATCTCTTCCCTGGGTAGAATTCATATTTTGCACAGCTAGAATCCAAATTGTAGAAGAAATTGCTCGGATTCCTATGGTGTCACTTTACTGTAATCAAAGAGATGTCAGCAACTGCTTTCATCCACAGTGGGTCCCCATGATGATACACAACAATACACAGTGATGCCACACACCAAATCCAGCCCCAGGGCCTTGAATTTGACACCCCTGCTCTATGTATTAGATACTTTTTAAGGTAAAGGTAAAGGTTCCCCTCGCACAGATGTGCTAGTCGTTCCTGACTGTAGGAGGCGGTGCTCATCTCTGTTTCAAAGCCGAAGAGCCAGCACTGTCCGAAGACGTCTCCGTGGTCATGTGGCCGGCATGACTAAATGCCGAAGGCGCACGGAACACTGTTACCTTCCCACCAAAGGTGGTCCCTATTTTTCTACTTGCATTTTTTACGTGCTTTCAAACTGCTAGGTTGGCAGAAGCTGGGACAAGTAACGGGAGCTCACCCCGTTATGCGGCACTAGGGATTCGAACTGCTGAACTGCCGACCTTTCTGATAGACAAGCTCAGCGTCTTAGTCACTGAGCCACCGCGTCCCACAGATACTTTTTAGCAGCTAGTTATTTCCTTCTTTTTAATTAGTTAGGCATGAGGACTTTCTTGACACATTTATTGTAAAAACAGAGGCTATTGTGCCCTTGAAACGGTATCGTAACTTCTGAAAATACATGTCTTCCCCCTTTTAATAGCCAGATTTTTCTTCGCCACGCAAGGCCAAGTTGCAATTGGGCGGGCCTGACAAACAAATCAGCAATGGCAGCTTAATTATAATTAGTCAGCATATTTAAGGCAATAATTTTATATCTGAAGAACACAAAGCACGGCGCATAAGAGGAAGATTTGCTTTATGCGCCGGAAAATATCAAAAGCAAGCATTAAACAGGCCGGCTTGGGAAGGAGTACAATGCTTTTGAAAGATCCCAGTTTGGAGAAGCATTTTTTTTTTAAAAAAAATATTGTAGTCTTTGAAGAGTGCTTTTGTTTTATTTCTTCCTGCTAACTCTACTTACCTCCCCCGAAACCCACCCACCCCAGTTACTTTGTACTACCATTGTATCCTGGCTAATGTAACATCACCTTACGTTGAATAATAGAGAAGAAGAGAAGAGAAGAGAAGAGAAGAGAAGAGAAGAGAAGAGAAGAGAAGAGAAGAGAAGAGAAGAGAAGAGAAGAGAAGAGAAGAGAAGAGAAGAGTTGGAAAGGACCTTGGAGGTCTTCTAGTCCAACCCCCTGCTTAGGCAGGAAACCCTACACCACGTCAGACAAATGGTTATCCAACATCTTCGTAAAAACTTCCAGTGTTGGAGCACTCACAACTTCTGGAGGCAACTTGTTCCACTGATTAATTGTTCTCACTGTCAGGAAATTTCTCCTTGGTTCTAGGTTGCTTTTCTCCTTGATTAGTTTCCACCCATTGCTTCTTGTCCTGCCCTCCGGTGCTTTGGAGAATAGTTTGACTCCCTCTTCTTTGTGGCAACCCCTGAGATATTGGAACACTGCTGTCATATCACCCCTGGTCCTTCTTTTCTTCAGACTAGACATACCCAATTCCAGCAACCATTCTTCATATGTTTTCGCCTCCAGTCCCCTAATCATCTTTGTTGATCTTCTCTGCACTCTTTCTAAAGTCTCAACATGTTTTTTACATAAATAAAGTGTCCCTGTTGTTTTTCTTTCATTTCAGGGGCAGAAAAGCTGGAACAGAAAACATTTATTTCCGTAAATGAATTCGACCCACCAATCTAAGAGCATTTGAAGCCCATTTTGGTAGATATCTGAACCCTTTCGCTCTGACATTACATGACATTTGCCTACCTTAGGGCTATGCTGGCATTTAATCCCTTCCTATTGACTTACGCGTCATTTATTTAAAATACCAAGCATTTACTTTTTAACTATGATCATGATGATATACTGTATGAAGTTCCAGTAAGGGAACAATACCAAAGCATTTGGAAACTGTACAGGCCCGATTAACATTATTCCGTCTGGGATTTAAACTCTGCCTTTGGGGACAAGTTTCAAAAGTCAGTTATTTTTAGAGATCCAGAAAGGTGGCTTGGCCACTGTTGACATTCTGAGCCAGGATCTCAAGGGGTTTGTACAATCATAGACAATTCGGTTGTTAGTCCCAGAAAGAAAATTTGTTGGGGTCAATTCACAGAGAACATGGAGAACATTTAGCCAGATCGTGAGCTTTTTGTCTGAAGGGTCAAGGATTTTCTGAGATGGGTTACTGAACATGTAAAGTCCATATAGCATCAACCTTGTGAACTCTCAAGTTTCTTTTTTCTGCTACGTATTTAAAATGGACGGCGATTTATATAGATATATAGATATATAGATGATATCAGTGGTGGGGCTCAAATTTTTTACTACCGGTTCTGTGGGCGTGGCTTAGTGGGCATGGCAGGGGAAGGATACTGTAAAATATCCATTCCCTCCCCACTCCTGGAGGAAGGATATACCAAAATCTCCATTCCCTCCCCACTCCAGGGGAAGGTTACTGCAAAATCCTCATTTCCTCCCGATCAGCTGGGACTCGGGAGGCAGAGAATAGATGGGGGTGGGGCCAGTCAGAAGTGGTATTTACCGGTTCTCAGAACTACTCAAGATTTCCGCTACCAGTTCTTCAGAACTGGTCAGAACCTGCTGAATCCCACCTCTGGATGATATATAGATATAGATATGGTACAGATATGAATTTATGTATGTATATAGCATGTGTGTATATATATGTGTGTGTTATGTATGTGTTTGGGTAGATATACACTTTCTCTTGAGAGCCGGCAACAGAATTTCATTTTTAATGTGGGCCAGTATGCTCACAGTAAAAAAAAAGACAATTAAAAGTTATCTTATCTTAGCATCCACATCAATTGATGTGGATGTTAAAAATGGGCCAGTCAGAAAATGTTCATCTTTGTGGATGTTCTATTTTCCAATCTGCCTCTGTGGGATGAACAAATAACAGGTAGTCCTTGACTTACAACAGTTTATTTAGTGACCGTTCAAAGTTACAACGGCACTGAAGAAAGGGACTTATAACCATTTTTCACATTTATGACCGTTGTGGCTTCCCCATGATTACATGATCAAAATTCCGACGCGTGGCAACTGACTCATATTTATGACGGTTGCAGTGTCCCGAGGTCATGGGATCCCCTTTTGTGACCTTCTGACCAGCAAAGTCGATGGGGGAGCCAGATTCCCTTCACAACCCTGTTCCTAACTTAACCGCTGCCGTGATTCACTTAACAACGGTGGCAAGAAAGATCGTAAAATGGGGTAAAATTCACTTAACAACCGTCTCACCTAGCAACATAAAAAAAACTTGGGCTCAATTGTAGTCATAAGACTACCTGTGCAGCACAAAACACAAACAGGATAGTTTTGAGGATCCTGAATTCAATTACAGAGAGATCTGATTTACATCCATCTAAAGTACAGGGATGCGGTGGCTCAGTGGCTAAGACGCTAAGCTTGTTGATCGAAAGGTCGGCAGTTCAGCAGTTCGAATCCCTAGCGCCACGTAACGGGGTGAGCTCCTGTTACTTGTCCCAGCTTCTGCCAACCTAGCAGTTCGAAAGCACGTAAAAAAAATGCAAGTAGAAAAATAGGGACCACCTTGGTGGGAAGGTAATAGCGTTCTATGTGCCTTCGGCGTTTAGTCATGCCGGCCACATGACCACGGAGACGTCTTCAACGCTGGCTCTTCGGCTTTGAAACGGAGATGAGCACCGTCCCCTAGAGACGGAAACAACTAGCACACATGTACGGGGGAACCTTTACCTTTACCTTAAAATACAGGTTGGAGTGTTGGACTACTGTGGCAGTTTGATGTTCTTCTCTGCATTGGATAATGCAGGTCGCTCCTCCAAAGAAATAAATAAAACGCATTTTAAAACATAGTTTGAAATCTCTGATCAACACAGGGACCGGAGGCTGGCATATTTTTGCCTCTGAACCTCTGATCCATTGTGGGTTGCTAGCATAAACGCCTGAAGAAACCCGCAATCAAATGTCCTAGATTTAGCTCCACTTTAAACATCTCTTACTTTGGTTAAGAAAAAAAATAGCGGTGAATTTGGGGGTTTTAATGTATTGTCTATGTTTCTGTGTTTGGGTGTGCCTGCCTCTTGGATAGTTTTGCAAAAAAGCAACTGGCTGGGTTTAGAGCAGTTAACCATTCCTCTTTTATTTATTTGCGTTTTAAAAGTCATTTAGCTGTCCTCATTGCAATCTTCCTGACGCTAGCTAACAAGTGCCTGGCATTATTATTTTTTTTTAAAAGTCAATACTTGACAATAGCCGCTGCAGAATTTTCACATTTTAATGATCGGTTCAGAAACATTTGTTGAAGTGTGCCATTTAAAAGTTCCTCCAGCAAATTACACAGTGTTTTTAGCCTGCGTTTGTTTGCTTTTGTTTTGTGATGTCCTGGCTTCTATAACTCTTGAGATAACAAAGAGACGGCTGCTTTGAAGGGATTATAAACCTTGTTTGAAAGCCAACCCAATGATATTTAAAAAATAATAATAAAGCAAAATAAAATAAATAAAAATAAACACAGGTAACGCCTGGTGAATTTGAGGAAACTTAACCAGCAGCAGATAAATATAAGATTAAAACGTGAGCTAAGGAATTTGACCATCAATCAAGTGTTGAGTTGGATTCTACAATATTTCAGCAAAAGACTTTTCAGTGACGAAAAGCATGTGATATGGCCAAAGTGACTGGCTATTCCAAATGTACTTTATCCAAATTTTTAGCAAATCTCTTTTCCAAAAATGGAAATCCTATATTTGGGAAGAAAAAAAGAAAGAAAAGAAAAGAAAAGAAAAGAGGAAGGAAGGAAGGAAGGAAGGAAGGAAGGAAGGAAGGAAGGAAGGAAGGAAGGAAGGAAGGAAGGAAGGAAGGAAGGAAGGAAGGAAGGAAGGAAGGAGGTGCCAATCCAGACAATAAGTTGGGATACAGCCATTATCGTCTGAAGAGAAGCCTAAAATTCTAATTAGAAACTACAAAGTAATTTCTTACAAGGCCCTTGAGGGCAATGCAACCAGCATGTTTATAATGTCATTACAATGTATTAAAAAGAATGTCCTTTAGTTGTTTGTGTATCCCTTAAGGGTAAAGAAACCAGCAGAGCTATCAGCCTTCAAGATTTCAAACATTTTTTTAAAAAAGATGATATGTAGCTGAGTGATGCTAACTTAACCCTGGTTCCACTTGAAGTCTCTGGAAGCTGCTCGTCATTGCAAAACATCGGCGTTATTTAAAGAAAAATAAATATTTAAAAATAAATGGCTTCCAAAGCTTGTCCCCACTCGCATGCATGACACAGCCATCCTCGCATGGTTCTAGGTCAGGGGTGTCAAACTCAATTTCATTGAGGGCCACATTAAGGTTGAGACCCTCCCTCACTCTCATTATAATCTCCTTCCTTCCTTCCTTCCTTCCTTCCTTCCTTCCTTCCTTCCTTCCTTCCTTCCTTCCTTCCTTCCTTCCTTCCTTCCTTCCTTCCTTCTCGTCTATTTCCTTCCCTCTTCATTCTCCTTTCTTCTTCCTTCCCCTCTTTCCTTATTTTTCCTTCCTTCCATCTTTCCTTCTTTTTCTTTGTCTTTCCTTTTCCCCTTTCTCGTTTCCTGTCCCTTCTTGCATGCTCAAATGCAAAAGGGGAAACATTTCTCCTTTTGTTTTCTTTTCAGTTTGTTTTGATAGCCCTCTGCCAGTGAAAATGGATGCAGGCACCCCGTTTTCGCTGGCAGAAGGGTGCAGGAGGCCGTCAGGGCCAAAAATGGGATGTGGGGTGCCTTGCGTTGCCC
>JALIGW010000050.1:496433-516530 GCA_023053685.1 Diadophis punctatus similis | reverse complement strand
ATTTGATTCCCCACTGTACAAGATATAAGGAGTATATCATTTCATTGTCAAGTATAAGAGGGGGGGGGGGAAGGAGGGAGGGAGGGGGGGAGAGATAGATGATAGATAGATAGATAGATAGATAGATAGATAGATAGATAGATAGATAGATAGATAGATAGATAGAGGTAGGTAGGTAGGTAGGTAGGTAGGTAGGTAGGTAGGTAGGTAGGTAGGTAGGTAGGTAAATAGGTGGGTGGGTGGGTGGGTGGATGGATGGATAGATAGGTAGGTAGATAGATAGATAGATAGATAGATAGATAGATAGATAGATAGATAGATAGATAGATAGATAGATAGATAGATAGATAGATAGATAGATAGATAGAGGTAGGTAGGTAGGTAGGTAGGTAGGTAGGTAGGTAGGTAAATAGGTGGGTGGGTGGGTGGGTGGGTGGGTGGATGGATAGATAGATAGATAGATAGATAGATAGATAGATAGATAGATAGATAGATAGATAGATAGATAGATAGATAGATAGATAGATAGATAGATAGATAGATAGATAGATAGATAGATAGATAGATAGCACAATATCTTGGACCATGCATTAGATGAAAGATCTATTGGGACCCTTACATTTCATGTAATTCCAAACTCACATATAATCTGGCCCTTTTTTGAATAAAACAATTCAGCTTAGATCTACATATGTGGGTCGGAGCAGGATAAATGGTAGGGGTGATACCGAAACATGATATTGTTTGAATTATTCTTTTTGTTTCATCTGTTTCTTTTTTTCTTTTTTATTAAATACACATTAAAACATTGGACACAGTGTAACCATCCTGGCAATTATCTTTGCCATACATACTAAATTAGGTTTCTTGTATTCCACATTTTTACATATGGTTTTATTGTGTACATATTATTACATACGTTTTATTCAGTATTTTGATAGGGCCTCTACAGTGCCACTGTAAAAGAGATTTCTATTTTACTGCCTCATTCTCAACAGGCTTCAAATATTTTCTGCCCGCCCCCCCTCTCTTTCAGTCTCTCTCTTTCTTTTCCTCTTTCTCTTTCTCTCTTTCTAGAAGAGAGAGAGAGAGAGAGAGAGAGAGAGAGACAGAGACAGAGACAGAGACAGAGACAGAGACAGAGACACAGAGACAGAGACAGAGAGAGAGAGAGAGAGAGAGAGAGAGAGAGAGAGAGAGAGAGAGAGAAAGAAAGAAAGAAAGAAAGAAAGAAAGAAAGAAAAAGAGAGAGAGAGAAAGAAAGAAAGACAGACAGAAAGAAAGAAGAAAGAAAAAAGAAAGAAAGAAAATGTCAACCTTTGTTTTGTTTGTGACTTTTTTATTAATAAGGCTTGCCTGACATTCACCTCCTGTGAAGACAAATAGGCCACATAATAAAATCAACATTTACATTGTGCCCATAAAGCCTGGATAAATAAGAGAACTTTGCTGGAGGCAACAAAGGTAGTGTGAGTTTTCAAGAACTGCTGCAGTGGAGGGACTACCAAACCTAGCTGACCTTTTCAGCCGTGACCTGGCATGTTATGGGCAACTAATTCTATCTATCCATTTCTTCTGAAACACACAGATACCCACCATGCTTTCTAGCTCAGTATTCAGTATTCAAAGCTGGTTTCAACCATGTTCTCTGAAACTTCTCTGGAATCTAAAGAGCTGGTGAGATCTCTTTACTTAAAGATCCTCAATGGAAGGTAGGCAGCTACCAATCAATCAATCAGAATAGAGCTGGAAGGGACCTTGAAGGTCTTCTAATCCAACCCCCTGCTCAAACAGGAGATCCTATGCCATTTCAGACCCGTCCAGTCTCTTCTTAAAAACTTCCAATGATGAAGCACCCACAACTTCTATAGACAAACCCTTCCACTGGTTAATTGTCCTCACTGTTAGGAAGTTTCTCCTTAATTCCAGGTTGCTTCTCTCCTTGATTAGTTTCCATCCATTGTTTCTTGTCTTGACTTCTGGTGCTTTGGAAAATAAGTTGACCTCCTCTTCTTCGTGGGAGCCCCTCAAATCCTGGAGCACTGCTATCATGTCACCCCTAGTCCTTCTTTTCTCTAGATTAGCCAAGCCCAAATCCTGCAAAAGTTCTTCATATGTTTTTGTCTCCAGGCCTTTAATCATCCTAATTGCTCAAGTTTGCCCTTTTTACAACATCTCAACATCTTTTTTGTAATGTGACCAAAACTGAATGCAGATGTTACTAAGAATATATAAAGAGATACTAATACTCACTTGGTTTTGATTCTATGCCTCTGTTTATAAGCCCAAGGATTGCATTAGCTTGTTATTAGCCAGTTGAGAATGCTTCAGTTTTTCTTCCTGTGCTAAACATGGGGTTGACCTACTTTTGAATGGTATTGTTTTTTTTTAAAAAAAACCTCCATGATGATTTTGATCCAGAGTTTCTTCTTAGCAACCAGGTCCAACCAACCTGGTCCTACCAACTTAAGCACTTAGCACTTAGACTTATATATCGCTTCATAGTGCTTTACAGGCCTCTCTAAGCGGTTTACAGAGTCAGCATATTGCCCCCAACAATTTGGGGTCTCATTTTACCAACCTCAGAAGGATGGAAAGCTGAGTCAACCTTGAGCCTGGTGAGATTCAAACTGCCAAATTGCAGTCAGCCGGCAGTCAGCAGAAGTAGCGTGTAGTACTGCATTCTAACCACTGCGCCACCTTGGCTCCATAAGCAAGTAGCTCTTCCATCCTCTTTGATACCTGAAGTAATGAAAGTGTTGGAAGCCTTATTTATTGTTATGCATCTCAGGTATTTGTTCTTAGAGAGGGTTAGTTGGGAACCATCAGAAAGGGGTTTTCTTACAGGATTTATATTGTTCCCAATGGAAAGAGATGGGACTCGTATCTTGTGTCAGCTCAACCTAGAATCAAGGGGTTAGAAAAGATTCTGAAGATCTAGCCGATATGGTGTCTTCATGAAGCTACTTCCAACTTCAGCATCCTTGGAAGCAACCCTGTTTCTCATTAAATCCACTGAGTAAAATAGAGCTCTTCACTTCCTGTACAGCAGCTGGTTCCTTTGTTAACTAGCAATTATCATCAGGTCACTTCCTCTAATGATCAGCAATAATCTACCGCCCTATAATTTCCACCCATGGCTTCTACTCCTGATTGAAAAGATAAAAGATTTGGCAACATTTGGAAAGTGTGGGTGTTGTAGCAACCCTGTTCCCTTCAATTGATCATTGAGGATTTACAAAGAATTGTACATAATGGCTTCCCTAAATGAGGGAGGGCAGGAGAAGTCGGCATGGGTCAGGCCAATAGTGGGTTCTAAATCCCGTCGCTGGGCAATAGCAATAGCAATAGCACTTTACTTATATACCGCTTCATAGTGCTTTACAGCCCTCTCTAAGCGGTTTACAGAGTTCAGCATATTGCCCCCAACAATCTGGGTCCTCATTTTACCCACCTCGGAAGGATGGAAGGCTGAGTCAACCTTGAGCCTAGTGAGATTTAAACAGCTGAACTGCTGAACTAGCAGTCAGCCTGCAGTCGCAGCATTTAACCACTGCACCACTTCAGCTCTTGGGTAGGTGGGCGGAGCCTCCTGCCATCACTACCAGTTTGCCGAACCGGGCCATACCAGGAGCAACCTACCGCTGGGTCACGCCCATGAGGTAGACCAAATCAAGAAATCATGTCCACAAGAAAGTTAAAACTTTATTAATAGAACTGTAGTGGGTTAGGGGTAGGGGTAGGGGTAGGGATAGGGGTAGGGGTAGGGGTAGGGTTAGAGTTAGAATGCAGTATTGCAGGCTAACTCTGCCAACTGCCAAGAGTTCGATCCTGATTGGGCTCAAGGTTGACTCGGCCTTCCATCCTTCTGAGGTGGGTAAAATGAGGACCCTGATTGTTGGGGGCAAGATGCTGACTCTGTAAACTGCTCAGAGAATGCTATAAAGCACTTTGAAGCAGTACTGCATCTAAATGCTATTTCTACTACTAGAAGGAAAAATAATTTCAAAGGTAGCTAATCTAAAATACGAGACATTTCAATACAAGAAGGAAGAGAACTTCTTCCTGGATCATACATTACATTAAGACATGGCTTGCCTCATCTTAAGGAGTTGTTAATGAATCTATAACAGAAGAACAGAAGAATGGTCCTGCTATATCAAGCCAGGCTCGCTTATTTGCTCGGCAGGCCAATGGTTGAAAACAGTCAATCTGTTGAAGCAACATAAACAGCCAAGACCTTTAAGCTAACAAATGAGCCAGAATACAAAAGGCAAATTACTAACTGCATCAAAGTAGCATCATGAGCAGTTTAAATGTTCATTGTCGGCCAAGTCTGATCTCTTTATTTAAGTGAATGCATTTATAACATGAACAGCTGGAAAACACTCCAGGAAAAGGCAGTAGCGAAATACTTCCAAGAAACCTGGAGGGATGCACCCATCAAGTCACTGAAGAGTTGGGCTCCATTTGAATGAAATTTTAACCTTATATTCCCCAAAACCTTTTGGCCTTTTCATGCATTGGATCATAAATCAAAATGGCGAGTCGCCACTTATATGTCATTAATCACACCGCAGGAGAAGAACATCAGTGAGGGAAGTGGAGCATTTCAATGGAATGGCCTGAATCAAACCTGCTCATTCTGAACTTGAAGAATTAGGAAACTATCGTACCTATTGCATGTATGTGATACAGGAAGCTGGAATTTGTATTTGTATTTGTTTATTTGTCAAGCATAAATGATTATAAGCAAAGTATAAACAGTAAAACATGATTGAATATATATGTAATAGTACAAGCATGAATAAGAGTAAAAGAGGTAAGAATATATGTGTACATTAGGACAAGAACGGTAGGCACGATTGTGCGCTTATGCACGCCCCTTACCGACCTCTTAGGAATGGGGTGAGGTCAGTGGTAGATAATCTGAGGTTGAAGTTTTTGGGGTTTGGGGAAGAAACTACTGAGTCAGGTAAAGTGTTCCAGGCATTGACAACTCTGTTGTTGAAGTCGAATTTTTTGCAATCAAGTCTGGAGCGGTTTATTTATTAAGAGTTTACATTAAGTTTGTATCTATTGTGAGCTTGTGTATTATTGCGGTTGAAGCTGAAGTAGTCGTTAACAGGTAGGACATTGAGGCAGATAATTTTGTGAGCTACACTTAGGTCAGATCAAAGGCGGCGGAGTTCTAAATTTTGAAGTATGGAGTTTTTAGTTATGAAGTACGGAGTTCTAAATTTAAGTATGGTTTGTAACAACAATTAATTGCTACTATCCTTCTCATCTTTCCTGTTACCTTCTCCTATTATCCCTTTGTTGTTTGTATCTTATGATTTATGATTTATTACTTTGTTGTTTGTATGTATGTTGAGAGCATCTGCACCGAAGACAATTTCCTTATGTGTCCAACCACACTTGGCCACTGAAGAATATTCTATCATCGTCTGATCACATTCAATGTATGAATGTGCCCATCAAGTTGATGTTTTCCAACATTTGTAAGAAACAGATGGATAAGATGTCTGGGCTTGGAACAAGTCCTTTTGAGGTCACTATTGACGTCATGCAATGTTTAGGATGACAATGTTATTGATAGTCGCTGTTATTTGTAGCTACAATTTTTCTCTTTTCGATGGGTTCTGATTACATCCCCCAACTCTTTCAGCATCTATAGTACAATATTCTATAGTCATTTGCTCAAGAGAGATTAAGAAAGTCTTGCACTGTCATGAACCAGATGCTTTACGTCAAAATGAGTGCTAAATAGCATTTTTTTTCCTGAATTTTTCCACCAATTGTTATTCAATGTGAGGAAAAACAATTGGTTGTTGTTGTTGTGTTGTTGTTTTAAAGGCAATGGGAATTACTGTGAAAATATCTTTAGCTATGGGATGGTAAAGGATTGTGTGAATGGCCTATCTTTATTTAGCTTCCACAAAGGAAAGGACAACTTGCAGAGTTTATTGATACAGAAGATATTCTTTATTATTAGTAGTATTATTATATATTTCTTCATAGTGCATATTTCTAGGTAAACTTAAATAAGACTTTGAAACACAGTATTTACAGTGTACAGCTTGAAAAACAAAGCCAGACATAACCCATTTATCTTCAAGGATCCACAGGACAAGGAGACATGGGGGGAGGGGAAGACAAATATTTTGATATTCAAAAACATGACCGAACATCCTGGATATAGTCAACCAATGCAAGCATCACACAATGTCCATAAATGAGAAAGAAAAGAAGCTATTTCTGGTTATATACTTTGGAAAGGAGGTTTCCACATCTTGAGGAGGGAGGCTGCGGTGGTAATGGTGAAATATAATAAAATGCTATTTTCAGACACCCCAAAATTTGAATTGGGATGGATTGATAAAAGGGAACTGTTATTGGACCATCGGCAGAGAGCCAAAATCAACAGAAGAAAATATGAATTGAAGACACTTGGCTACACCATGCTCAGATTGCATTTTTAGTGGTGCGTGAGCTCTTACTGACCTCCAAATTTAGGTTTATTTGAAAAGAAACCAGAGGCTATTGCAAGAAAAATCTTTGCTTCTGTAAACTCTTTTTTACCCCGTTTATCCTGATTTCCACCTCTCACATTCGTGTCTCTCTTTTTATTCCCAACAAATCTACTTCCAAATCTCACCCTCCGCCAAGGTGAAAATCGACAGCGTCCTTCTTCTTAAAATAAAGAATTTGATATACACCATATACAAATTCGAAAAATTAAGATTGGGCTCCTGTGATTTAGTTCATGGAGAATCACAGCCTGACGTGTTTTGTGCATGTAGGTGGAAAGTGGACCAGAATGGCAGTTAAATTCTCTCCACCCATATTAGGACTACGAACAATTTTTCGACAATAAAACTTACACGGAAAAATACTGTTTTTCTTGAGATTATAGCATACAACCACACAAGACTATCTATCTGGTTAAGGCAGCTTTGGAAAACATTGCACAGTGCTGTCTATACAAACAGGTTATTCTCCTTTTATTACATTACACAAAGAATCAAAAGACAACCCATCCTCCCAAACTGAACGAACCGCCGACCGGATTCAATTGAGAAAGAAGGGACAGATTTTGATCGGAACAGGTTTTTCATTTGTTTGTTTTACAATCTACATTTCCCCACCCTTTTATGAAAAAGAAAACAGAAAACGGACTTTTAAAAGATTGATATACACAGACGTACCCTTACTTTCCCTTTGGTTATTTTTTTTTTAAAAAGGCATTACAAATTAAGCAAAAGGAAACCAAAGAAACATGAAAGATAAAGCTCTCTCTGTAAGGCAGTGTTTCCCAACCTTGGCAAGTTGAAGATGTCTGGACTTCAACTCCCAGAATTCCCCAGCCAGCGAATGCTGGCTGGGGAATTCTGGGAGTTGAAGTCCAGACATCTTCAACTTGCCAAGGTTGGGAAACACTGCTGTAAGGCAACCTTGAAAAATGTCTACTGAGATAGATGGGGAAAAGCAACTTTTTTTTATACAGAGTTTCACCAGTGATAAACTTCCCAAGGCATCTAGCAACATGTCTCCATTGGAAAGGGACTTCGGCATTTCTAGACTAGAACCGAAGATCACAGTAAGTTCAAAACAACTTGTAATAAGGTTGTGATTGTTTTCCCATGCTGAAACAACATTGAATTAGAGGAAGGGGTTTTTCTGAACATTTTGTCCCATTTTGAGAAAATGAATTGGATTTGGAGAAGGTTGACTGTAATGATGAAAGTCTATCTACAGTATGCCATCAAGACTTGGATTCAAGGGTTGGGAAGCTTTTTTGGTGCTGGAGAACAAAATGGTAGCTGATAGACATGACATTGTTTATGAAACTCTGGTTTTTATATCATGAGAACTGATGATCCAGACGTGAGTCCCTTTCTCCTTCTGCACTGTAGTTAGAGAGTGAGGTGAAAGAATATTTAATGGTCATTTGAATCAGAGCTGCTATGTCCCTCAAAAACCTATTCAATTTTAATTTGAAGCAGACAGTCTAGCAGATCATGGTAATTGTGATCTAAGAAGAATGGCAAGGCCATTCACATTGTTTAGTCCTTCATCTAAAGCATCTTTCTCCAATCTAGCTGTCCTTTAGAAATGCAGTCTTCATTTTCTAGACTTCTCCAGCCACCACGGAGACATGGAGAATTAGTTAGCTGATTGAAGGGTAGCACAATCTGGAAAGACTATTGTAAGAAGGTTTAAGGAACTCTGCAAATAATGCATTAGACATACCAAAATGAAGACTAATATATTCTGTATTTCTGAATGTTGCTCTTTGCTCTTCACACACCCTCTTGGTTGCAACCCACGTTTTCTTAGCTTAATTGGATATGGATATCACACAAATGCTGAGCAGATGGTTTTGATGTTAAAGCATGTTGGGGTCATCTGGATTCTAGATTCAGAGATTGAAAAGAAAACTAGATTTACCAGGAAGATCTATAGTAGTGGTAGAGTAGGTGATTCTCCTGACCTTCACACAGTCTTTCTCACCAAAAATGGTGGTCTGAAAAGGATGGTCAAAACATACACCTATCCCAAGAGTGCCTACTTGAAGGAGTTGAAAAATGAAGCAAGAGAACTTCAACTTCTCAAGGGGACAAAGAAGGAAGATGAGAAAGGCAGGAAAGAAGGATGAGATGTGTAAATGACAGAGATGAACCTGGGTGGTGATCAAGGGTGATATTCACTTACTTTCCCTACCAGTTCACAAATGTGAGCGCGCACCCCTTCTGCGCATGTGCACAGCATGAAAATGTGCCTAAAGAGGACAGCATAGCATCGGAGCGGGTGGACGGCCACCCGCAAGTCGCTACTATCGGTTCACCCGAACCGGTCCAAACCGGCTGAATACGACCTCTGCTGGTGATGAACTTAAAGCAATTGTCAAGAATATACGGCTGCCAAATTTAGCAATTTTTTTAAAGTGGATTAGGTTAAAAAAAAATACGACTTCATGCTTATCTTCCAAATAGAAGTAGAGGAATGGGAGGACTTCAAGGGTGGACAAGTCATCTGTAAAGAAGGAGGGGATTTGAGATCCATCATTCTGAGTCTCTTAATGGGCTTTGAAGCTGGGGCCAAAAATGGAGTCTTGGAAGGGACTGTCTGCAGGCTTTCCTTTCATGCAATATGTCTTTTACGCAGACTATCTGCAAATGAAACGAGCGGCTGTAGCCTCACAACTTCCCTGGGAGGTAGATTAAACTGGGAGATTAAAAAAACCAAGTCTGAAGTTGAAAGGAAAACGGTGCCTTGATTATTTCTAAGCCTGGAGGTGGTGATGACATTATATAGTAGATGTTTCCATAAACGTACAACTGATAAAACAGGGGAAACAAACAGTCCCCTCCCATGTATAAAAAAGCTTCTATGTCAAATAGAAGAAAGAGTTGGGATTCTTCTTTGTGATGATTCTAGATCTTTCATTTTTTTGGAATTATCTTTTGGAGTTTGAAACTTCGCTGTCAGAGTTTTTGTAACCCTTCCATTAACGAGAAGACTATTGATCTGACCACTTGTGTTAACATCCAGCTTCTAGTTACTAGTTTTGGGGTAGCTTTTGATGGTGGCGGCAACAGGAGAATATTATCCCTGAAAAGATACATGCTAGTATAGAAAACGCTTGTCATAAAACTTAAGACAAAACCTCCGTGTTTTGGATTTACCCTTTCTCTAATTATCAGCCACTGAAAGTTGCTAAATTTCAACATTTCTCTTCCCAGCTCCTTTGAAAGTTAATTAGAACTTAGCTATACTGCTTGTTGACATAAATTACTAAAATGTTGTTATGGTACCAGACTGACTGGTGTTTTTTTTAAAGGAATCCGTTCTGTGGATTCTTTATTTGGCATGAATAAAGAACAAAACATAGCTAGAGGATTGGACTATTCTGAAGCCATTTATTTATGTATGTATTTCGCTGTTGCACGTGGCTACGAGTTTGAAATGGAATGTCATCCTAGGCTCCTGTTAAGGAAAGCATTGTATTTGGTATCTGAATAACGTTGCCTAACCTACGCAAGAAAGTCACCATCTGCTCCAACAATGAAAGAAAGGAATTTGACAGTTGATTGGAAATCTTCTTACAACAGTCCAGGTTTTCCCTTGCCAAAGACTTTGATGCACAAGAGTTTCTTCATTGGAGATCTGACTCTGGATTTCTCCACCAAACCAGAATTGATCTAGGTGTCCAAGATTGTCCCACCAGCTTGCTGGGTGCATAATCGGTTGGTGATCATGTCTGGGTAAACCTCCAGATCCAATGTCATAAGCAATCTTTTCTACCATTTTCGCCCTTGAATAAAGAAACACAACTACTCCTTTTCTTTTGAAGATGCCAAAACGTTCTTCTTGTTGTCCCCCCCCCCCCTCTCTCTCTCCTCCAAGTAAAAGGGCCTTTGAGTAAAAGTGGACATCTCTAGCCTTTGCTGGTGGCATTAGAAGCATGGTCCTTTTTGACCAGGAGCATTTTAGCTTGTTGAAAATTAATTGTTGCATTTTTTCCCATTATTATTAAATAAAAAAATAATAATTAAAAAAATCAAGTTATCAAGGAAGTTCATCTGGGAAAAAAAAACCCACAAACTATTAAGTGTTTGAGAGGAAGATGAATCTTCGCCCATAGAAATTTAGAATTAATAATCTGAATCAGCCTTCCAGCCAGTCAATTATCAACCAAGGATGGCCCAGACTTCATCACTGGTTTTCTCAGGTGTTTCCAACTGTGTTTTTCAACATATTGACGTTTCCTGTCAAATGTCACAGTTATCATATGGATATCCAGTGTTGAAGCTGCAAGGAGAAGCAGGAAAAACCAGAATTTAGCTGAACAACATGATTGGTAAAACTTTTGGGATTTTACAATGAATACATTTAATTAGCTCACTTATTTTATACCAAGATCTAGCCTACTAGCCACGTTCAATTCCGCTGAGCAACAAATATGTGAGATTGATGGAGCTGCCTTTACCTATTTTCTTGATTTCAGTCCAAAGGAAATAGTTCTGGGTTTTCAAGTTTCTCAGGGAAAAAAATGTACCCACAAATATTTGCAACGAAGATGTATGTGCAAGCCTACCGCAAGGGAGCACAACTTTGTCTGGGCAATGTTGTTTGAACAGTGTCTCTGAGACTGGGCCCTCAAGAATCACTGCTGAAGCCAAAGCCCAAAACTAAAATTGATTGCATTGGAATTTAAATTTCTAAAAAGTTGCAAAGTTATGGTTAGCAACATTCCTCTTCTGTCCCAGTAAGCATTAGAGTTGGGTTTCTATCTCCAAGCTCACAACCCAAACTGGGGTTGTGGAACGGACTCATAATCTTCACATATACTCATGGCTGAAAGTCAAAAGGACATTTTTTCCCGGTTATATCCACTCAACCCACCAGAACAGGGAGGCAGGGAATGTTAGAAAACTCTTCTCTTAAGGAGGTCCACCGAGTGGGACCAAGAAGAAGGGCCTTCTCTGTGGTGGCTCCCTTTCTCCAGAACATCATCCCTGTGGAGATAAGATTGGCCCCATTTTTTTGCAAAGCCGTGAAGATATGGCTTTGCCCATGGACCTGAGGACACCAGAATGGGATGGAGCCCATCAAATGCTTGGTTTGATTGTTGTCCCAAGGAGATAAGGATTCATTGGGATTTTTATTCAGGTTTTATTTCTGAAAGCCACCCAGAGTCATCATGAGTGACTTGGGAAGTCAAAAACATGTTCTTAACAAGAAGGTTAAATCAATAAAAGATCGCATGAATATTTTCCCCCCAGGGTTTACATGGCATGGACGGGGTATGCATAACAGCGGTGGGTTGCTCCCAGTTCGGACCAGTTCTTAGAACCAGTAGCTCTGGCGATGGGAGGCTTCGCCCACCCACTCGGGATGCCTCTGCGCATGCACACAAGCTTCTGCACATCCGCAGAAGTGACGCGCGCAAGCAAACGAACCGGTGGCAAAATTATTTACAACCCACCACTGATGCATAAGTGCACTAATGTGCCTACCGCCCCGATCCTAATGTTCCCTTTTATTTGTAACCATCTCATGTATTCATAATCATGTTTGTACATTTCATGTATTCACTATCAGGTTTATCATTTTATTTGTAATCTTATATATGCTTGACAAATAAAATAAATAAATGAAACTGAGAAGCCGAGAATACGTACCTTGAACTGTCTCACGTTTCCTTGGTCTACCAGAGGCTGCTCATTGTGTGGCGTGATGCAGTACGCTATTTTCTAACAGAAAGCAGAAGGGGTGGGGGGTTAAGGCGTTTTAAGGAAATTTAACCCAGCATTTTCACGATGGAAGGAATGCTATATCAGTTAAGGAATATCTCGGGATAGATGAGGATCATTCGTACGAAGAAACTTTCGCCTTGCTTGAAAGCAAGGCAGGAAAGAGTTTCAGAAATAAGCTATAGCAATAGCACTAGCACTTTTCTTATATACCGCTTCATAGTGCTTTACAGCACTCTCTAAGCGGTTTACAGAGTTCAGCATATTGCCCTCAACAATCTGGGTCCTCATTTTACCGACCTCGGAAGGATGGAAGGCTGAGTCAACCTTGAGCCTGGTGAGATTTGAACAGCTGAACTGTTGAACTAGCAGTCAGCCTGCAATGGCTGCATTTAACCACTGCACCACTTCAGCTCTTTCAGCTAAAGCACAACCCCAGCAAATATGTGATTTTTTTCTCCCCCACCCTCTCCAAAAGATAATTTGGTCCGGAAACTTTCAATGATTATGATGTAATCATAATATAGGTCGTCTCCCTTTATGAAAATGCCGTATTTTTTGGAGTATAAGACGCACCTTTTTCCTCCCTAAAAGTGGCTAAAAATTTGGGTGCGTCTTATACTTCGAATGTAGCTTTTTTTTCCAGCCCTAACTAGGTGCTAACAGATCTTTCCAGCTCTTACCTTGCAGGCTTTTTCATTGTTACTCTCTCCGAAGAATGTTTTTCCAGCCCTAAGTCTTTGCAGAATTTTTTTTCATTGCTCTACTTGCTCCGAATAAGTTTTTTTCTAGCCCTAACCAGGTGCTAACAATCTTCCCAGCTCTTACTGGCTTGCATGCTCTTTCATTTTACTCTCTCCGAAGAAGGTTTTTTTTAAGTCCTAACCAGGGGATAAAATAATGTGCTGAAGCTGAGCAGACTAAGGATGCTAGCCAGATGAATACCTGGTAGGCAGATTGTTTTCCCCTATTTTCCTCCCCCAAAACTAAGGTGCGTCTTATACTCCGGTGCGTCTTATACTCCGAAAAATACGGTAGATTTGGGCCAAGAAAGGAAGCATCATACTTATTGAAAGATTTCCCGAGCAAATGTTAGGTCTTCTCAGTCAACATTTTACACCACTGCCTTGCACTGAAAAACAATAAACCCCAGTTTAGATGACATCAGAGTAAACCATTCAGGATAACTCAGAATTTGGAGTTGAGTGGGAATAGCCTCTGCCATCAGAAATAGCAAGAGACGGTCAACCGGTAAGAAAAAATAAACATCCTCTGTATGTTTTCATCTGTTTTATAATAGGGTATAAATTTGAATCTAAAAACCCCAAAGGTTGATATCTGACTGAAAACTTGCAACAAAACAAAAGGCGGGGGTCTGTGCTCCCTGGAATTTAATGAATTTCTAAAGTTTACAGTGCAAGATTTTTCCAATGGCGGTGACAAGAAAATTATTGTCTGTCACTGGTCCTAATTCTAGACAATCTAGATAATTGGGGGTGGGGTGTGTGCAGAGCAATTGTGAGGTAGATCAATGGGATGCAGGTTTTTGCCACAGAACAAACATTTCTGCAAAAATGGAAACTGCAAATTGGTTTGCCTCCTTCCCCTCTTCCTCAATCCCCTCCTCCTCCTCCTTCCCTTCCTCCTTCTCTTCCTTCTTCTCCCCTTTCTCTTCCTCTATCTCCTCCTCTATCTCCTCTTTCCCTTCCTCTTCCTTTTCCTCCTCCTCCTTTTCTCCCTCTTCCTCTTCCTCATCCTCAATCCCCTCCTCCCCTTCCTCCTTCTCTTCCTCTTTCTCCCCTTTCTCTTCCTCTATCTCCTCTTCCTCCTCTTCCTCTTCCTCTTCCTCCTTCTCTTCCTCTTCCTCATCCTCAATTCCCCCCTCCTCCTCCCCTTCCTCCTTCTCTTCCTTCTTCTCCCCTTTCTCTTCCTCTATCTCCTCCTCTATCTCCTCTTCCTCCTTCTCTTCCTTCTTCTCCCCTTTCTCTTCCTCTATCTCCTCCTCTATCTCCTCTTCCTCCTTCTCTTCCTCTTCATCCTCCTCAATCCCCTCCTCCCCTTCCTCCTTCTCTTCCTTTTTCTCCCCTTTCTCTTCCTCTATCTCCTCCTTCCCCTCTATCTCCTCTTCCTCTTCCTCCTCCTCCTCTTGGGTAATGTCCAGTATTTTATCCCTGTAGCACCATTGAGAAGTGTCCTGCCCTGCAATTATAATCTGAAGCCCTGCAATTGTGTTGATGCCAGGGAAAAGCCATTGGGAATTTCAAATTTTGATTTTTTTTCTGCCTCACGTCTACTTTGTCCCTTAATAGACCTGGGATGGCTTAGCTTCCAAATGTCCAGAAGAGGAAATACAGAAGTGTTCCAAATCCTTTTCTTGAAATGCAAAATTACTTTTGACTCGGTTTCCAAAAGGTCACCTATCTACGAAGCATTTGTGGAATTAAAGAAAGCAAACTCTTAGCTTAACGCTGGCAATTTTCATTTCGCAAAGAACATTTCCATGACATTTCGTAGCTCGGCCACTCACTTGTTGAAAGGTCCCTGGTGTCCTCAGTAATTTGTAGAGGATGTATGCAGGCACAAGGATCATGGAAGATGATGCAACAGCCCATCCCACAGAAGTGGCCCAAGAGGGGAAGGTGTATTGGTCGTAGGTCAACGGTTTGGAATTGATGATGCTCACTAAGATTACAAACTGTAAGGGGGGGGAGGAGGAGGAGATAAACAAAATTAACGTCCTTTGAATCACAGGTTGATGCTGAGATGGAAAGAGAATGTGACTCACATCCGACTCTAGTGGCAAGAAAAAGAGTCAACATGTTATGTTTATTGTTATTTTTAGATGGTTGAGGTGATGGGTGGGTGGATGGATGGATGGATGGATGGATGGATGGATGGATGGATGGATGGATAGATAGATAATGATGAAGATAGATAGATAGATAGATAGATAGATAGATAGATAGATAGATAGATAGATAGATAGATAGAGATAGATGAAAGAGATAGCTAGAGAAAGAGAAAGATTATATATAGATGATAGATAGACAGACAGACAGACAGACAGACAGACAGACAGACAGACAGACAATAGAGAGATGAGAGAGAGATGAGAGAGAGAGAAAGAGGATAATTACATGATGGATAGATGGATGGATGGATGGATGGATGGATGGATGGATGGATGGATGGATGGATGGATGGATGGATGGATGGATAGACAGACAGACAGACAGACAGACAGACAGATAGACAATAGAGAGATATGAGAGAGAGAGAGAGAGAGAGAGAGAGAGAGAGAGAGAGAGAGAGAGAGAGAGAGAGAGAGAGAGAGAGAGAGATGAGAGAGGATAATTACATGATGGATGGATGGATGGATGGATGGATGGATGGATAGATAGATAGATAGATAGATAGATAGATAGATAGATAGATAGATAGATAGATAGATAGATAGATAGATAGGCAATAGCTAAGTAGTGACATTGCAGAAGGGCATATTTTATTTTAATCAATCAATCAATCAATCAATGAGTGAGTGAGTGAGTGGCATACAGAGATACTCCAATGCAAGTTCCTTCCTTTCATTTTAGAATCTGGGACTTATTCCTAAATTCAAACAGCTGTTTTTCCTTTCAGAATTCTAGGAGATCCTTCAAGCCTCCCACTCAGCTTCTCTGCCTTGCCAAAGCTTTTGCATCTCCTTAAAATCAAAGCAAGTGACACCACTGGACAGGAGAGCAGCCATTCACATTTAATATTGAGTGCCAAGTGCAATTACGTTGTACAAAAAGGCCCAAAGCATTTTGATCTGCCCATAATGTTAGTTATTTGACCCATCACTCAAACATCAAGTTAAAGATGTTAACTGTAGAAGAAACGGTTTTAGCAGGAACTTATCGTGGCTCTAGCAATGCTCTGTTGATGTTTTTCTCATCTCTATTCTAATGGAATAAAAAACAGGAAATTCTCAACCAGGTTACCTTGAAATAGTGAATTTTTCTAGAAAGACAATGGATGAAGTTTACATTAATAGGATAAGGAGCTTAGCTGAATTCTGTCATTTTGACTTGGGATCATCATGGACTTTTCATCAGCAAAGGTGAGAATGAAAACCTGATTCCATCTCTTTCCAATACTCCTATTCATTGGGAATATTCCTGAATTCACTTTTGCTAAAAATATAATGATGCAACGTCCTATGCAGAGGAGGTATTCAGCCGGTTCGGACTGGTTTGGGTGAACCGGTAGCAGCCATTTTGAGCAGTTCAGAGAACCGGCAAATACCACCTCTGGCTGGCCCCGCCCTCCCGCCCCCACCCTTCCCTGTCCTATATTCCCTCTTTTTTTAGCTCAGCTAATTCACGCGGCAGAGCGGATTGCCATGCCTCAGCTGAGCTGAACAACAGCTCAGCTCACCAGCGCTGACACTGAGGGCGGTCTTTGGGTGCTACTTTCAAACTGCGCATGTGCGAGCCAAGCACATGCGTAGAAAGTTTTGTGCATGCACTGACAAGGCGTATATGAGTGAAGCTTGCGCGTGTGTGCGCGCACTCACATTTTGGGTGCTGCTGAGCAAACCGGTAGGTAAATTATGTCAATCCCACCTCTGGTCCTATGGTGTGGAAAGAGATGGTGGACTTGGAACAATCCCATATCTACTGATGAAATCAGCATATATTTTGTGCACGGCCTCTTTCAATGCACACTGAAAATGTCATCGGATCAGGATGTTTGTAAAATTTAAAATCCGTATGTAAAGCTATCCAAAATATTCGTCTTAGGAATCCTAGCTCCAAGCATCTAAATTTCAATCTGTAGAATTTTCAGCAATGGCCATGCAAGCTGACGGACTATTGGAACTGAAGCGACAAAAGTCTGGAGATTAGCAAGGTTTAGAGAACCATCAGCTATAAATAGGCATTAAAACGGAGATGTTTGGGAATTGAGAGTCTCTACTAAATTCTACATTTCTATGGATTTCCATACTGCCAGATAGATAGATAGATAGATAGATAGATAGATAGATAGATAGATAGATAGATAGATAGATAGATAGATAGATAGATAGATAGGCAATAGCTAAGTAGTGACATTGCAGAAGGGCATATTTTATTTTAATCAATCAATCAATGAGTGAGTGAGTGAGTGGCATACAGAGATACTCCAATGCAAGTTCCTTCCTTTCATTTTAGAATCTGGGACTTATTCCTAAATTCAAACAGCTGTTTTTCCTTTCAGAATTCTAGGAGATCCTTCAAGCCTCCCACTCAGCTTCTCTGCCTTGCCAAAGCTTTTGCATCTCCTTAAAATCAAAGCAAGTGACACCACTGGACAGGAGACCAGCCATTCACATTTAATATTGAGTGCCAAGTGCAATTACGTTGTACAAAAAGGCCCAAAGCATTTTGATCTGCCCATAATGTTAGTTATTTGACCCATCACTCAAACATCAAGTTAAAGATGTTAACTGTAGAAGAAACGGTTTTAGCAGGAACTTATCGTGGCTCTAGCAATGCTCTGTTGATGTTTTTCTCATCTCTATTCTAATGGAATAAAAAACAGGAAATTCTCAACCAGGTTACCTTGAAATAGTGAATTTTTCTAGAAAGACAATGGATGAAGTTTACATTAATAGGATAAGGAGCTTAGCTGAATTCTGTCATTTTGACTTGGGATCATCATGGACTTTTCATCAGCAAAGGTGAGAATGAAAACCTGATTCCATCTCTTTCCAATACTCCTATTCATTGGGAATATTCCTGAATTCACTTTTGCTAAAAATATAATGATGCAACGTCCTATGCAGAGGAGGTATTCAGCCGGTTCGGACTGGTTTGGGTGAACCGGTAGCAGCCATTTTGAGCAGTTCAGAGAACCGGCAAATACCACCTCTGGCTGGCCCCGCCCTCCCGCCCCCACCCTTCCCTGTCCTATATTCCCTCTTTTTTTAGCTCAGCTAATTCACGCGGCAGAGCGGATTGCCATGCCTCAGCTGAGCTGAACAACAGCTCAGCTCACCAGCACTGACACTGAGGGCGGTCTTTGGGTGCTACTTTCAAACTGCGCATGTGCGAGCCAAGCACATGCGTAGAAAGTTTTGTGCATGCACTGACAAGGCGTATATGAGTGAAGCTTGCGCGTGTGTGCGCGCACTCACATTTTGGGTGCTGCTGAGCAAACCGGTAGGTAAATTATGTCAATCCCACCTCTGGTCCTATGGTGTGGAAAGAGATGGTGGACTTGGAACAATCCCATATCTACTGATGAAATCAGCATATATTTTGTGCACGGCCTCTTTCAATGCACACTGAAAATGTCATCGGATCAGGATGTTTGTAAAATTTAAAATCCGTATGTAAAGCTATCCAAAATATTCGTCTTAGGAATCCTAGCTCCAAGCATCTAAATTTCAATCTGTAGAATTTTCAGCAATGGCCATGCAAGCTGACGGACTATTGGAACTGAAGCGACAAAAGTCTGGAGATTAGCAAGGTTTAGAGAACCATCAGCTATAAATAGGCATTAAAACGGAGATGTTTGGGAATTGAGAGTCTCTACTAAATTCTACATTTCTATGGATTTCCATACTGCCAGATAGATAGATAGATAGATAGATAGATAGATAGATAGATAGATAGATAGATAGATAGATAGATAGATAGATAGATAGATAGATAGATAGATAGATAGATAGATAGATAGATAGATAGATAGATCTAAATTTCCTTCATTGCTGCTCTCTTGGGATGAAAGAAAAATCTGAATGGACTTCATTTTACATTTTCAAACCAAGATTTGAGTGCTTCATCTGAATATTTCAGTGTAGTTTTCCAATTAAAAGTAACCTATATTATTCATGATAATATTGTACAAAATTGCAGTCCTATCATAGGAATTTCTTTGCAAGAGCTTTTATATAAGAGGCTATACAATGCAGGAGAGGTGGAGCTCTTGCCTCACAATCAGGAGGTTGTGAGTTCGATCCTAGGTAGAGGCAGATGTAGGGTCTCCTGCTTGGGCAGGGGGTTGGACTAGATGACCTGCAAGGTCCCTTCCAACTCTATCGATCTGTTAAATCTGTTATTTGAAGGAATGTCCCTAAAGCAATGTTAGTGGGTGACTTCAGTTCCTCCAATGTTGGCATATTTTTGAAGTCCTCCAATTGTCATGCCCATTTTATGGGAAGAGAAACCCAGCCCAGCTGGAAGCATTGCAGATAGAAGGCCAAAGATAAATAAAGCAGTGAAACATTTCTAAGGAACAATAAAGCATCGTACCAGTAAAAAACCGGGGCTCACAAATTTCCAACACAATCGCCAATAGATGCCTGGTTTAAAACCCAACATTTGCTGGATGTCTTCGCTGAATCTGTCCACACCTGAAAATTGACCACAAGGGTTGAAGAAAAATAAAAACATTTTCAGATGTTTTTAGAACATTCCAAGACAAGTTGCCCCCCAACAACTACAAGCTTATGGACCCCTTAGGCATCTGTGCTTCCTGCACCTGAGGTTCTGGGTAGCACTGAATGGCCATGTACGGCCTGCCATCTTCAGCTTCTTCACTTTGCTGGCATCCTGCCATAAAACACAAGGAGGGGGGAAGGAATTTGGGGAAATAAAAGTTGGGCATGGGAATGGAAAGACAAACGGAGGGAGGAGAACAAGCGGACAAGAACCAGACGTGTCAAACTGGAATGAGCCAGCCGCCAAGGACACATGGCCTGGGAACAGAATGTGAAATGACATCGAGAGGCACCAAACCTCAAAGCAGTTCTTAAAACATCAAAAAGGAATACTAATAAACTGGTTGAGGACGGGAGGGCCAGGGAGAA